>CM047739.1:24930591-25133759 GCA_026225825.1 Pistacia integerrima
ATCAAAAAGGGATGGAAACAAAGGATGTGATCAAAAAGGAAAGAGATTAATAAACCAAAAAAATCAAAAGGGGAAGTTGAAGAAAAAAAAAAATATATATATATATATATATTAAAAAAAATTAATGGCATTGATTTTTGTTGATAAACAAAGTATACAGGAAAGAAATTCCCAATGGGTATCAATATTAGAGATGTCATTCAATCTTATATTGAATAGCTTTCAAGTTCTCTTTCAATATGGGTTTTCTTCTTCTTCTTCTTCTTCTTCTTCAATATTGAATCTTATATCTGTTTACGTTAATAAACACATAAACAGATATAGAAAGTCACACAAAAGTAGTTGCAATTATTATTTTATTCTCTAAAACTCATTTAGCTCTCATCCTATTCTCTCTTTCCTCCAGTAGACAGTGGTAGTGACTCTTCTGAGTTAACTCAACAATAAAATTTCATCTCATTTATCTCACTCACACGAAGAGTTATTTTCCCATTACAAAAGCATCTTTTCGATTTCAGAATCATTGCCGCTTATGATTGGTAAATTAAGATATAATTGATAAAATAATATATGCACAAAGAAAATGAGTTAAAAACTAATCCAATTTCTAACGAGAGACTTCAAAAGGAACACAATGAGTTAAAAAGATAGGATGACATTATTATTTCTTCTTATTGCTTAATATTTTGGATCGATTAGTATTGTTACAGTGATATTGTGAGACATGCACAAAGCCTAATAATATCGAAAAATTACTTCAGGAAACGTTTTTTAATTATAATTAAATCTGTTCCTAATACAAGTTACAGATCCCAGAAAATCGTAGAAGAAGTCGTTGAAGTCAAAAGAAGTTCGCATCCTGGAAAAAACCAACCTTAGCTTTCTCCATTTGCCAATCTAAACAAAGCGGAGAAGCTTTAATAAATTTCTAACTACATATGTAACACAACAAAAGGTGAAATACATTTATATATCACTACAGCTGGAAAGCAAGTAGCTGGAAACTGCATTGCTCTAACACATGATTTTTTTTCCTCTCCTTCCTTAATATTTTATATCTTTCCATGCAGGAGCGGTGGCCCTTAAGTGAATGAAAAGTCCCTTGAACTGGAACTAGGAGATATGGATAGGAAAAATTAGGAAAGATAATAAGAAAAAATGGACGAATATTGTAAACTTTTTGACGCACTGCCTCATAGTATATAAACTAAAATGCGTGAATCTTGATTTCTGATAGCATGCCTGCCTATGTTTTTCTCAGACCTTTCCTGCTTTTATATATAGAAAATTGATTTAAAAGTCTAAAGTAAGAAGCAATAAAACGAAACGGCAATACACTTTCTATTCAGTATATATAAAAATCTCTATCAATATTCAAAACAAAAAGAAAAAAAATTAAAAGAGAGGAGGGATATCCAATGCCAATCTCCAGTTGCCTATCTCAAGGTGAAACACACTTATATATATCATTAAATTTATTTTCATGTTCAAATTAAGCAAACTAGAAGACACACATGAATCACGACAAACATGAATGTCTCTTTCTCATAAATTAAAATTTGCGTATGAGGGACGTGAGAATATTGAATGGGGAGAATTTCATAAACTACCCCTCACTTTTTGCTAATGATAAACTAATGACACTTTTGTAGAAAATAATCAAATATTCAAAAACTAGCCCCGAGCTGAGTCCTAACGCCATCCAAATCTATTAACTTACAACTTAAATTCTTTTATAAAAATTCTATTTTGCCCTCACTCTCATTAAATGTGATAAAAAGTTTTTCCTTCCCATATGATTTGAACTTGATTAACTACTTTAGCCAATTTAATTTATCTGTGTAAATGATATTTTTAATATTTTTTTTTAGTTTGTACAATAAGTTATATAAAATATGACAAATATATACATTTTTTAGAGTTTTGAATGAAAAACTTAGAAGGGCTTGGTTTCAATCTTGGAAATAGCAAAAACAATTTCAAATGCTACCAAAGTGAGGATAAAATAGTAATTTTTTATAAATTTCAACTGCAAGTTAACAAAATTGAATGGAGTTAGGGCTTAGGGGTGGTTTTTTACTATTTCTCAAAAAGGTGTAATAATTCTGTGATTAGTGAAAAGTGTGGGGTAGTTTATGAAATTCTCCCATATTAAATGTGAACGAAAGGACAATTTTTTCACAAGTCATAGAGAAGACGAAGAATGCAAAGGAAAGAATATTTTTTCTTATAAAACAATCCAACAAAGTGAAAAGCTTGATAACTAATAGTGCGTGAAAAAGACCAACAACAAGAAGCACATAAAAGACCCGATGAGTATGAGATTGAATTATTTGTACAACTTTTTATTTGAAACCGTGTAGGCCAATCCTTATAATTTATATCATCTATTATTTGATTGGTGTGCTCTTATCATATCATAATTCCAAGAATGATATGATAGAAGACACACAATCACGACAAACATGAATGTCTCCTTTTCAAAAATTAAAATTTGCGTATAAGGGACGTGAGAATTTTGAATGGGGACAATTTCTAAACTAACCCTCACTTTTTGCCAATGATGACTATGAAATAATAAAAAACTAGCCCTGATCCTAAGTCCTAATGTTATCCAAATCTATTAACTTGCAACTTAAATTCTCTTATAGAGATTCTATTTTGCCCTCACTCTCATTAAATGTGATAAAAAGTTTTTCCTTCCAATATGATTTGAACTTGATTCACTACTTTAGCCAATTTAAGTTATATGCGTGAATGATAATTTTAATATTTATTTATTTTTTAGTTTGTATAATAAGTTATATAAAATATTATTAATATATACTTTTGTTAAGAGTTTTGAATCGAAAACTTAGAAGGACTGGGTTTGAATCTTGGAAATGGTATAACAATTTCAAGTATAATGAAAGTGACGACAAAATAGTAAAATTTTAGCTTGCAAGTTAACGGAGATGGAGTTATGGCTCAGGGGTGGTTTATAACTATTTCTCAAAAAAGTGTTATAAGTTTGTTATTAGAGAAAAGTCTGGGGTAGTTTCAAATTCTCCCATATTCAATGTGAACGGAAGGAATTTTCACAATTAAGTGAAGTCCTGGAGAAGATGAAGAATGTGAGAGAAAGAAAGAATAATCAGTGTTATAAAACAATCCAACAACGTGAAAAACTTGACAATTAATAATATGTGAAAAAGACATTATGAGACTGAATTATTTGTACAACTTTTTATTTGAAACCGTGTTCATTATACTTACAATTTATATTAATTTCATTAAATTCAAGATCTATTATACTTGATAATTAATTAGAATATGTATCTTTTTCTTTCTAAAACCCAAACTTCTGTCTTTGTACATCTCTTTAGAATCATCCAACTTTAGTTTATTGTAGTCCAACTTTCTTTCATAAGCTCTTTTAACTCTAAGAGTTAAAAAATCCAATTTAATTTTTCTCTATACTTAATTTCTTGATTCCTTTCATTCTCTCAATATTATATTTGAGGTTATGAGAAAATAAAAATTAGAAAATTATTTTAAAGATTTTAGATTTTAGATTTCTCTTCTATAATTACTTTTTTTTTTTTGTAAGTTTAAGATATAGTATTCATTTGTTTTTATTTATTATAAAGTCCTTGCTTATTCATTTGTAATTTTTTTCTGTACAATAAATATGTATTTCTAGATAAAAATATGACATCTGAATAAAGACATTTAATTAATATTCTTATAACTTTCTAAAATTAAAATGAATTGTCACAATTGACAACTTGGTCCAGGTTTGCTTCTGGAAAACAAGCCGGAAAGAAAGATGGACTTTCGAAAATTATAATAAATTGTCACAATCTAATATACTGCAAGACTTGTTTATTAAGGTCCAAGTCATCTTAAGTCAGGACCAATTAAATAGAGGTTGGCTACCTTCAAACTTAGTATAAGTATGGAGAGTATCTAGTTGAACCAAGCATAAGGTTTCAAACATGGTGTTCAATTCCTTCACTTCCAGAGTCGTGGTCATATGGGCTACTATTTTTACATGTCATGTTGCTATTAATATTTCTGATACAGTTGTAGCAGCATCTGAATTATCATCTTTACGATTAAAAAAAGAAGCTCTACTCAACATCAGTTGGGAGGAAACCAACAACAGTATTTTAGATCATGGCGAATGGGTTAATATCACTTGTAATGCAGCAGAAAGCATTACTGAGATACATTTTTTGCAGATGGGTTATAAAATAGAAGAAGAGCTTAACCAATATAACTTTTCTTGCTTTCCCAACCTTGGAACTCTCGATATCATACAGAGTTCTCTCTCCGGATACATTCCATCACAAATTGGTGCACTTTCAAAGCTCAATTTCATGTCTTTGTCCAATAATAATCTTACAGGTATGCTTCTGATTTCATTTTTTTTCCTTTTTTTTGTTTTTTTGTTTTTTTTTGATTTATCATTTCAAATAACAGGTTAATGCAATTAAATTGACAATTTTTGTTTTTTATTTGGAAAATAAAATTAAAGGTGTTATCCCTCCAGAAATTGGAAGCTTGAGCAATCTCAAGAGACTGGATTTGTCATCAAACAATCTCACCAGAAAAATCCCTTCAACTATTCGTTATTTGACCGAATTGGTTGTTTTGAATTTGTCTAGTAACAATTTTACTGGACCAATCCCTTTAATTATAGCTAATTTAAGAAACTTGCGATTCCTAGACCTTTCCTACAATGAACTTGGAGGTTTGGTACCTCCTGATCTTGGCAATCTAAAGAATCTAGAACATTTAGATCTCGGTTATTGCAGTCTAATTGGACCAATTCCTTCAACTTTGGGTCTTTTAACCCATCTAACCAGTTTGCATCTTAGTCATAATCAACTTAACCACTCTATTCCATATGAGCTTACTCAGTTAGTTGATCTTCAATATCTCGATCTTTCCTCAAATTTCTTTTCTGGTCATATGCCCTCGAAACTCCAAAAGGAAGGTTTATGTGGCCTAGTTGATAGAGGCTTTTTCGATTGTCCTAGTCCAACACCTTCTAAACCCCCAAAGAAGGTGTCTCCTTTTATAATTTTGCTTCTTATAACCACATTTCTCACTATCTTAATATTTGGACTCTTGAATCTCCTCAAACGTAAGAATGAAATAGCTAAACCTAATACAAGGGCAACCAAGGTTGGAGATGTGTTTTCCATTTGGAATTATGATGGTAAAATTGCATTTGAAGACATGATTGAAGCAACAGAGGACTTTGACATCAAATACTGCATTGGAACTGGTGGTTATGGTAGTGTTTATAGGGCACAACTATCAAACAACAAAGTAGTTGCTTTGAAGAAGCTTCACAGAGTAGAAACTGAGGAGTCAACTTTCCTCAACAGTTTCCAAAACGAGGCTCATGTACTATCCAAATTACGACATCGCAATATTATTAAGCTTTACGGATTTTGTTTACATAATAAATGCATGTTTTTAATTTATGAGTACATGGAGAGGGGAAGCTTGTTTTGTGTTCTACACAACGATGATGAAGCTTATTGAGTTGGATTGGAGTAAGAGGGTAAAGATTGTTAAGAGCATTGCGCATGCTTTGTCTTACTTGCATCATGACTGCACTCCATCGGTTGTTCACCGTGACCTATCAAGCAACAACATTCTACTAAACTCTGAATTGGAAGCATTTGTTGCTGACTTTGGGTTGGCTAGACTTCTACACCCTGACTCTTCCAATAACACCATATTAGCTGGAACTTGTGGATATATAGCCCCAGGTAAGTACTTAGTTACTCTTCTCATAAATATTTGTAACTCTTTTTAATAGAAGCAACATCTTTATAATCAATATACACCTTACATTTTGATATCATTAATTGCTTGAAAGTAAATTAGTGGAACAGACCTTATTATTTCTTCTTAAGGATTTCTAATTTTCTATGCAGAACTTGCTTACACCATGGTTGTGACTGAGAAATGTGATGTTTATAGTTTTGGAGTGGTGGCACTTGAAGTATTGATGGGTCGTCATCCAGGAGAACTACTTTCATCATTATCATCTTCTTCTAATCAAAATTTGATGCTTATTGATTTGTTAGACCCACGCCTTCCGTGTCTTGCAGACATGATGGTTGTGCAGGATATTGTTCTTATTTCAAAAATAGCATTTGTTTGCTTATGTTTCAAACCAAAGTCACGACCTACAATGCATCGTGTGTCTCAAGAATTTCTTGGCCGCAAGACACCATTGGCAAAACCTTTTCATGAGATTTCCATCTCCGAGATGAGAAACCAAGATATATTTGTAGTTGATGAGTCTAAGGGTTAGCTTAAATGTGTTTCACAGTTCTGTAGTAACAATCATGTACCAAGTTCTTTTATTTGGCCTCTTTTTAGGTTGCTTCTCTTAATGTACTCTTTTTCTTTTTTATAATAAAGTAACTAAAACTTTTTCACGGTCTTCTAGCCCCGACAAATTATTGTCATAATCTATCTTTTGAGTCTAAATTGATTAAAGAACAAAATGAAAAGATCAACTGTAAAAAAAAAAATTTTAGCTTGAATTAATCTTATGCGAAAATGAATTCTTTGAGATTTGAGCAGGAAAGAAACTAATTAAGAACGCAAATATGAAAGAAAAAAAGAAGAAATTTGAGCAGGAATTAACACCAATGTCCATTTGCCTATCTCGACAAAGTAAAGATGCCAATGATCCTCAAAATAAAGCTTTAAGGCAAAATTAGGAGGAAAAGAGATATCAACACAATACAGGACCAAGAATCATTCTCGGCTAATTTTTTTTCATGTTCAAAGTCAACCCAATTTTTTACAGAGACTTTTAAGGTTACAAAATGAAGTAAACAGGGACAACGTAACTCTTTTTTCTTGGTGCTTAATTTATATTTAGGTTTGAGTATGAACTAACATCTATGGTTGATTGACAATAGGGTTGGTTTACCAGTTAGGATTTTCACGATAATATAGTAAGAACATGAAAACCATTTGGTATAAAGACTGCCTGCATTCTAGTGCCGCAGTTAGGGTCTGTGATTAAAAAACAAAAACCAAAAAAAAAAAAATCCCTTCTAGAAGGATTCCAATTTCGGTTTTAGTCATGTAGAAACTTCAATTTTGATGTAATATGGATTGATGAATAAACGTATAAGAATTAGAGTTTAGATTTTAAAATTTTGATATATTTCCTTCATGGTTTTGCAAGAGCCCATGTGAGATTTTGCAAGAAGCCCAGATTGGCCAGAGGGTCACTAAGAAGTTTCTTGGAGGTCCACATTAGCTAAAGACTCAATTGGGAAGTTTCCTTCTTGTGAAAGGTCCACTCAAAAAAATGCGCTCAGATCACTCTAATGTCGATGTATCATGATATAAATGATTGGAACATGATATAAAAATTCATATGCGAGTAACGTTACTCTGATAAAATGAAAAGATTATAATAAATTTACAAAATACTAAGAAACCATTATATAACATCAATAATAAAGACATTAAGGATTATCACAGGTTACTACGTGGATACAAAAAACTAAAAGACAACACAAATAACAATTAATAGTGACCAAGTTACCATACAAGCAACACAAGTAACGATAAGCCAACAGAAGAACTGAAGAAACGATGAGTCATCACAAACTCCTACACAACACAACTTACTAAGACAATAAAGTCCTGGATAAAAATAAATACTTACTAAATATCTTGAGATTATTAATTGAATTCGACGCCCATAATGACATGGCTACCACCTTGCACTGCATCAAATGATTTAGTAAAACTCTTAAAACTTTGATGTATCCTGAAAGAAAAAGCTCCACTTAAGCAAACTACAAAAACATTTAGCATAATACTACTGTGAGTCTCAAATTACGCCCATGTGAGATTTTGCAACAAGGTTCACTCTGTTTGGCTTCCCCATTTGCTCCCACAGACACATGGTCCACCCACGAACCATCTGAATTTTCATCAGTGGGAAAAAGAATCAATTGTTTGTGATAACCAAACAACATAAGTTGAACTACCAGCACTTAACAATGCAATTAGTCATTGAGTGCTTTTTAATGAGTTACAAGGAGACTAGTGCAATACAGACCAAGTGAAACCAAATTACCTCTCTAAATATCTCGCTTAGTTCAGGTGAGGCTATAGAATCACCTTCGGCTCCAAATACATCACGATTGATAAACAACCCAGCTTTAGGATATGTCAGAACTTCCTCCATTTACTTTGCAACCAAGATTGGCCCACCACGGAACTGAAAAACTCACCAATTATGACAATCAGCTTCAAGTACAAGGAGTAAGTTCACATGTATTAAAAAAATGAATCATAGGAAACTCCATTGTAATCTTCTTACAGACTTACACCTAAAACTTATAACATAAAAAAAAAAAAAAAAATGACATCTTTATGATTCGTTTAAATTGCTTAACGGGCTCAGATTCCAAGTTCCGCTCATGTGAGTGCTCTACACACCCAAAAACCAACAAAATTTTAAACCAGAAAAAAAAAATATATCAAAGCATGTTTTAACTATTATGAATATGAGTAATGTGTGTACCGGGGGATTCTAGAGGCCATAGCGGTCAACGGATATGGTGGTGGAGGCGGGTTTCTGTGTGATCGTCTAAGTGTTCTACGTAGTGAATGTTTCAGACTTGAGAATCCAAAGAAGAACAAGAAGAAGAAGAGAATTGAGAGAATTTTTGTGGACAGGACACGTAGAGAACTGGAATATTGTAGTCAGTCGTCTAAGTAGCATTTTGTTGCAGTTTTATCGTCACTGTCAGTGGCTACCGCTTTTGTTTTGGTGGGAACTTGCACAAACTCAACTAATTAATGTTGTTAGTATAAAAATTGTTACAGGCGTTAGCTTTAAAATGGGGATGTAGCTCAGATGGTAGAGCGCTCGCTTAGCATGGGAAAGGTACGGGGATCCAATTTTTTGTTTTCTAAATTCACTTTCTGTTTCTTTAACCAAAAGATTTGAGGGTCATGAAAAACTAAGCACACTGAACCAAATTGCAACTCTATCAATGGCGGTTTTCTTTTCTTGAGGATCTAACTTTGAGGTTATAAGATGTTTTTATAATGCCTGGAAACTGATAGATTTCAAAGCATTCATATTAAGCTTAAAATCGAGATATAAATTTTCTTCAGTTTCTAGGAGTTCTTAGTTTTATTTATGGTACTGTCACGTCGTAATAATATATTAATGTTACCTCCGGGAATACTTTAACAGCCTAACAAACGATTTCTTCCCACATGCTGATGTTGAAAATATCAGTGATTTTGCACGCCTATTGGATTGGTGGTGGACAAGATCAGTTCTACCAATTGGGCTTGACTCTGTTGCCAACCCTCTGAGATTAGTGCCTCTTAACGTTGACCAGGATTTTCTCCATTTAGTTCTTGCTTTTTCATATGCCGAGGAACCTGATGAAATTATATCAGGGCTATTCTTACATTGTGGAATGATAAACACTATATTCTTAACTTTTAGCATCCACCTAACCTGGCATGACAATTATCATATCTATTACATTTTATTGCCATGATCATGACATCGATAAATCTTTCGGTTTCTATTTTAGCCATCTTATGCTATAACTTCAGTTCCCGGAATTCACCAAAAGATGATATAAATCTGGGGAATTTAACGTGTTTGAAGGAAGAAACTAATGCTGCTATAGGCATTTACACAGACTTAAATAATGAGCTTAATTGGCTTCACTCAAAGAAAACAAAGATCTAACTTCTAAAGCTAACAAATTTGTTATTACCCGTCAAGCATATAAGAGTAAAGATCTAAACTTTGATCATGTAAACCAACTGTATCAGAAAACAAACCAACACCACAAAGATATAAAGCAAATTAAATTTAAAAGCTTTAAAACAAATGAAACCAAGTAGTTAAACAAGAAAATGTTTACAATGTGTTAAGAGTGTGACAATAAATGAAACATATTTAACTTCTTGATAATACTCTCCCATATGGTGTATATATAGAGGTTCAAAGACCCGTGTATAGTGTGGCTGAAATCCTCAAAGAATATTGAGGCTATCGGTTTCATTATATAGAATGTATTTACAATAGAAAAGTCTTATATAAAAGGAAACATATTAATAGAATATATGCAGTTGAGATTATCCTATAAACTAGGTAAGAAAAGATAAGTACAGAATAAAATCATCTAAGATCAAGGAGAGAATCCGACGAGGATTCTTCCTTATCAGTATAGATGGACTTTCCATTTACACAACACTCAAATCACAATTTTACTAACTAAAAAGATTGGCCCTGTTTACATGCATGCATGCATGCAGGGTTTTATGAATGCAGGGGATGCTACATGCAAATCTTCGTCACCTTCACCAACCTTGCTTGTACGTCAAAGACAGTCATTTTACTGTAACCAATAAGCGTAGTTGGCCGGGATTGCAAATTGGATCATATTATTTGTACTTCTTTTTTTTTTTTCTTTTTTTGGTAACACCTGTTCCGAAACCTGCATGTGTTGCTCACATATTATCCGCATATGTTTTATCTCTCGGTTCATCTACCGGCGACATTGGTGCTTCTTAAGTGTATTACAATGCGAAATTGCGTCGGATATAGAATTTGTTTTAACTAAATGTCACTGTGGCTATCAACATTTCTATTGAAATATTATAGATTGTTGGCAATAGAATTGCGCCAAGCGATCCTCATGCATGGAACTGCAATGGAAAAAGCTGTGGAAATTGGATTACAGTCGAACACTTTGAAGGTGCTTGTCATCCATGTATCTGGTACCATCAATGGTCAAATATCAAACTGGTGGGGACTCTCTAGCGAGAATGATAATATAGTAAGGCCACACTTTGAAGGGCTTTTCATCTATGGATCTGGTGCCATCAATGGTCAAATATCAAACTGGTGGGGACTCTAGCGAGAATGATAATATAGTAAGGCCATATTTAATTCTCCAAAGCACTTCTTTTATATATACTTCTATTCAAGGATGAATTCAGAAATTTATGTTATGACAGACTAAAATAAAATCTAATTACACATTAAAGCTTCATTTGGCTCAAGTTTGGGAATACTACTTTTAGTATTCCCAATAAAGTTAAACAGTAAAATTACAAAAACTCACAATATTATTCAATTTTTTTTAAACCCCCTAAATTTGTTAATTTAATTAAATACCTCTAAATATTTTTTAAAAAAATTGCAAAAACACCTTAGCAATCCACATTTACCAAATTCCGGCCACCACTGTTGGAAGATGGCCGAATCTGGTATAATGGCACACTACCGGCTAAATCTGGCCGGTAGTGCGTCGATCTAGCCTTTTCCGGCCAGATCCATAGTGGATTTGGCCGAAAAAGGCCAGATCTAAGGCCAAAGATCTGGCCATTGATGGCCAGATCTTTGGCCGTAACCAGTCGTCAACGACGGCCAACATATGATCGTCGTTGACCATCAATGACTGCCGTATCTTTGGCCGTCATTGACGAAGGCTATATCGGCACACGACTGGCAAAAGCCGATCATGCGTCGATACGGCGACTTCGACCACCCTCCGGCGGTGGTGGCTGGTTGTTCGTATTTAATGGTGGGTTGGGGGTGTTTTTGTTAACTTTTAATGTTTTATTATAGGGGTGTTTAGTAAAAAAATAAACATAGGGGGTATTTATTAATTTTCAAATCCTACATAGTAATACCCGCCCAATTCAACTTTTTTTAACTTTTTTCAAAAAACTTTCTCAAAAAAGTAAAAATGTGAACCAAACGGAGCCTAATATTTTTATCCATTAATATTTCTGATATGATGGGTTAAAATCCAAAAATTGCATATATTAATATTTTTTTTTTAATTTTGACGGTGGGCCCTCAACTAGAGTTTCATCCGCCCTTTCTTCCATTAAACTCCAAATAATTCACTTAATCAAATCCTTTAATTCTTTCTTTGTTGCAGGCTTGTGACACAAAACCTGTAGCTAGCTTAACAACTCCATGTTTTCTGTATCAAAATTTCCTTTCTCCTCTGTTTTCCATTACATGGGTTCAACACTAATTAGGTACAGAAAAACATGGTTTCAATTGCTCGACCTGGGACCCAATCGCCTGACCGGGTCATTGCTCGAGTCGGTTTCAGAACATTGATAAAAAAATTTGTTTTATACTTTCTAATGCCTAAAATTATATTGAGCTGACACAATCGACAACTTATGAATTAGGTCCAAGTCTTTTTAAGTCAAAAGACCTAGAATTATGAATAAAAAATAACTCAAATTGGATGGAGGCTTGCCTAACTTAAAATTTAATATATATATATATATATATATATATATATATATATATATATATTGGCTTCAGGTAGAGAGTATTTTTCCTGGAATCTAACTGAAGTGCAAAATTCACCACTCCAATTAAGTCAAGTCATGGAGAAGACGAAGAATGTGAAGGAAAGAAAGAATTTTCTTATAAAAAAATCCAAACAACATGAAAAGCGTGACAACTAATATTATGTGAAAAAGACCGGCAGCAACAAGCACACAAAAAGTGTGCTTTATCATATCATAATTCCAAATTTCCAAGAATTGACTTATATATGATGGACCATAAATGATTCATTTACTTTGCATTTATTCTATTTAATTTCATTAAATTAGAGATTTATTATACTTATTAATTAATTAGAAAATGTATCTTTTACTTTCTAAAACTCATCAAAAAAAATTTACTTCTCTTTTAATTGCAGGCTTTGTTATATCACATTTCCAATAATGTGAACCTTACTACAATATTCAAATCACAGTACCTTCCATCTCTCTTTTTCCATATTAACAAGTTTTGGATGACTTATTATTGTTTTTTTTTTTTTTTAACTTATAAAGAGTAATTTATGACGACATTGCCACACATTCCTTGACAATATTCTACAGATGATTTAATTGGAAAGAGTAACACAATAATCTGCAACAAAACCAGATGATGAAGAACAATTGATCTTACACTACTCTTCTTTTGGAATATTATACTTTATTGGAGATTAATATATAGCAGTCAAATTAATTTCATCACTACAGCTGGAAACTGCATTGCTCTAGTACATGACTTTTTATTCCTCTCCTTCCTTTATATTGTATGTCTTTTCACGTAGGAGTTAACGGTGGCCCTTAAGTAAAGAGTAATGTTGTGTGCATTAATCAAATTGTACTAATTTAAGTACTAACAATTGAAATTTAAAATTTTATTTTTTTAGTTTTTGTGGGAAACTGACGTGACAATAAGAGATATCTTCCACGTCAGTTAGTATTTGGGTTGTATGGTTTTTGATTAGTGGACACTAACATTATTCTAGAGTGAATGAAAAGTCCCTTAAACTGTAACTAAGAGCCATGGATAGGAAAAATTAGGAACAACAATAATAAAATATGGGCACATGGTATCAGAAATCATATATGGGTGAAAATAGATTTAAAAGTCTAAAGTAAAACGCGTGAATCTTGGTTTCTGAAAGCATGAATGCATATGTTTTTCTCAGACCTTTCTTGCTTTTATATATAGAAAATAGATTTAAAAGTCTAAAGTAAGAAGCAATAAAATGAAATATCAATGCACTTTCTATTCAGTATGTATTGAAATCTCCATCAATAATCAAAACAAAAAGAAAAATTGAGCAGGGATATCCAATATCAATCACCACTTGCCTATCTCAACAAAATGAAGATGCCAAAAATTGAGACGGAAAGAGATATCAACTAACACAATAGACGACAAAGAATCATCCTCGGATAATTCTTTTCATGTTCAAAACTAACCCAATTTCTAACGAGAGACATTAAAAGAACAAAATGAGTTAAAATTATAGGACGATATAGGTCCGTTTGTTTCATTATTTTACATCCTATTTCCAATCCTATCCTGAAAATAATTTTTAAATTTTATTATAAATCTCCAGTTTGGTTTGTTCTGTACATAAATTATCTTTTTTTTTTTTTTTTTTGTAAGTTTAATATATCTAGCTAGTATTCATTTGTTCTTATTTATTATAAAGTCCTTTGTTTATTAATTTGTAATTTTTTTCTGAACCATAGATATGCATGTCTAGGTAAAAATATGACAACAGAATGAAGACATTTAATTAATATTCTTATAGAAGATTTACTATATATATTCTAAAATTATAATGAATTGACACAATTGACAACTTGCTCCACGTTCGTTTCTAGCAAAAAACCCAAAAAGACTTTGACTCCAACTGTCTATCGTAATCTAATACACTGCAAGACTTGTTTAATTATAGGAGTGTTTATTAAGGTTCAACTCTTATTAAGTCAAGGTTGACTACCTTCAAACTTGGTACAAGTATGGAGAGTATCTAGCAAAATCAAGCAAAAGATTTTAAAAATGGTGTTCACATCCTTCACTTGTAGAGTAGTGGGCATATGGGTTATCATTTTTTCATGTTGTGTTTGTATTAATATTTCTGATATAGTTGTAGCAGCATCTGAATTAGAAAAGGAAGCTCTACTAATTACCATTTGGTGGGATACCAACTACAACACCTACAATAGTTCACATTGCGACAGGTTTGCTATCACTTGCAATTCAGGAGGAAGCATCATTGAGATAGAATTGTACTATGGACCAGGAGAGCTTAGCCAATTGAATTTTTCTTGCTTTCAAAACCTTGAAAGGTTTCAAAACATATAGTTCTGTCTCATGATACATTCCATCACAAATTGGTGCACTCTCAAAGCTCAAATTCCTATCTCTGTCCAATAACTATTATCTTACAGGTATGCTATTGTTTTTGTTTATTTATTTATTTATTTTGTTTATCATTTCAAATAACAGGTGAATCCAATTAAATTGACAATTTTTTTTTTTTTACTTGGCAAATAAAATTAAAGGTGTTATCCCATCCGAAATTGGAAGCTTGAGCAATCTTATGAGACTGAATTTGTCATCAAACAACCTTGATGGACTAATCCTTTCAACTATTGGTCATTTGACCAAATTGATCTCTTTGGATTTGCATGGTAACAGTTTTACTGGATCAATCCCTTCAACTGTTGGTCATTTGACTACATTGACAGTTTTCGTTTTGTCTAGTAACAATTTTATTAGATTAATCCCGTCAACTATAGGTAATTTAACAAACTTGGAATACCTAGATCTTTCTTCCAACAAACGTGGAGGTTTGTTACCTCCCAAGCTTGGCAATCTAAAGAACCTAACTTTCTTATATCTAAGTAACAACCACCTAATTGGACATATTCCTTCAACTATGGGTCTTTTACACCATTTAACCAATTTGAATCTTAGTCATAATCAACTCTACCACTCCATTCCATATGAGCTTACTCAGTTAGTCGATCTTAAATATCTCGATCTTTCCTCAAATTTTGTTTCTAGTCATATATCGACTGCAAAACTCTGTAAAAACGGATTTGGCAGAAGCATTCCATATGAGATTTGTAACCATCAAAGTCTTAATGTTCTTGATTTGTCATCATATAACTCACTCACTGGGAGCATACCTTCTCAGCTTGGAGAATGTTGTCTATATCAATGCTGATATCTATATCTTTCGCACAATATTCTTTTCGGAACCATCCCTAAATCACTCAATACAATGCATGACATTGACTTGTCATACAATAATTTGGACGGTGAAATTCCAATTGATTTGCAATCTCAAGGACAACAGCCATTTATTGGTAACAAAGGCTTATGTGGCCAAGTTGATAATGGCTTTTCCGCTTGTCCCCAAACGAAGGTCTCTCCTTTTCTTATAATTGCGCTTCCTATCACCACATTTTTCATCATCTTAATATTTGGACTCTCAATTCTCCTTAAATGTAAGCATAGAAAAGCTAAACCCGATAAAAGGGCGACCAAGGCTAGAGATGTGTTTTCAATTTGGTATTATGATGGTAGAATTGCTTTTCAAGACATGACTGAAGCAACAAAGGACTTTGACATCAAATATTGCATTGGAACTGGGGGTTACGGTAGTGTTTATAGGGCACAACTACCAAATGGCATAGTAGTTGCTTTGAAGAAGCTTCACAATTTAGAAATTGAGGAGTCAACTTTCCTCAACAGTTTCCAGAACGAGGCCCATGTACTATCCAAATTACGAGATCGAAATATTGTTAAGCTTTGTGGATTTTGTTTACATAAAAAATGCATGTTTTTAATTTATGAGTACATGGAAAGGGGAAGCTTGTTTTGTGTTCTACATAACAACGATGAAGCTATTCAGTTGGATTGGAGTAAAAGGGTAAACATTGTTAAGAATATTGATCATGCTTTGTCTTACTTACATCATGATTGCACTCCATCAATCGTTCACCGTGACCTATCAAGCAACAACATTATACTAAACTCAAAATTGGAAGCATTTGTTGCTGACTATGGATTGGCTAGACTACTACATCCTGACTCTTCCAATAGAACCATATTAGCTGGAACTTATGGATATATAGCCTCAGGTGAAGTACTCAGTTACTCTTCTCATAAATATTAGTGACTCCTATAAGCAAAGTAACATCTTTAGAATTTATATAAACTTAACATTTTGATATCATTAATTGCTTGAACGTAAATTAAATGAACGGATCTTATTATTACTTATCAAGGATGTCTAATTTTTTGTGCAGAACTTGCTTACACCATGGTTGTGACTAAGAAATGTGATGTTTATAGTTTTGGAGTGGTGGCACTTGAAGTATTGATGGGTTGTCATCCAGGAAAACTACTTTCATCATTATCATCTTCTTCTAATCAAAATGTGACTCTTATTGATCTGTTAGACCCACGCATTCCATGTCTTGTGGACACAATGGTTGTGCAGGATATTACTCTTATTTCAAGAATAGCATTTGCTTGTTTAAGTTCCAAACCAAAGTCACGACCTACAATGCATCGTGTGTCTCATGAATTTCTTGGCCACAAGACACCATTGGCAAAACCTTTTCATGAGATTTCCATCTCAGAGATAAGAAACCAAAATATATATGCAGTCGATGAATCAGAGGGTTAGGCATGGATGTGTTTCACAATTCTATAGTAACAATCCTGTGCAAGTTCTTTTATTTGGCTCCTTCTCTTAGGTTGCTTCTCTTAATGTAGTCTTTATCTTTTTTTATAATAAAGTAACTTTGCAAATTTACATTAGGAAAGTCATGGATTTCGTTTAATATAGGGGCAGACCCAGCAAATTTAAAAAATAAAAAAAAATTAAGTTTTAGGCTCACAAAAAATTACACTTAATATGTATACCCAAGCAGGTCAGGTCTACCCTAAAATTCATATATCCAGGCGCATACATTAATATATCTATTCTAGCCCACATCCACATCATATTAAAATTTAAAACTTTCTTTACTCTTTCTTCAATCCAATGCTCCAGCTTCTTTTATTGACCTTATCCCCAAATTTATTTACTCTCTCATCCTCTCTCTCTCTCTCATGCCATTGGCTCTTAAAATTTTTTAAGATTGAAACTGTTAAAACTTTTACTACATGTCACAATTAATTTCGTTCTCTGATTTATTAATTATGTTTGTTTATTTTAGGGTTGAATTCAGTCCAAATCATATTTGTTTTTTATTTTTTCATTTTTCTTTAGACTTAATTGTTGTTGTGGGAATTGGGATTCTATCAAATATATATATATATATATATATATATATATATATATATATATATATATATATATATATATATACCTAACTTGAATGCTTGTCTCTAATGCAATTAGTGTCTGGGGAATATGAAACTAAACCTTGGATGTCATCATTCTAATCTTAAATTAATGAACAAAAACTCAGATGGGGCATGCATAAACAAATATTAATTGGTTGTAAGTTTAGGGCCATTGAGAGATATATCAGCCTTGATTTTGAGTAAATTTTCATTTTCCATGTTTGTGGATTAGTTTTTAATTAAGGAGTTTAAGTAATTTTATTTAACCAATTACAATTTTTTTTTCTTAATTCATGTTTGAAAATGTTTTTATTCTTTTGAAGTCTCGACCACCAATATCTATATATATTTGTAAAAGTTGGAAATATAGAAAATTTTCTTATATTTCCTTGTGAATTGGGTTTTATTTTCAATACATTTGTTTAAAGTTTTATTTTTCATAGATCTATTTAAGTAGGAAAGTATTTTGTTATTGTTTTCTTTCCTTTCATGTTCTTAATATTGTATTATTTTGCTTAAGGTTTGATGATTTTTTTTTTTTAAATTCACTAGTTGTTTGACAAACAATGGCAAAGCCACGGAGGCCCCCTTAGCAAAAATCCTAGGTCCGTCAATAGTTTAATATATACAATTTTTTGACTTTTTAAATAGTAACTAAAACTTTTTAAGGGTCTTTCAACCTTGGCAAATTATTGTCATAATCAATTTTCATTAAATTCTAATGACACGGATTGCTATACCGTGAACTTTCCGCTGGACGATTTTGCAATTGGAGTTGCGGAAATGTATGTATTTTATGACAATGCTAATATTCCATACCCAAAAGTTAAGCCCAAAGATCTTGACTTTAGTCTTTTATCTTATCTTGGTGGACTTGTACAGTGGTGATCATAGGCTTCTCTCTTAGCATAGTCTCTTGTTGTTTAGTCTCTTTTTTAAGCCTTTTTTTTTTCCCTTAATGTTTATTAATTGTTTTAGTTTGTCTATTTCTATAATGAAATAGCTATGTAGTTTCTGCTCAACCATCTAAACTTTTCAATTTTATAAACTTATTGAATAACTGACTCCAACTATCTATAATCTAGTATACTGCAAGACGTTTAATTCTAGGAGTGTTTATTAAGGTCCAAGTTTTCTTAAGTCATAAAAGAGTTAGAATATATATAAGACAGCCTGGGGCAAGACCAATAACATGGAGGTTAATATTAATATATATAATCTGGCTTCAAGAAGAGAGTACCTGGCTGAATCAAGCATAAGATTTTAAACATGGTGTTCACTTCCTTCATTTCTAGAGTGGTGGTCATATGACCAACATTTTTTATCATCCACAGAATTAGAAAAGGATGCTCTACTTAACTCAAGTTGGTGGAGTGACAGCAGCATAAAGAAGTGGGGGTAAGCATGGGTAAAAGGTAGTCCTAGAACCAATGGGTACCCGGACCATCGGTTCTGGGTAGGAACCGCAACTGGCCCTCACAAGATAGGTTCCAACCATGGAAAATTGGAATCGGGAATTCTCAGGTTTGGTTCCAGTTTAGATTTTGGTTCTCGCAGTGCTAAAACCTAGAACCTACATTGGGGTACCTTGCTGGGAATCGGTTTAGGAACTGGAGGTGTATGTATGAATTTTGTGAACTGCTAGGGGTTTACTTGTAATTTTTTGATAATAGGGGGCAATTTAATTTTAATGGTACCAGAGAAAGGAACCAAACAATCGAAACTGATCAATGCCAGTTCCAGTTCCTTTTCTAAAAACTAGCTAGTTTCGATTTCAGTTCTGGTTCCGGTTCTTAGCAATTTCGGAGGGTACCCAGAACTAGGGGTGTTCGGTTCCGGGTACCCTACACTTTTTGAAGGAATCGGAAGGCCGGAAGGCAAGACGGTTCCTTGAAATTTGGAACCCGAGCAAGTTCCTTGAACCGAGGCCAACCAAGAACAGGTTCGGTTCCTAAACAACCGAGCAGAACTGTAACAACGGTTCCTGGTTCCGCTCAGGGTACCACGTAAAATTCCATGACCCCCCAAAAGTTTTTAAAATGGCAAAGAAACCTTTAAAAACTTACAAATACCCCCCCACCTGGCACTTGCTAACAAAAATAAAATTACAAATTATAAATTCAAAATAACAAACTCCATTACTTTGTAAAGGTAGATTCTCAAAAGTCAAACCAATTTACTTTAAATGTTATGAAATATAAATATAAATGTATTCACATTACTTTTTCTACAAAAGTTTATATTAACTCCCCCAATCTTTAATTTTATTTTATATTAGTCTTGGTTCCTGGTTCTTGGTTTCGGTTCTGGTTCCTAACTATAGGAAGGCTGGAAGGCAAGAAGCAACTCCGATGCTGCGATTCCAAAAATTTGGAAGGCAAGGAACCTACCCATTGCGACTAGTTACGGATAGGAAGGCAAGGAACCAAACCCAGGATACCCGCCGGTTCCGGTTCCAACCGGTTCTTTTGAACACCCCTACCCAGAACCACTCATCCCTACCAAGAAGGAAGCATCATTAAGATAGATTTACAAACTAATTACTAAGTCGAAGAGTTTAGCCAATTAAACTTTTCGTGAGATTTTGATATATGAGTAATGCTAGGTCCACAACCCAATCTCATAACCTTCTCTCACAACCTTTGATGTGGCAGCTCGTAATTAGTCAGTTCGCAAATACGTCTTTTTTACCTATTTGTAAACTGACAAATTATGAACTGTCATGTCGGAAGTTATGAGAGAATGTTGTAAAATTGAGTTATGAACCTAATATTATTGTTGCTATATCCTTGTGATTTTCCAAGAGCCCAAGTGAGATTTTGCAGGAAGCCCAGATTGGCTAGAGGGTCACTGAGAAGTTTCTTGGAGGCCCACATTAGCTAGAGTTGAATAAAATATATGATTAACATAAATTTACTAACTTTTTATGTATTTTAATCCAATAAATTTGAAACTTGAAATTGAATTGATCTATTTGCACAAAAATTTACGACAATGATTTTCCAAAATGTTGATGCATTTACAATTAGATTCAATATTAACTAGGTTACGACTGATTTTATTATTGTTATTATTTTACCTTTATCTAAAATATGGTGAATATATTGGAAAACACCTTCGTCTCCCAGTAACTGTTTATTGGCTCATTTTAGAGGTTGCATTTAGCTCCAGCTTTACAGGAAAACAGACTCATCTCCAAGATCAAGCATCATGTCTGTCTTCCCTGTAGCGAGAAATTAGAGCCACCCGTTCCGGTTCACACAAAAAATTGTCCAACCAGTTAGATAAAAACACTATCTTTAAAGACACATGACAGGCGAACATTAAAAGAAAAGAAATTAAAAAAAAAAAAAAAGCAATCCCTTTTAACTAAGTATAAATTGCTTCCACGTTTTTTGTCATACATATAAAATCAACGCATCTTTCTGGAAATAAATCCAACCTTTACAACAACGAATAATTGTATTTCTTATCAAAAATTTACATATACTTATTTCTCAACTGAAATCATCAATGATCATACCTGAATTATTATCTGTTGCAAAACTAAAACTAAATCACAAGAAGATTTAATAACAAGAATTATATTCAAAATAGATTGATTACAACTCTAAAATGGACACCTATTTATAGGACAAATACCTTAATAACTAAGACATTAAGGACATCACAAGTTCCAATGTGGATACAAAAAACTAAGAGACAACACAAATAACAATAGTGACTAACTTATCATACGAGTGCAACATCTTGATTACGTTTAGTTTCAGTTAAACTGAATGATAGGTTGACACCTGCCTAAATAGGGGTGTGTATTTTGAATCTATAACTATACTTTTCATTGTAAAAAAAAATAATAAAATAAAATAAAAATTACAAAAGAATAATACTATATACGTAAAGTTTTTTTCATAAATCATCATGGATAATATGCCAATTATTGATCGATGTAGATAAAAAATTGAGATATAAACTTGTAACAATACTTTTTGAAGAGACATTATTATTTTGTTATATGGGAAACTTCAATTTTGGTTTGGAAAATCAGTATTTTTACCTGTTATGAAACATTCTTCAATTAAACTTTAAGTCAATAATTCTCTAATCAATATGTTATGGTATAATTTTTTTCATATTCAAACTTCCATACTATTGCATTTGAATTCTAAAATACCGTTTTAATTTAATGAAATAAATCCAACTATTATAAATGGTTATTTCATATGTAATTTAGCATCCTAAACTTTTTGGGATTTCAAGGGAATGGTGATTTTTTCTGAATAGAGTCCATTAATGAGTCGATGATATTTGTTTAGCTATTTACAAAATATTTTTCAATATTCCGTATTTTTTCTGAACTGATGCTTCTTGGAGATCATCATTTTATGAACATATTGCCTAGCTAGCCTATGTTTTTCTATTTCCATCAGATCTTAAAAGTTGGTCCTTCTGGATGGATAGAAGTTTTTGATAGCCTATGAAGACTTTGCTGCTGCATTGCACAAACAGAAAAAACCCCTCTTAAATGTTTCCGTGAAATGCCTAGTAGGTGTTGTGCCTGGGTTGGCTACCCAGAGCTTCTAATGAAGAAGAAGCAACAAGATTTATGGGCCTTTATGGAGTAGCTCTTTGATTTGCGTCAGTTTTGGACTCTCGGCTGGACCAAGTCGTGGAGATGAGCTTTGAATGACGGGCTCCCCCTTCTCCTTGACTATGGGCTGAACATAGAGGGTTCCTTTTAGGCTTGTACTTGTAGCTTGAACAGATTTTTTACTTTCTTTTGGCCCAGGCCTGGTTTTTGTTATGGAATTTGATTGTAAAGGACTGTACATCCTTATATCTATGGGCTTTTTGATGACCACTTGGGCCTGTCCAAGATGTTAATTTTGATTGAAAGGGAGTCCCCTCTTGTAGGCATCTGTTTCATTCTTTCTTTACAATTACTGTTTTGGAGGAAATTTGCTTCTATACTTCAAGTTTGAGAGCATTATGTGGTCTTCTTTGTATGAGATTGAATTCGTATTTCTTAGTTCAAATTTGGATTGTGCATATAAGAATTATTGTGCCACTTCATTGCATCTGTTTTTGCTCCATTTTGGACTATGTTTTCTCAACTTTTCTGAGCTCTTATTTTGATAATTGTAAAGGATTGTACATCCTTATATCTCTCGGCTTTTTGGACTCTACATTTGCCTTTGTACACACATTTGATGTTTTTGACTTAAATTGTTGTTCATATGGATCACCTTAACTTTAGCTATTTCGATATCCGGATATCCATTTTAATGTATATAATTGATATATAGTAAGTGACATGAGCATATTGGTTTGTGGAATAATAGACGAGATATCCTTTTTAAATGACAAGATTGAGGTTAAATTATTGATGCAGCAACGGTACTGGATTAGTAAATAACATTGGATGTGAATATTGAATACAACAAAAATGATTTAAGGTTCACATGTAATAGTAATTAACTTTCCGTAATTATATGATTTAGCAATAACCAGAAAACAAAGGAATTACAATGGCCGTATATAAGAAAGTAGAGGCCTAAAGGCGAAGTTTCTAATTCAGGCCTTCTCATGTTTAATAAAAAATTTTCATTCAAATTTTTTATGCAAATTTATTAATATACATACTAGCATTTTATTATTAAGAAAATAGTATTCATTAAAAACTGATCAAAACTGTAGGCATAAATATATATTAGTTTGTCATATTTCAAATATTTTTAGATTTCTCTACTAATATGTATATGTATGAAAATTATTACGTACTGACATTCTAAAATTTTTAATATCCACACTAGAGAATGATTATATTAATTTTATTATAGTATTGAAAGGATTTTATGTCAAAAAAACTAAAAATAAGAGAATGTAATTTTTTTTCTCTTATCACTCTTCATAGAGAAGAGAATGAAACCAAAATTCTGCAGTAGAAAGAATTTAAACAAAATGCAATTTACATTTAATTAGAAAATAATCTTAAGTGACAATAATTTTTATTATAAAAGGAATACTATATATATATATATAAATTTGATATATAATGAGGACACAAATAATATTAAGTAGACCTTATTTCAAATTAAATGTATTTTTTTAATTTAAGAAAAAAGTGGATTAAATTTAAAAAATATATATAAAAATTTATATTTTTAATGAGGCTTTGATCGAAGCGGAGGCCTAAGGCAACTGCCTTGGTTGCGAAGCCCTTGCATTGGCATTGGGATTAAAAGGTGACCATGTTATTAAAAGCCAAGAGATTTTAGAAGCCAAAAATTCCAGTAGTTGAATGTTCTTAAGGTTTGAGCAGGCTTGCCTATACTTCTTTTATCTTCTTCGGACTACACAAAAACTGACTCTAATGGCAAGGACCGTGAATCTTACTCTTGATGGTTACTTGTTTGGTTGATGGTCATACTGTTCTTGTGGAAGTGCATTTGACAAGATCCTCAAGGATCCATCCTAATGAGTAATGACTAATGAGCCCAAAAGACCTTGACTTCGGTTGTCTATTCAATGTTAGTGCATGGAATATCATGCACTAGCTTGTGTTGTTGATGGCCATTAAATTCCACTGACACGGTTTGCTATGCCGTGCAGTTTCCGCTGGATGATTTTGCAGTTGGTCAAGTTGTTTTTGTGGAAGTGTATGCATTTTATGAGAATGTTTAACATTCCTTCTTACCCATAAGTTAAGCTCAAAAGACCTTGACTTGAGTCGTCTATCTTATCTTGGTGGAATTGACGTATAGTATGTGATATGAGCATATTGGTTTGTGGAATAACTGAGAAGATATCTTTTTTAAATGACAGGATTGAGGTTATATTACCAATATACTGGATTAGTAAATAACGTTAGATGTGAATATTGAATAAACATAATGATTTAAGATTCATATCTAATGGTAATTAAATTTACGTAATTATATGATTTAGTAAATAACAGAAAGCAAATGAATTAAAATGGCCGTCTCAAAGAAAGTGGATGCCTAAAGGCAAAATTTCTAATTTAGGCCTTCTCATGTTTAATAAAAAAATTTCATTCAAATTTTATAAAATATACTATCATTTTTTTATTAAGAGAATAGTATCCATTAAAATTTGATCAAAACGGTAAGCAAATAAATATGTATTAGTTTGAAATATTTCAAATATTTTTAGATTTTTCTACTAATATGTATATATATAGAAATTATTACGTCCTGACATCCTTAAATTTTTAATATCCGTACTAGAGAATGACCATATTAATTCTATGTACAGTGTTGAAAGGATTTTATGTCAAAAAAACTAAAAATAAGAGAATGTAATTTTTTTTCTCCTATCATTCTTCATAGAGAAGATAATGAAACCAAAATTCTACAGTAGAAAGAATTTAAACAAATTGTAATTTACATTTAATTAGAAAATAATCTTAAGTAATAATAATTTTTATTATAAAAGGAAAAATATAAAATGAGGAACAAATAATGTTAAGTATTCGTTATTTCAAATTCGTTATTTAAGAAAAAAGTGAAATTATTCTGTTTGTGACTTGTGGAAATATTAAATCATCAGGACTTTTTCTTCAATTCTCTAAGAAAATAAGAGCAATGCATCCTAATAACTAATAAGCCAAAAAGACCTTGACTTCAATTGTCATTTCAATGTTAGGCCCTTAAATTCCGATGATTTAGAAAAGGAAGCTCAACTTACACCACTTGGTGGGCTACCAGCTGCATGACCTACAATAGTTCAGATCATTGAGAATGGGGTGGTATCACTTGCAATTCAGCTGGAAGCATCACTGGGATATATTTTGATCGAATTGATCTCTTTGGATTTGTCTGGTAACAATTTTACTAGATCAATCCCTTCAACTGTTGATAGAGGTTTTTCTGCTTTTCCTAGTCCTACATATTCAAAACCCCAAAATATGGTCTCTTATTTTCCTATAATTTTGTTTCCTATCACAACATTTCTCATTCTCACCATCTTAATATTCGTATTCTTGATTCTCCTTAAACGTAAGGATGAAAAAGCTAAACCCGAGACAAGGGCAACCAAGGCTAGAGATTTGTTTTCAATTTGGAATTATGACGGCAAAATTGCATTTGAAGAAATGATTGAAGCAACAGAGGACTTTGACATCAAATACTGCATTGGAACTGGGGGTCACGGTAGTGTTTACAGGGCACAATTATCAAATGGCAGAGTAGTTGCTTTGAAGAAGCTACACAGTTTAGAAGCTGAGGAGTCAACTTTCCTTAACAATTTCCGAAACGAGGCTCATATACTATCCAAATTACGACATCGAAATATTATTAAGCTTTATGGATTTTGTTTACATAAAAAATGCATGTTTTTAATTTACAAGTACATGAAGAGGGGAAGCTTGTTTTGTGTTCTACGAAATGACGATGAAGCTATTGAGTTGGATTGGAGTAAAAGGGTAAACATTGTTAAGAATATAGCGCATGCTTTGTCTTACTTACATCATGACTGCACTCCATCAATCGTTCACCGTGACCTATCAAGCAACAACATTCTACTAAACTCAAAATTGGAAGCATTTGTTGCTGACTTTGGATTGGCTAGACTACTACATCCTGACTCTTCCAATAGAACCACATTAGCTGGAACTTATGGATATATAGCCCCAGGTGAAGTACTTAGTTACCCTTTATGACTCTTATAAGCGAAGCAACATCTTTAGAATCTATATATACTTAACATTTTGATATCATTAATTGCTTGAACGTAAATTAGATGAACAGATCTTTACTTCTCAAGGATGTCCAATTTTCTATGCAGAACTTGCTTACACCATGGTTGTGACTGAGAAATGTGATGTTTATAGTTTTGGAGTGGTGGCACTTGAAACATTGATGGGTCATCATCCAGGAGAGCTACTTTCATCATGGTCATCTTCTTCTAATCAAAATATGATGCTTATTGATCTGTTAGACCCACGCCTTCCGTGTGTTGCAGACACAATGGTCATGCAGGATATTGCTCTTATTTCAAGAATAGCATTTGCTTGCTTAAGTTCCAAACCAAAGTCAGGACCTACAATGCATCGCGTGTCTCATAAATTTCTTAGCCGCAGGACACCATTAGCAAAACCTTTTCATGAGATTTCCATCTCAGAGATGAGAAACCAAAATATATTTGCAGTTGATGAATCCGAGGGTTAGGCTTGAATGTGTTTCACCGTTCTGTGGTAACAATCCTGTACCAAGTTCTTTTATTTGGCCTCTTTTTAGGTTGCTTCTCTTAATGTACTCTTTATCTTTTTTATAATAAAGTAACTAAAACTTTTTAACGGTCTTCCAACCTCAGACAAATTATTGTCATAATCTGTCTTCCGAATCCAAATTGAATAGCTGAATTTATCTGATTAATGGACAAAATGAAAAGATCAAGTTAAAAAGATCTGTTAGCTTGAATCAACCTTATGCGAAAAATGTATTCTTTGAGATTTGAGCAAGAAAGAAACTAATTAAGAATGCAAGTATGAAAAATAAAAACTTGAGCATGAATAAAGACAAGTGTCCATTTGTCTATCTCAACAAAATAAAGATGTCAGAGATTCTCAAAATAAAGCTTTAAGCCAAAATTGAGAGGCAAAGAGAAATTAACACAATAAAGGACCAAGAATCATCCACGGTTAATTTTTTTCATGTTCAAAACCAACCCAATTTCTAACCGAGACTTTTAAGGTTACAAAAATGAAGTAAACAGGGACAACATAACTCTTTTTTCTTGGTGCTTAATTAATATTTAGGTCTGAGTCTGAACTAACATCTAAGGTTGGGTGATAATAGGGTTGGTTGACCAGTTAAGATTTTCATGATGATATGGTGAGAACATTTTCTAGTGCCACGGTTAGCATTACAGTTGGACAGAGCTACTCTATCGCCAGGGGAGCCATGGTTCATAAATTTTCATTCTTATGTTTGTGACTTGTGGAAATATCTAATGATCAGAACTTTTACTTCAATTCTCTAAGAAAATAAGAGTTATGCATCGTAACAACTAATAAGCCAAAAAGACCTTGACTTCAGTTGTCTATTTCAATTGTAGGCCCTTAAATTCCAATGACACGGATGATTGCTATACCATAAAGTTTCCGCTAGATGATTTTGTAGTTCGTCAAGGCATGTTTTGTGGAAGTGCATGCATTTTATAACATTCTATCTTACCCAAAAGTTAAGCTCAAAAGACTTCGACTTCAGTTCTCTATCTTATATTGGTGGAACGGTATAGTGGTGGTCATAGGCTACCCTTTTAGTGTATTCTCTTGTTGTTTTGTCTCTTTCTAAAGCCTTGTTTTTTCTTACTGATTTAAGTTTTAGTTAGTCTCTGTCAATTTTTACAATGAAATAGCTATGTAGTTTCTGCTCAACCATCTAAACTTTTCAACTTTATTAACTAATTGAATATTTATATTCTACTTTCTAAAACTCAAACTTCTATGGTTAAACATTTCTTCTCAATCATCCAACTTTACAAACTAACATCTAGGCTTAGTCCAACTTTCTTTCTTTAGTTTTTTTAACATGCCTACAATACAGAAGGAAGCATCATTGAGATAGATTTACACCAGTTACAGAGGCAAAGAGTTTAGCCAATTAAACTTTTCTTGCTTTACAAACCTAGGAGGCCTCTATCTTACATGGAATTATCTCTACGGAAGTATTTCATCACAAATTTGTGCTCTTACTAAGCTCAAATTGCTTTCTCTGTCTAGTAATTATCTTAAAGGCATGCAACAGATTTTTTTGATGTAATATGAATTGAATAAACGTATAAGAATTAGAGTTTAGAATTTTGATATATTTCCTTTATGATTTTGTAAGAGCCCATGTGAGATTTTGCAAGAAGCCCAATTGGCTAGAGGGTCACTACGAAGTTTCTTGGAGGCCCATATTAGCTAGAGACTCAATTGGAAAGTTTCCTTCTTCTGAAAGGTCCACTTAAAAAAATGCGTCCATATTAGTCTAATAATATGATATAAAGATTTAATAGAATACGATATAAAGATTCATATGCAAGTAACGTTACTCTGATAATATGGTAATATTATAATAAGATTTACAAAATATGTGGAAGTGGTTTTCTTAAAGTTTTTTTTTTTTTTTTTAATATATATAATACATAATTAAAATTTAAACCTTTCGTTAAGGTGCAAAAAGTTTTTGATTATGGAAGTGCAAGAAAAGTGTTACTTGAGCCCTTTTGAATCCTTAAATTGATTATTTACCCTTTTATTTTATTTTTAATTGGTTTACTTTAAATAAGCACTTATAATTAAATTATGAGAATAAACTAAATCCTTAAAATAGGAACCAAAAACCTTTGGTTAAATTAAATCAATACCTTTTTACCTTTAAATGTACCTTATATATCGATTCGGAAACTTGTTTCTTGTTAATAAAAATGATAGATATCTGTAATTACTGTCTCATGCACGAAGAATGAGAGTTCTTGGACCTGGACCGAGCTCAACAAGGTTCACTCTGTTCGGCTGCCCCATTTACGTTTTATTCATGATTCTTCCATAATTTCTTATCACCATCTCTCTCACTCAGCAATGTTGCTGGGTTTATCATGTCACAGATATCGAGACATGGAGGTTTGAACTTTTATGTTCTCATGTTGCATGAAACCATCTTTTGTGTTAGTGCTGTTTTTGTTTACTTGTATGCCTAATATAACTTTGTATTGCCACAGGAAGACAGCAGTTACCTATCTCGGAGATCGGCAGGGGTCCTTCCGAGGAAATATCTCGTCGTGGGAACTTTGATATGTTTCGAAACATGAAGTGTCCAGAACAAAATTGGACATGGCTTGATTATATAAACTACTCGAAGCACAATTCTTCTTTTCATAAAGAAATGCTAATTGTTCTGGTTAAAACTACGAATCGGTATTTATATTGTTCTCAGTGGAAAGGAGTATAACAGAGCTATTCAATCACCCTCTTGTGGCTTCATTAGCATGTAACCTTGTGCAAAGATAACCAGAACCTTGGCTTTTTTGCTTCTGTGTAGTTGGTTCTTCTTCGTTATTTATGAAAATAATAGATAAATCATTCGATTTCTATTTTAGCCATCTTATACAGTCACTTCACTTCCCAGAATTCGCCAAAA
This sequence comes from Pistacia integerrima, assembly GCA_026225825.1. Classification (NCBI taxonomy): domain Eukaryota; kingdom Viridiplantae; phylum Streptophyta; class Magnoliopsida; order Sapindales; family Anacardiaceae; genus Pistacia; species Pistacia integerrima. Next base: position 24,960,454 of record CM047739.1, read on the forward strand.
GATGATATAAATCTGGGGAATTTAATGTGTTTGAAGGAAGAAACTAATGCTGCTATAGGCATTATATTGCACACACTTAAATTATGAGCTTATTTGGCTTCATTCAAAGAAAACAAGCATCCAACTTCTAAAGCTAACAAATTTATTACCCATCAACCATAAAAGAGTAAAGATCCAAACTTTGATCGTTTAAACCAACTGTATTAGAAAACAAACCAACCCCACAAGCCACAAAAATATAAAGCAAATTAAACTTAAAAGCTCCAAAACAAATGAAACCAAGTAGTTAAACAAGAAAATGTTTACACGCTGTTAAGAGTGTGACAATAAATGAAACACATATGGTGTATAGCTATAGCTGGACGTGCGATATGGTGTATAGTAGCTGGACTTCCAATGTGGTGTATACTGAGTTTATTAAATTATTAATTTCTTATATACTTTAATTTTAACAGTAAACTCAGTTGATTGGTGTGTCAGATTTTTAAACAAACGAACCCTGAATTAAAAGGGTTGGAGTCCCACACCGACTAGGCACGTTCAAACCTACTGGTTTATAAGAGGGGGTAATCCTCTCATTCAACAAAGCCTTATTGGGTGAGAAGTCAGATCCACCTCAAATTCTATCATGGTATCAGAGTTAAGTTCAGTTGGGCTGATGTAACGCCCCACTTGAGGTACGTAGCTAATGTTTCTTCTTTTGCTCTTATTTGAGCCGGTTATTAGTATTATTGTTTGGTTGGCCTTTGATTGAGTAGTATGTTGAATACTTACCTTGAAATTGGTTGAAAATAGAAGGAGTTTAGTGTTCCAGGCTTGGCCGGGGCGAAGAAGAATCTTCGCTGTGGCGAAGAGGTGTTGAAACCCACGGGGAAGTTGCTGGACAGCTTCGCCGCAGCGACAGAAGCTTATTCTCCGCGGCGACGTGCCGATCAAAATATTTACTAAGTTTTAGATATTTTCTTCCCTAAGGGCAATTTGACCATTCTACCCCTAATTAGTAGGAAAAGTGGGGAGTAAAATGTAAGGAATTTTCATGGAGAATATGTTAATATGGGGGTGTTTTTGTAATGAATCAAAGGATATAGATGGAATTCCCAAGGAAGAGTAAGGGCAAAATGGGAATGCTCGTGCATAAATTATATTAAAAGGAATTAAGTCATTGCAAACCCTTCATTCTTCTTCTCCACCGCCATTCTCTTTTCTTACTTCCTCTCAAATTCTCTTTCTTTTGATCAAGGATTTTTAGAGGGCTTTTGGAGTGATTTGGGGTAGAAAATCAATCTAAGGCATCCTAAGGTAAGGATTCTTGCTTTGGATGTGAAGTTTTGTGAGATTTTGTGTATATTTGAATATTGAGGTCTTTTGGTTGAATTGTTTAATTGTTTAAGGGTAGAGAAAAGTCAAGCAACCAAGAGAAAGGAAGTGCTAGTGAGATCTCTCCATCACAAGGTAAGTAAATCCCAACCCAAGTAGAGATTTGAGAACTTTCTTGAATAGAGAGTTAATAGCAATTATGTATGTATGTATATACATGTGATATGCTATGTTATTAAGATTTAAATGGAGATAATTATTGCTTTGTGGTTGTTCATACACTTCAATTATGAGAAGTGAGATGTGGGTTGGGAATGTAGTTTGAGATGGAATTGAAGGATATAGAGAAATCCTTTTTGGAAGTGTTATTCTATGGCAGGATTTATGGCTATGTGAGGGAGTTTTCTCCCATTTTGGATGGTTAGAGAAAGACATAGAATTATTGTTATAATAGAGTCTTGTTATGCACTTGAGTTGTTTGATGAAATGCCTAATAGAGGTGTGAGTATGAGTAGTGAACCTTAATTCTTGCAACATTGCATGTTGGCATTTCATAAGTGCATTAGTGGAGATGAACCATCCATATGCATTAATTGTGCATTGAGAAGTGACTTAAGAAAAAGTAGAAAACTTTGTGTATGCACTTGCTCTATGAGTAGAGAACTTTGTGAATGCAACTACTCTAAGGGTAGAGAGAATGAGAAGTGCTAGAGTAGAGTGAATGAGAAGAGTATTAGAAACGGATTGATGCTTTGTGATCGTCACCCGATAGTTATTAGAAACGGGTTGATGCTTTGTGATCGTCACCCGATAGTTATTAGAAACGGGTTGATGCTTTGTGATCGTCACCCGATAGTTATTAGAAAGTTAAATGGGCCGATGCTTTGTGACGTCACCCAAAGTCATGAGAAACGGGTAGGTGCTTTGTGGTCTCCACCCGATAGTTATGAGAAACAGGTAGGTGCTTTGTGGTCTCCACCCGATAGTTATGAAAATCGGGTAGGTGCTTTGTGATCCCCACTCGGTAGTCATTAAGAGCGGGTTGGTACTGTGTGAACTCCACCCGACAGTCATGAAGAGTGAGATAGTGTTGTGTGAACGCCATCCGGCCGTACCTCCGGTAAGATGAGGCCATGACGTTAGTAAGAAAGTGTGAGGAAGGAATTAAGACAAATAGTTACGGGGATAGACAAATAGAGGATTTACTTACTGAGCATTATTTTGTGCGCACCCCGTCATTTTCCTTTGTGGATGCAGGATCTAGGTGATGAAGCAGTCGGAGGGGCGTCGGCAAGCGAAGAGCAATAGCTACACTGTTTCCCCTGTTTTTGTCTTTTTAAATGGCATTTTGTAAATAATGCTCTTTGTGTATAAAAGACTTATTACATATAATAAAAAGAAAAGTTTTGGGCCCATTTTCTATTATTATTATGCAAGCATTCTACTAGTTTACAGCAGTTGTTACAACTGAGTACTTGACCAACGGGTGAGGAGTTAGAGCCGACAACTATCTCCAACAACAGGCATGATCCAACATATGGACTTGACCGTGAGGGAGAGCGTTGGAATCCCACACCGACTAGGCACACTCAAGTCTACTGGTTTATAAGAGGGGGTAATCCTTCCATTCAATAAAACTTTGGGTGAGGAGTGAGGTCCACCTCAAATTCTATCAAAAAGGATGGAAACAAAGGATGTGATCAAAAGGAAAGGGATTAATAAACGAAAAACAATCAAAATCAAAAGGGGAAGTTGAAGGAAAAAAAAAATATACATATATATATATATATTAAAAAAAATAATGGCATTGATTTGTGTTGATAAACAAAGTATACAGGAAAGAAATTCTCAATGGGTATCAATATTAGAGATGTCATTCAATCTTATATTGAATAGCTTTTAAGTTCTCTTTCAATATGGGTTTTCTTTTTCTTCTTCTTCTTCAATATTGAATCTTATATCTGTTTATGTTAATAAACAGATATAGAAAGTCACACAAAAGTAGTTGCAATTATTATGTTATTCCCTCAAACTCATTTAGCTCTCATCCTAATCTCTCTTTCTTCCAGTAGTACTGACTCTTCTGAGTTAACTCAACAATAAAATTTCATCTCATTTATCTCACTCGCACGCAGAGTTATTTTCCCATTACAGAAGCATCTTTTCGATTTCAGAATCATTGCCGCTTATGATTGGTAAATTAGGATATAATTGATAAAATAATATATGCACAAAGAAAATGAGTTAAAAACTAATCCAATTTCTAACGACAGACTTTAAAGGAACAAAATGAGTTAAAAAGATAGGATGACATTATTATTTCTTCTTATTGCTTAATATTTAGGATCAATTAGTATTGTTACAGTGATATGGTGAGACATGTACAAAGCCTAATAATATCGAAAAATTACTTCAGGAAACGTTTTTTTATTATAATTAAATCTGTTACTAATACAAGTTACAGATCCCAGAAAATCGTAGAAGAAGTCGTAGAAGTCAAAAGAAGTTCGCATCCTGGAAAAAACCAACCTTAGCTTTCTCCATTTGCCAATCTAAACAAAGCGGAGAAGCTTTAATAAATTTTTAACTGCACATGTAACACAACAAAAGGTGAAATACATTTATATATCACTACAGCTGGAAAGCAAGTAGCTGGAAACTGCATTGCTCTAACACATGATTTTTTTTTCCTCTCCTTCCTTAATATTTTATATCTTTCCATGCAGGAGCGGTGGCCCTTAAGTGAATGAAAAGTCCCTTGAACTGTAACTAGGAGACATGGATAGGAAAAATTAGGAAAGATAATAAGAAAAAATGGACGAATATTGTAAACTTTTTGACGCACTGCCTCATAGTATATAAACTAAAATGCGTGAATCTTGATTTCTGATAGCATGCCTGCCTATTTTTTTCTCAGACCTTTCCTGCTTTTATATATAGAAAATTGATTTAAAAGTCTAAAGTAAGAAGCAATAAAACGAAACGGCAATAGACTTTCTATTCAGTATATATAAAAATCTCCATCAATATTCAAAACAAAAAGAAAAAAATTAAAATAGAGGAGGGATATCCAATGCCAATCTCCAGTTGCCTATCTCAAGGTGAAATACACTTATATATATCATTAAATTTATTTTCATGTTCAAATTAGGCAAACTAGAAGACACACATGAATCACGACAAACATGAATGTCTCTTTCTCATAAATTAAAATTTGCGTATAAGGGACGTGAGAATATTGAATGGGGAGAATTTCATAAACTACCCCTCAGTTTTTGCTAATGATAACTAATGATACTTTTGTAGGAAATATTCAAAAACTATCCCCGAGCTGAGTCTTATGACTCTTATTGCCATCCAAATCTATTAACTTGCAACTTAAATTCTTTTATAAAATTTATATTTTGCCCTCACTCTCATTAAATGTGAAAAAAAGTTTTTCCTTCCCATATGATTTGAACTTGATTAACTACTTTAGCCAATTTAATTTATCTGTGTGAATGATATTTTTAATATTTTTTTTAGTTTGTATAATAAGTTATATAAAATATGACAAATATATACATTTTTTAGAGTTTTGAATGAAAAACTTAGAAGGGCTTGGTTTCAATCTTGGAAATAGCAAAAACAATTTCAAATGCTACGAAAGTGAGGATAAAATAGTAATTTTCTATAAACTTCAACTGCAAGTTAACAAAATTGAATGGAGTTAGGGCTTAGGGGTGGTTTTTTACTATTTCTCAAAAAGGTGTAATAATTCTGTTATTCGCAAAAAGTGTGGGGTATTTTAAAAATTCTCCCATATTGAATGTGAACGAAAGGACAATTTTTTCACAAGTCATAGAGAAGACGAAGAACGCAAAGGAAAGAATATTTTTTCTTATAAAACAATCCAACAAAGTGAAAAGCTTGACAACTAATAGTGCGTGAAAAAGACCAACAACAAGAAGCACATAAAAGACCCGATGAGTATGAGATTGAATTATTTGTACAACTTTTTATTTGAAACCGTGTAGGCCAATCCTTATAATTTATATCATCTATTATTTGATTGGTGTGCTCTTATCATATCATAATTCCAAGAATGATATGATAGAAGACACACAATCACGACAAACATGAATGTCTCCTTTTCAAAAATTAAAATTTGCGTATAAGGGACGTGAGAATTTTGAATGGGGACAATTTCATAAACTAGCCCTCACTTTTTGCTAATGATGACTAATGACACTTTTGTAGGAAATATTCAAAAACTAGCCCCAAGCTAAGTCCTAACGCCATCCAAATCTATTAACTTGCAACTTAAATTCTTTTATAAGAATTCTATTTTGCCCTCACTCTCATTAAATGTGATAAAAAGTTTTTTCTTCCCACATGATTTGAACTTGATTCACTACTTTAGCCAATTTACTTTATCTGTGTGAAGGATATTTTTTAATATTATTTTTAGTTTGTATAATAAGTTACGTAAAATATGACAAATATATACCCCTACATTTGGCACACTATTTTCCCACTATTCTATCCTAAAAAATGAAAAATCTTCAAAATTCAATCATATTCTATTCAACTCAAAATGTTAACAATTACCTTTCTCAATAAAAGATTTAAAATTAAGAATAACATCCCCACCCACCCACCCAAGCCACTATCACCCGCCAACATCCGCAGCCAACCATTGCCGCTACCATTGCCAACATCATAACAATGACGATTGATTGGATATGGTCAATCGTGCATCGATTTGTATGTTTTCGGCCAAATCTAAGGCCGTTAATGATGGCATACCTTGGCCGTCATTGATTGACAAATGACAGTCAAGATATGGCTGCAACGACAACCAGATCTAACCATCAATGGCTAGATCTGTGGTCGTAGATCTGGCCGTTTCCGTGGATTTGGCCAGAAAAGGTCAAATCAGTGCACGACCAACCAGATCCAGCCGATCGTACACTATCCTAGCGGTTTTCGGCCACCGTCCAACAGTGGTGGCCGGTTCTCGGCAATAGTTGAGTTGGTGGGGGTGTTTTTGTTAATTTATAAACTTTTATTGTGGAGGGTGTTTAGTTAAATTAATAAATTTAGGGGGTTAAAAAAAATATTTTCAGAAAATATTTTCCAAAAATATACGAAAACATTCTCAGAATCTTATTCTATTTTCCAAAAATCCTATTTAGAATAGAATGCTATTCTAAATAACTAAACAAACGGAGCTATTTATACATTTTTTAGAGTTTTGAATCAAAAACTTAGAAGGGCTTGGTTTCAATCTTGGAAATAGCAAATCAATATCAAATACAATGAAAGTGAGGATAAAATAGTAATTTTCTATAAATTTCAACTGCAAGTTAACAGAATTAGATGGAGTTAGGGCTCAAGGGTGGTTTTTTTTACTATTTCTCAAAAAAGTGTTATAATTTTCTTATTAGCAAAAGTGTGGGGTAGTTTCGAAATTCTCCCTTATCCAATGTGAACGAAAGGATAATTTTTTCACAAGTCATGGAGAAGACAAAGAATGTAAAGGAAAGAATATTTTTTCCTATAAAACAATCCAACAACATGAAAAGCTTGACAACTAATAGTGTGTGAAAAAGACCAACGGCAACAAGCACATAAAAGACCCAATGTGTATGAGACTGAATTATTTGTACAACTTTTTATTTGAAACCGTGTAGGCCAATCCCTACAATTTATATTATCTATTATTTGATTGGTTTGCTGTATCATATCATAATTCCAAGTATGATATGGTAGAAGACACATGAATCACGACAAACATCATTGTCTCCTTCTCATAAATTAAAATTTGCGTATAAGGGACGTGAGAATATTGAATGGGGGAGAATTTCATAAACTACCCCTCACATTTTGCTAATGATAAACAAATGACACTTTCGTTGGAAATAATAAAAAACTAGCCCTGAATCCTAACGCCATCCAAATCATAATCAAAAATCTATTTTGCCCTCACTCTTATTAAATGTTATATGTGTTATATGTGAATGGGGAGAATTTTCCTTCCTATATGATTTGAACTCGATTCACTACTTTAGCCAATTTATGTTATAAGTTGGAATAATATTTTTAATAGTAGTTTTTTTTTTTTTTTTTTTTTTTTTAAAGTTTGTATAATAAGTTATATAAAATATTTTTAATACTCTTCTGTTTGAGTTTTGAATCGAAAACTTAGAAGGGTTGGGTTTGAATCTTGGAAATACCAAAATTCAAATATAATGAAAGTGGGAACAAAATAGCAACTTTTTTTGTAAATTGCAACTTGCAAGTTAATCTATTAATGGTATAAACGCTAAAAAAACATAGAACAAAAACTCAGAAAACAGAGAGCAAGAATAGCTTTGAAAAAGAGGTCTGAAGCATTGTAATTTTTCACCACTTAAATTTGTCCTTATGTCTACAATTTATAGAGAAAAGAAGACATGAGCAATCCCTGTTCACAGACATCTCAGCCGCTCAATCTATATTACAGAACTTTTACTCTAGCCATTGGATTGATTTATGTTGATGCAAGTTGCATGACAACTTGTCAACTTGCATAACAGATGGATTACAACTTGTCAACTTGCATAACAGTTTCAGCCGCAACTTGTCAACTTGTTTAACTGATTTTGATCCACTTGCAGTTTGTTGGAGAGAAAATGCAAAATGTGTTGATATCTGGGAAACGAAAACTTTAATTGCTTGAGCTGAAGTTTGTCACAGTTTACCTCGTCCCTCAAGCTAAAGTTCAAGCAGTCAATCCAAACGAGTTTGCAAAAAGAAACTAGTAAAAAAAATTATTTGTTATCTTCCTGATCATCCCTCAATTTGAAGTTTGCAGCTTACCTTAAACTTGATCGTTCCTCAAGCAAGAGCGAGGAAGAGGGAGCAGAGGATGCTAAGTGAAGTTGATCACGAAGAGTACAAAAACGAGAACCAGAAAGAGGTTTTGTTAGAATGTTAGCTACTTGAAAAGTAGTGACAACATATTGGACTAAAAGTTGTTTGGAACAAACCATCTTACAAACAAAATGAACATCGATTTCGATGTGCTTTGTGTAGGCATGGAAAACAGGATTTGAAGTGAGAGCTCCCGCACTGGTGTTATCGCACCATAGAATAGGAATTCCAGGGAGGGAGACGCACAGCTCTTGGAACAAGTTCTGAAGCCAAGCAATTTCAGTTGAGGACAATGCCAGTACTGATTGTTTTTTTGGAACACTACTGAACCAGGTTGGAACCAAGGAAGATGCAATATCTGGTGGTGGATTTGCGGTCAGAAACGTTACCAGCCCAGTCAGTATCAGCATAGCCTTCCAGTTGCAAAGTATCACTTTTGGTGAACGTTAAACCATGATGAATAGTCCCTTGAACATATCGAAGGATATGCTTGCAAGCTTGCCAATGATTTACTATTGGAGCTTTAAGGAATTGGCTGAGTTTGTTAACCACAAAAGACAAGTCAGGCCATGTAAGGGTAAGATATTAGAGTGCTCCAAAAAGACTCCGATAAAGTGAAGGCTGATCAAAGAGTGGATTGCCATCAAAAGACAATTTAGAACCAAGTATCATTGGTATGGAGCAAGGATTGCAATTTTCCATTCCATATTTGACTAATAGGTCTTGAGCATAGGTGCTTTGATTTAAGAGTAAACTAAAAAGAATGTGGTGAATAGCAATGCCGAGGAAGTAGTATAGTTTGCCCAGAATCTTAAGACCGAAAGTGTTGTCAAGATCTTGAACAATCCGGTGCATTAGTGTAGGATCACTCCTAATGAGTACTATGTCATCCACATAGACTAAAATATACAGTTTAGTTGTCCCTTGATGGTAAAAAAATAGACTAGAATTAGAGGTGGAGTTGTGGAAGCCGTGAGATAGTAGTGCAGCTTTGAGTTTATCAAACCATGCCTTAGGGGCCTGCTTTATTCCATATAGAGCTTTATGTAATTTGCAAACATGTGTGGGATTATGTTTGTCAATTAAACCTTCAGGTTGTGTCATGTAAACAGATTCAAAGAGGTCTCCATCTAAAAAGGCATTGTTTACATCCACTTGCTACACATCCCAACCATGATGAACTACTAAGGTGAGAATAACTCTGATGGTGGAGGCCTTGACAACAGGGGAGAATGTCTCAAAGTAATCTATACCAGGGGTTTGATAAAATCCCTTTGCAACAAGTCAGGCCTTACATCTTTGGAAGCTGCCATCAGCATTATGTTTAGTGCGAAACACCCATTTGTTACCAACCAACGTCATATCAAGAGAGTAAGGCACAAGAGACCAGGTGGTGTTATTTTGCAGTGCTTCAAATTCAGAGGTCATGGAATACAAACCAAAAACACACAAATAAAATAAACATTTCCTAAAAACGAACCCACCAAACAAAAGAAACAGACTATCAACAATGCAACACAAACCAAACAACAATGCAACACAAATCAAACTGCTCACTCCCCCAAACTTAAAGAATGCATTGTCCTCAATGCATGAAAAACAAAAACCAAAATAGAAAATATGGAAAATAAAATATAGAAACTTCCCTTAAAAAACAAAAAAAAAAAAGATGTTTTTTTTTCCCATGGCCACAGCTGTGTAAAATGACACGGGGTATCCCATGGTACAGTCTGGAATCTACAAGCTTTTTATCTTTTAACATGGCCATGGCTGTGTAAAATAACACAGGGTAGCCCATGTTTTATTCTGCCCAAAATTGTCTTCTTCTTCTATCACTTAAGCTTCCCCCAAACTTGTTCCTTGTTCCAATGATAACAAAACAAAAATAAAAACAAAATCAAACAAAAATAAAATAATTGTAGAAGAGAGAAAAGAAAAGAAATTGATAGTTCTAATTTAGAGTCATTAGCTTGACTTTCTCCACTTTCTTCATTCAAGAAACTGGACGGACGCGGTGTTTGGATCGAAACGTCCTCCAACATAGTGCTTCAAACGGTGTCCATTAACTTTAAACGTTTCACCTGTCTTTCCATGGTGGATCTCAATTGCTCCAAAAGGTGTTACCTGAATTACCTTATATGGACCCGTCCATCTTGATTTCAGCTTTCCTGGGAAAAGACGAAGACAACTATTGTAAAGAAGAACTTGTTGTCTTGGCTTGAACTCCTTTTTCACAATGTGCCTATCATGCCATCTCTTTGTCTTCTCCTTGTACAAACTAGCACTCTCGTATGCCCAATGACGAAATTCATCTAGCTCACTCACCTGCAAAAGACGTTTAGCACCTGCACTTTGCACATCAAAATTCAACAATTTAGTAGCCAAATAAGCTTTGTGCTCTAATTCCATCGGTAGGTGACATGCTTTTCCAAATACTAACTTATAAGGTGACATACCTATAGGTGTTTTAAAGGCTGTCTTATATGCCCATAAAGCATCGTCTAACTTTATCGCCCAATCTTTTCTAGAGGCACTAACGGTCTTTTCTAAAATTCATTTTAGCTCTCTATTAGAGACCTCTACTTGACCACTAGTTTGGGCATGGTAGGGAGTGGTTACCTTGTGTGTGACTCCATATTTCTTTAAGAGTGCATTAAATTGGTGATTACAAAAATGCTTCCCACCATCACTAATGATTGCCCTCGGAGTTCTATATCTAGTGAAAATATTCCGCCTAAGAAATTTGAGTACTGTTCTAGAATCATTAGTTTTGGTGGCAATTGCCTCCACCCATTTAGAAACATAATCTACTATCACAAGTATAAAAGCGTTTCCATACGATGATGGAAGCGGTCCCATGAAATCAATACCCCAAATATAAAAAATTTCACATACCAATATATTATTTAAAGGCATCTCATCTTTCTTAGAAATATTACATGTTCTTTGGCAACGATCACAAAAGGATACATACCTTTGAGCATCCCAAAACACAGTGGGCCAATAAAAACTTGATTACAACACCTTTGCCACTGTCCGATTCGCCCTGAAATGCCCTTCAGTTTCTCTATCATGGCAATGACTCAAAATAGCTCCAATCTCTTCTTCCGGCACACATTTTTGAACAACTTGATCTGCACATAGTTTGTGCAAGTAAGGGTCTTCCCACAAATAATATTTGACATCAGCCAAAAATTTCTTCCTCTGCTGGAATGTAAAATGCTTTGGAATCCAACCTCCTACAAGAAAATTAGCCAAATCAGCAAACCATGGAGATTTAGAAAAAGAAGAGTTAAGAGATAGAATTCGCTCATCAAGAAATTCTGCACTAATATCTCCCTCTTCAAGGATTGAATTATCTAGTCGGGACAAATGATCAGCAACTTGATTGTCTGGCCCCTTTCGATCTTTAATCTCCCAATCAAACTCTTGAAGTAGAAGGACCCATCTGATAAGGCGTGGTTTGGCATCCTTCTTAGCAAAGAGATGTCGTAGAGCTGTGTGATCTGTGTAGACTATGGATTTCGTGCCTATAAGGATCTTATGCATGCAGGTGGAAGGGCTTATTCCCTTGATATCAGCAATTGTCCATCCCATCGCCTTCTTGTGCTTCCTCAAAATGTCTAGCAATGACTTCTCCTCCAAATCAGTCAAAGACGCAGAAATAATCACAGGGTAAACATCTTTATCTACAAAAGCATATTTTAAATGTGAAGGAAGAGGTTTAAGCTCAAGTTTAGGAGCCTTATTAGGAGTTTTATGCAAATCCTCCTTTAGCTCCATATTATTATTAGTCAGAGATTCTTTCTCTAACGCTTCAGCTTCTTCTTTCAAGCATGGGTCTTCATCTTCTGTTGTGCTTGACTCCATTAGACATCTCTCCAAAGAGTCCTTCTGTAAAACTTCTTCTTTGTGATCACCTACAATCCCACCAAAACTGTCAAAGTGAAAACAAAATTCAATATAAAATGTAGTAGGATTATTCATCGCTTTATGGACATCAAACACTATTTCTTCATCATTTAGTCTTAGAATTAATTTTCCTTGTTGCGTTTATCGGAGCACGAGCTGTCCGCTAAAAATGGACGTCCCAAAATTAGAGCCACCTCCCGGTCCTCCTCTATATCAAGAACTACGAAGTCCACCAAAAAGATAAATTTGTTGACCTTTAACAAAATGTCTTCAACAATGCCTTTAGGTCATTTGATTGATCTATCAGCAAGCTGGAGTGACATGTTCGTCTCTTTCACTTCTCCAAGTCCTAGCTTCCTGAAAATTGATAAAGGCATTAAATTAATACTAGCACCTAAATCACACAATGCTTTATCAAAGAATGAATCTCCTAATGCACAAGGTATAGTAAAACTCCCTGGATCTCTCAGTTTAGGAGGTAATTTATTTTGCAGTATGGCACTGCTTCCTTCAGTGAGCATAACTGTTTCATGCTCCTCGATCTTCCGCTTGTTAGAAAGGATGTCTTTTAAGAACTTTGCATAACTAGGCATTTGTGCTAAAGCTTCAGCAAATGGAATATTTATTTGCAATTTTTAAAGACCTCTAAAAACTTTGAAAATTGTTGATCCAATTTATCCTTTCTAATTCTATCGGGATAAGGAAATTTAGATACATCTTTTTCAACAACAATAGAATCATAATTTGACGTACCTTTTCCTTTACCTTAGTCTCTGTCTCTTTTTCTAAATTCGCCTTCTTTTCCTCAATAGAGATCGGTAACTCTACTTCACTTTCCGCCTTCTTTTGTGATTCTTCTTCACCAATCACCTTTCCATCCCTCAAGGTTATGGCCTTACATTGCTCCTTTGGGTTCCTTTTCGTGTCACTCGGTAAATGCCCTTGCTATCTACCCGAAATGATATTGGCCAACTGTCCAATTTGAGCTTCTAAATTCTTGATGGAAGCCTCTTGATTCTGAATTCTTGTCTCTATAGTACTCAAGAACTTCACCATCATCTCCTCTAAATTTGATTTCTTCTCTTGAGATTGAAAACTTGGCGGTGGAGGTTTCACTTGATTGTTGTTACTCCAAGAGAAATTTGGGTGATTCCTCCACCTCGGATTATATGTTTCACTGTATGGATTATTATTAGGCCTGCGAAAATTTGAAACATAGTTAGCTTGATCAGGCATAAAATTAACAGCAAACATGTTACCTGATTGGCACTCATGGTTAAGGTGATCTTCGCCACAAAAATCACACATAAAAGCAACTATTGCAGGTTTTTGCATTTGAAGTCCATCAATCTTCTTATTTAATGCCTGTATTTGTGCTGCCAAAGTTATGATAGCATCTATGTTATGAACACCTGACGTTCTTCTCACAGGCAACCTCTTTATCGGCCATTGATAAGAGTTTGAAGCCATTTCCTCCAGCAATTCATAAGCTTGTTCTAGTGTCTTCTTACCTAAAGTACCACCCGCAGCAGCATTGATCATATTTCGAACTTCACTATTAAGACCATTATAGAACGTCTGGACTTGCAGCCAAACCGGTATTTCATGATGGGGACATCTCCGGAGCATGTCCTTGAACCTTTCCCATGCTTCGTATAGTGACTCTGTATCCACCTGCACAAACATAGTAATATCATTACGCAATTGTGCGGTCTTTGCAGAAGGAAAATACCTACTCAGGAATTTTTGTGTTATTTGCTCTCAAGTTGTAATTGAGCCTGCTGGTAATGAGGTCAACCAGCTCTTAGCTTTGTCTCTTAATGAAAATGAGAACAATCTTAGTCTTATAGCTTCGCCAGAAACTTCATTGTGCTTAAAAGTATCACAAATCTCCAAGAAATTTGCAATATGTACATTGGGATCTTCATCTGCCAAACCACTGCACTGACTGTTGAATCATCTGGATGATTGCTGGCTTTATCTCAAAGGTATTGGCATTGATCACTGGTCGTCGAATGCTCAATGTTGCTCCATTTAAAGATGGGGTAGAATACTCATTCAACGTACGAGTTGCTGGTGGTGTTCCATCATTTTGGTTATCGTGATCACCCATGATCTCCCTTTTGATTGCTCTCTTTCTTGAGTGAAAAGTGCGCTCTATCTTAGGATCAAATGCTAGTAAAATCTTTCCAAAAGCTCTGGTCATACACTAGCAGAAACACCTTCTTGTTTCCAAAAAAAAACAAACAAAATAAAAAAAAATAAAAATCTCAAAGTAACAAGTAATCTTAAAATAATCACAAACAATCTAATGATCCCTGGCAACGGCGCCAAAAACTTGATGCGACTAAATCAACCTTAGCAAGTGTACCAGTCGTGTTCAAGTAATAAAGTGATGAGTCTAAGTATCATCCCACAGAGATCAAAGCGAATATATGTAACTACCTAAAACTACTTACACATTATTTGAGAAAACGAAATCTTAGATTGTAAAAGTAATAGATTAAAAATAACTAAATTAAACAAATAAATAATGTGATGAACTTTGCAATATTAATGAAGTTAGGGTACAGATTTCCCCCTAATTATGTTTGACAACCACTCTTAATACCCGTTTGTGCTATGAATTGGTAGGATTCTTCTAAGGCCAATTATCCTTATTCGGGCATAATATTCAACTTAATACAGATCCCTATTCGGTTACTTTGAAATTAAGAAGCATAAATTCATCAATCCCTTACGACTAATTTGCCCTATTCAGTTATGAATTAGATGGACCATAAATTAATCTTAGAATCTCTATTCGATTACTTCTAGTTTTAATATGTTGTGCAATGTTATTCGAAACATCATCAAGGAAATTGAATCAATCCAACATTCATAAAGCATTAAACCTAAACTCTTGCACAAATTCATAAACATAAATCTAGTATTAAGAATAAAAATTGTTCAAAACATAATTAGGGTTTCATCCTCCCCTAACAAAAGAGATTTACTCCATCCAAAGAACAAAGAAATAAATAGAGAAGAAGGAAAACATATTCAGATTTGAAAAGAAATAAAAATCAAACTCTTAAATTTGATCTTCAGTTTTTAAGCCTCAAGAATGCGTCTTCTCCTCTCAAAAATATGCAAAATTCGTCCCTTGACAACTAATCTCAATTATATTTAAATACCCAAAAGAGTCCTAAGTGAAAAAGGAAAGAAAAACTGATAAAAACGCGCTAATAGTTTCTGCCACAACCCTGGCCGTAGCCAAATTTAAGTCACCACAGCCTAGGCCGTGGTGCTTCCGGGTCTCTTTGTTTTCTCTTTGTTCCATCACCATGGCCATGGTGAACTACCAAGGCATGGCCGTGGCCTTCAAGATTGAAGGGTAATCTCAACTTCTCCAAGCTTTAAGTCCCAATTTCATTCCAATACTCCAATCTACTCAATCAAGACCTAAAAAAAAACACGAAAGTTATCCAAATCAATAGGTAAACCATTCATATCTCAAACTTAACAAAAACAAACATCAAAACAAAGGAAACAAATGAGAAGTTAACTAAACTAACATCAAAACAACCCTAAAAACACTCAAATTATGCAACTTATCAGTTGCACACCAACATAGGTCTTGCAAAGCTACCGAAACTGATAAAGGTTCTATAGGTGTGTCACGTGTAGTAGTGCTTGCAGTAGTGCTAAGAAGAGCAGTAGCCTTTGCTCTTGTAACATAGGATGAAGATTTTGAATTCTCGGAGCTACAAATTCAAGGGTTGGTGTTTGTGCTATAGGATGTGAAGGGGGTGAAAAATTTTCTGGGCAAAGATCAACCTCCAAACATATGGGAGAATAGTGTGAGAAGGTAGGAACAAATGTTGAGGTTGAGATGGAATTTTGTAAGTGGTTTTCAGTAGGAGGTTGAGAGAGTGTGGAAAAAGATATAGGAAAAGAAGAGGGTGGTACAGGCAGTTGCCAAAGAGAAAGTGTGTTTGTGGAATTTGGTTATGGTGTTTCAGAAAGGTTGAATGTTATTTCTCCAATCTCATCTCATGCTTGTGTAATAGGAATTGCACTTCTTGAAGAGAAACATCTCCACTTCGAGAGGTTAAATTTGCAACAACCGCGTCATATTTGGTTCCCAGGCCATCAAGAATATATATAAGCAACTCTTCATCATTAACAACTACTCCATTGACAGTTAATGATCTAGCAACTTCTTTCATTTTCAGTACATAATCGTTGATGCTCAAGTTTTCTTTTCTAGTCGTTTGTAGAAGATTTCGCAGATGTAGTATTCTAGCTTTTGAATCAGTAAGAAAGTGCATTTCTAAAGTTTTCCAAACATCAAAACTTGTTTCACAATTTGCTACATGTCTAAACATTGTTTCAGAAATAGAAGATATCAACCAGCCAAACAAGAATTGATCTAGTTTCTTCCACATGGTGTATTCTATATTAACAATCTTTCTAGAGTTATCATTTGGAGAGATTAAGAGAGCTAGAGGGCACAGTTTATCACCTATAACGAATCCTTCAAGTTCGTAAGCTTTCAATGCAGGGAGCACTTGTGATTTCTAGTAGGCGTAGTTCTTCTCTCCTAGTTTGACGGTGACGATTGGTAGAGCATTCGCGAGAGGAAGCTTGAGAGCTTTCCATCAGTATTGATGTAGGTTGATGCAGGGGACTTAGGATCAACCATTTGACGTTTGTCAAATATAGCTCTGATACCATATAATGCTAAAAAAAATAGAGAACAAAAACTCAGAAAACAAAGAGCAAGAACAGCTTTGAAAAAGAGGACTGGAGCATTGTATTTTTTCACCACTTACATTTGTCCTTACGTCTACAATTTATAGAGAAAAGAAGACAGGAGCAATCCCCGTTCACAGACATCTCAGCCGCTCAATCTATATTACAGAACTTTTACTCTAGCCATTGGATTGATTTATGTTGATGCAAGTTGCATGGCAGCTTGCATAACAGATGGATTAAAACTTGTCAACTTGCATAACAGTTTCAGCCGCAACTTGTCCACTTGTTGAACTGATTTTGATCCACTTGCAGTTTGTTAGAGAGAAAATGCAAAATGTGTTGATATCTGGGAAACGAAAACTTTAACTGCTTGAGCTGAAGTTTGTTACTGTTTACAAATGAAATTGGATGGAGTTAGGGCTCAAGGGGTTTTTTTTACTATTTCTATAAAAAGTGTCATAAGTTTGTTATTACCAAAAAGTGTGGGGTAGTTTTAAAATTCTCCCATATTTAATGTGAACGAAAGGATAATTTTTTCACAAGTCATGGAGAAGATTAAGAATGTAAATGAAAGAATAATTTTTCTTATAAAATATTCCAACAACGTGAAAAGCTTGACAATTAATACTATGTGAAAAAGACCAGCAGCAACGATTGTGAGACTGAATTATTTTTACAATTTTTTATTTGAAACCGTGTAGGCCAATCCTTACCATTTGTATTATCAATTATTAACTTATATATGATGGACCATAAATGATTCATTTACTTTGCATTTAATAATTGGTAAATTTATTCTATTTATTTTCATTAAATTCGAGAGATTTATTATTCTTATTAATTAATTAGAATATGTATCTTTTACTTTCTAAAACTCAAACTTCTATGTTTATACATCTCTTCATAATCATCCAACTTTAATTCATTGCAAACTAACATCTAGGCTTAGTCCAACTTTCCTTCATAGGCTTAATTTCTTGATTCCTTTGATTCTCTCCATATTATATTTGAGGTTATAAGAAAATAAAAATTAGAAAAATGTTATTTTGAAGATTTAATAAAATCATAGACGCAAATAGAAAAGTTACAATAAAATTTTACATTTTATTATTAATCTCCAGTTTGGTTAGTTCTCTTCTTTAATTACCTTTTTTTCTTTTTTTCTTTTTTTTTTTTTTTTTTGTAAGTTTAATATATAGTATTCATTTTTTCTTATTTATTAAAAAGTCCTTATTTATTCATTTGTAATTTTTTTCTGAACAATAAATATTCATCTGTAGGTAAAAATATGACATCTGAATAGAGACATTTAATTTATATTCTTATAAAGGATCTATATATATATATATATATTCCAAAATTATAATGAATTGTCACAATTGAAAACTTGCTCCACGTTCGTTCCTGGAAAACAAAAAAACCAAAAAGACTTTAACTAAGACTATCTGTCATAAGCTAATATACTACAAGACTTGTTTAATTGTAGGAGTGTTTTTTAAGGTCCAAGGCTTCTTAAGTCAAAAAGAGGTAAAAAATTATGTGTAAAAAATGGCTCTCAGGTCAAAAAGAGGCAAAATTTACGAATAAAAAATGAACTCTTATGTCAAAAAGAGGTAGAATTTAAGAATTAAAAAAAATTTGACACAGCCTTGGGCAAGATCAATTAAATGGAGGTTTTGCTAGCTTAAAACTTATATATACATATAATCTGGCTTCAGGTAGAGAGAATATTTACCAAGCGTAAGGTTTTTAACATGGTGTTAAATTCCTTCACTTCTAGAGTGTTGATTATATGTGCTACTATTTTTACATGTTATGTTGCTATTAATATTTCTAATATAGTTGTAGCAGCATCTGAACTATCATCTTTACAATTAGAAAAAGCAGCTCTACTTAACACCAATTGGTGGGATCCCATCAACAATATTTCAAATCATTGCAAATGGTTTGGTATCGCTTGCAATTCAGCAGGAAGCATCTTTTATATAGATCTTTGGTACCCTCATTATAACATAGAAGGAGAGCTTAGCCGATTTAACTTTTCTTGCTTTCCCAACCTTAAAATTTTCAGTATCGTAAATACTTCTCTCTCCGGACACATTCCATCACAAATTGGTGCACTTTCAAAGCTCAAATTCCTCTCCTTGTCCAATAATAATCTTACAGGTACGCTACTGATTTTTTTTCCTTTTTTTTTTTTTTTTTTTTTTTTTTTTTTGGTTTATCATTTGAATAAGAGGTGAATCCAATTAAATTGACAATTTTTTTTTATTTGGCAAATAAATTGAAGGTATTATCCCTCCAGAGATTGGAAGGTTGAGCAATCTCAACAGATTGGATTTCTCATTAAATAAACTCGTTGGAACAATCCCTTCAACTATTGGTCATTTGAGCAAATTGATCTCTTTGGATTTGTCTAATAACAATTTTATTGGATTAATTCCATCAGAGATTAGAAACCTTCAAAGTCTTACTCGTCTTTATTTGCAACATAACTCACTCACTGGGAACATACCTTCTCAACTTGGAGAAATTCATGCTAGGCAATCCTTGCATATAGATCTTTCGCACAATCATCTTTCTGGAACCATCCCTAAATCACTCCAGACAGTGTATTACATTGACTTGTCATACAATAATTTGGAGGGTGAAATTCCAATTGGTTTGCAATCTCAAGGACAGCAACAATTTAGTGGTAACAAAGGTTTATGTGGCCTAGTTGATCAAGGCTTTTCCGCTTGTCACCAAAAGAAGGTCTCTCCTTTTCTTAAAATTTTGCTTCCTATCACAACATTTCTCACCATCTTATTATTCGGATTTTTTATTTTCCTTAAATGTAAGGATGAAAAACCTAAACCCGAGACAAGGACAACCAAGGTTGGAGATGTGTTTTCAATTTGGAATTATGATGGTAAAATTGCATTTGAAGACATGATTGAAGCAACACAAGACTTCGACATCAAATACTGCATTGGAACTGGGGGTTACGGTAGTGTTTACAAGGCACAACTACCAAATGGCAGAGTAGTTGCTTTGAAGAAGTTTCACAGTTTAGAAACTAAGGAGTCAACATTCCTCAACAGCTTCCAAAACGAGGCTCATGTACTGTCCAAATTACGACATAGAAATGTTATTAAGCTTTATGGATTTTGTTTACATAAAAAATGCATGTTTTTAATTTATGAGTACATGGAGAGGGGAAGCTTGTTTTGTGTTCTACGCAACAACAATGAAGCTATTGAGTTGGATTGGAGTAGGAGGGTAAACATTGTTAAGAATATTGCGCATGCTTTGTCTTACTTACATCATGACTGCACTCCATCAATCGTTCACCGCGACCTATCAAGCAATAACATTCTACTAAACTCTGAATTGGAAGCATTTGTTGCTGATTTTGGGTTGGCTAGACTTCTACATCCCGACTCTTCCAATAGAACCATATTAGTCGGAACTTATGGATATATAGCCCCAGGTGAAGTACTTAGTTACTCTTCTCATAAATATTTGTGACTCTTATAAGCGAAGCAACATCTTTTGAATCTATATACACATAACATTTTGATACCACTAATTGCTTCAAAGTAAATTAGATGAAAGAATCTTAGTATTTCTTAAGGATTTCTAATTTTCTGTGCAGAACTTGCTTACACTATGGTTGTGACTCATAAATGTGATGTTTATAGTTTTGGAGTGGTGGCACTTGAAGTATTGATGGGTCGTCATCCAGGAGAACTACTTTCATCATTATCATCTTCTCCTAATCAAAATATGATGTTGATTGATCTCTTAGACCCACGCCTTCCATGTCTTGCAGACACAATGGTCGTGCAGGATATTGCTCTTATTTCAAGAATTGCATTTGCTTGCTTAAGTTCTAAACCAAAGTCACGACCGACAATGCATCGTGTGTCTCATGAATTTCTTGGCCGCAAGACACCATTGGCAAAACCTTTTCATGAGATTTCCATCTCAGAGATGAGAAACGAAAATATATATGCAGTTGGTGAATCAGAGGGTTAGGCATGGAGATCTTTCACTATTATGTAGCAACAGATCTTTTATTTAGCCTATCTTTTAGGTTTCTTCTTTAATGTAGCTTTGTTTTTTTAAAATATAATAAAGTATCTTTTCATGTGCAAACCAAAATATATATGCAGTTGGTAAATCACAGGGTTAGGCATGGAGGTCTTTCACTGTTATGTATTAGCCTATCTTTTTAGGTTTCTTCTCTTAATGTAGCCTTTATTTTTTTTAAATATAATAAAGTATCTTTTCATGTGCAACTATAAAATTTACATTTAGAAAAGTCATGGATTTCATTTAATACATACAGTTTTTTAATGTTCAAAGAGTAACTAAAACTTTTTTACATTCGTTCGACCTCGAGAAATTGTTGTCATAGTGTATTTTTCGAGTTTAAATTGAATAGTTGAATTTATCTGATTAATGAATAAAATGAAAAGATCAAGTGTAAAAAGATTTGTTAGCTTAAATTAATCTTATGCGAAAATGAATTCTTTAAGATTTGACTTTTGACAGGAAAGAACTAATTAAGAGTGCAAATATGAAAGAAAAGAGAAGAAACTTGAGCGGAATGAACACCCATATCCATTTGCTTATCTCAACAAAATAAAGATGCTAGAGATTCTCAAAATAAAGCTTTAAGCCAAAATTGAGAGGGAAAGAGAAATTAACACAACAAATGACCAAGAATCTTCCTCGGTTGATTTTTTTTCATGTTCAAAACTAACCCAATTTCTAACCGAGACTTTTAAGGTTACAAAATGAAGTAAATAGAGACAAAATAACTCTTTTTTCTTGGTGCTTAATTAATATTTAGTTTTGAGTCTAAACTAACATCTATGGTGGACTAACAATAGGCCTGGTTGATCAGTTTGGATTTTCACGATGATATGGTGAGAATATAAGGACCATTTGGTATAAAGACTGTTTTGCCTTCTAGTGCCTCTGTTAGCTATGTAGTTTCTGCTCAAGCATCTACACTTATCAATTTTATTTACTAACTCAACGTATATGTTTATACATTTCTAAAACTCAAACTTCTATGTATATACATTTCTTCTCAATCATCCAACTTTACAAACTAACATCTAGCCTTAGTCCAACTTTCTTTCTTTAGTTCTTTTAACTCTCCAGGAGTTTAACTATAATCTGATTTTTTTCTCTGTACTTAATTTCTTGATTGCTTTTATTCTCTCAATATTATTGTGAGGTTATAAGGAAATAAAGATTAGAAAAATGTTATTTTGAAGATTTTATAATAAAATAAGATCCACTTTGACTCTAACTGCTATCATAATTTAATTCTAGTAGTGTTTATTAAGGTCCAGGTTTTCTTAAATCAAAAAGATCTAGAACTTGTAATAAAAATGAGACGTAGCCTGAGGCAAGTCCAATTCTATCAAAAAGAGTATCTGGCTTCAGGTAGAGAGCATCTAGCTGAATCAAGCATAAGATTTTGTAGAGAGTAAAATCTACAATTACGAAACAAACTAATCCTATGAGGTTGAGGTCACTAACGATCTGCTAGACTTGCACACCTAAAAAAGATAAGCGTGAAGCTCACGGGGGACACCGGTGTGGTGTCTGTCATAGGCACTCTGATGCTCAAGTCAGCTACATTGAAAAGGGCAATTTAATGAGGGTTAAGAGGAGGAAAGGTTATCCGAGTTTTTTCGGAGAGTAAAACTACAGTGAAGGTGATGATGGTTCTTAGGAGTAAGAACTTTAGGAGCTAGTAGATAGTGTTTAATAATGAATGCATAATGAAATGATCGGACTCTGTTTATATAGGGAGCCCAAAGGGCTTGAGTCCTAGTAGAACTCTGAGTTCATAATGGTGGAAATTGAGTCAATACGAAAGTCTTAATTTACTTTTTTTTTTTGTAGAAGTAAAAGTCCTAATTCATGCAAGATTCAAGATCTTAGATGAATTAGGATATAAATAGACCTCTAGTTCTTTGGAGTGACCATGGGTTGATGGGCCTAAGCCCAAGTGGACTAACGACGAGACCCAATTGAGGGTGAGACCTTAGTGATTGGAGGATCCAATTCGTAAGTAGCCTGGTTGGTGTAATGGGTTGACCCATGGTGTGGATCTTAGTGTAGGCCCAACCGGAATTGAGCCATAGTAGATTTTTCTTATTTGGGTCTGATATGGCCCAAGACGATTTTTGGCCACACAGATTTTAAACATGGTGTTTACTTCCTTCACTTGTAGAGTGGTGGCAATATGGGCTACCATTAGAAAAAGATGCTCTACTTATCTCCAGTTGGTGGAGTAACATTGGCTTGACCAAGAATACTCCAAATCACTGCAAGTGGATTGGTATCACCTGCAATTCACAAGGAAGTATCATTGAGATAGATTTACAACTATTTACATAGGCAAAGAGTTTAGGGTTTAGCCAAATAAACTTTTCTTGCTTTTCAAACCTAGAAGGCCTCAATCTTCCATGGAATTATCCGTACAGAAGCATTTTATCACAAATTTGTTCTCTTACTAAACTCAAATTGCTTTCTCTGTCTAGTAATTATCTTAAAGATATACAACAGATATTTTGGTTATTTGTTAAATCAAATTGAAGGTGTTATCCCTCCGGAAATTGGAAGGTCTAATTTTTATTTTTTAGTTATCTAGAAACTTCAATTTTGGTGTAATATGAATTGAATAAGCGTATAAGGATTATAGTTTAGAATTTTTGCAAGAGCCCATGTGAGATTTTGCAAGAAGCCCAAATTCGTAAAGGGCCACTAAAAAGTTTCTTGGAGGCCCACTTAGCTAGAGAGTCGATTGGGAAGTTTCTTTCTTGGGAAAGTTCAACTTAAAAAAAAATGAGAAATTATAATTAATTTATGAGAATAAACTAAGACCTTAAAATAGGAACCAAAAATCCTTGGTTAAATTATATTAATACCTTTTTTACCTTTTAATAGTATATTACTGTTCAATGTCTCTTATGTATCTATTTGAAAACTTGTTTCTTGTAAGTATAGAACTGAATGATAATATCCTAAAATTTATAACAATAAAAATTACACCCATGAATTTGAAGAAAAAAAGAAAGCCCTTTAAAATTTAAAATTCGCAAGAGTTAAAGCCATAATTCTAATTTTAATGTTCTTGAGAGGGTATTGATGGAATCTAAAAATTTGTGATGGGAGTTATTTGCGTTATTTCAAAGCTGTAGAGTTTAGAATATTTAACCAAAGTTAGGGGACTTCACAAACTATTCCTCTAAACTCCTCAATCAATCCGCAGCTTTTATTGTCCTCAGCGAGGCCAGGGACTTCTTCGTCAGAAAGAAAAACACTGAACCAGAGTCAGAACCAGAGAAGAAAAAAAATGGGATCATTTTTATCTAGCATGTTAGGAGGATCTGAGGGTCAAGATTCATCAGCATCATCAGAATCTTCTTCTGGTATCAGCTCTTTTCATTCTTCAGCAAGATGGCAGCTCCACTTCAATGGCTGCAAAGATTCTTCCCAACTGGTATTTTTGTTTATTTTTAAATTTTTTTTCATGCCTATTTACTTGTTAAATTTGATTTTATATTCTGGGTATTGTAGATCTGAAATTTTTATGTGTATATTTTGGTTAAAACTCAAAAGATGGTGATAGATTTTGCTGCAAGTTGGTGTGGTCCCTGCAAGTTTATGGAGCCTGCAGTACAAGAGATGGCTAATAAATTTTCAGATGTTCAGTTTGCCAAAATTGATGTAGATGAGTTATCTGTAAGTTCTATTTTGAATTTTTTATATTAATTTGAAATTTTGTGATGATTTATGGTGAAGATTGAGTTGGACTGATTGATTTTTTGTTTGTTTGTTTGGAATTTGTGGCGTGTGATTTGGTAGGATGTGGCACAGGAATTTAAGGTGCAGGCCATGCCTACATTTGTGTTGGTGAAGCAAGGGAAGGAAGTGGATAGAGTGGTTGGTGCTAAGAAGGATGAACTTGAGAAGAAAATTGTGAAATACAGAGCTCTTTAAAGAGGGTTTTCTATGCTTATAATTTCTTTGTATTTCTAATTCAAAAGAATAATTGCTTAAAGATGAGTTTATGCTATTTGATGTTATTGAATCCAATGTTGCTTGTGGGTATGATTGAACTTTATATTGTTGGCTGTATTGTTTTCTCTGAGTAGTACTGCTATTTATTTTGTTTTCCAAATTCTGCATTCCAAGTATTAGCAACATTGACTTGAAACTTAATTTGAAAGTCATATCTGGACTCGGACATTTTCTGATGCCTTTCTCTTGTGCGGATCCTATTTCAATGGAAACTTGATGAGTCGATTCATCTAAACGACTAGACGGCTTGCTTTTACTGTTATGTTGGGTAGTTTATGATTAAATGGTCCATGACATAGCTTGTACTCCATTCTTATCATGAGTTTCACCATAAGCAACCAGAAAGTCTAGGATGTGAAGATGTCTAATGCTCTCCATGAGTCTAAGAAATCATGGATGTTTCTTTTGTGTAAATGCAGAGCTTTAAGGCAAGTGTCATTTGTTTGGTTTTTTATCTCTGGTTTATATCATCCATGAGTATGTGGTACACCTGGATTTAAAACAAAAAAAGAAAGGTGATTATTGAGTGATTGACTTTTTAAATTTTGTAGTTTTTATTTGATTTCATTCTCTAGATATTCTAATGATAAAATATAAATTTTGTAGTTTCAAAGCTTCAGAGAATGAAAGCACTAGAGACATGGAATTTTTCAACAGAGAAACGCAAATAACACTTGATATAATGGGTTTTTATCGGGCTTTATTATCGGTTTTTGTCACTCATAAAGTCACAATTGTTAAAACTCCTATGGACTCAAAACAAAGAGATAAGCTCCATCCTAGTCTGTAACAATTCTGAGAGTTCTTTTTTGTTTCTGTAAAATTTGGTGACCTTATTTATTCAGGTTTTTTTTTTTTTCCTATTTTTGGTAAAACTTGGTTGTATGGTGAAGAGATGGAGCAGAGCTCCATCACTAGAAGAAGAGATCGAGCGTGCAATGCTTGCATGTCAAAAAGGAAGGGATAATGCGGCCATGGCAATCATCAAAGCGGCCGAGAAGTGCCTCCTGGTTATGGCGGTTTCTTCTGAGGTGAAGAAGTAACTCCAGGCTGAAATATGGGAACAAGAACGAGAAAGGACGTCGTTTGAAAATAGATAGCATCTGCAATAGATTTGCAAAAGATACTATTGATAGTAGGGATTATGAACTGGCATTCTGTAATGATCATCACTGTTATGAATTGCTTGAGGAAGTCCGTGACATGTTTCAGCTTCTTCTCAAACATGGGTGTCTTACAAAATCACACGTTTGGTCAGTCAATTACTTTGCCCTTGTTGATATCAACCTGGAAACCGACCCCTTGACAGGGTCAAGCAACGGTCCAATTTTTAAAACAATACTATTGATTAATAGAGACTTCAAATTATGTAGTTTTTATTTGATTCAATTTTGCGGAGATTCTAACACTGAAAACACCATTACTGATCCATTATATTTGTCTATTAAGTATATTTGTTTGTCTCAATGCTTCACAGAATGAAACCAACTGGGAATTTCCCCACTAGATTTTTTTGGAGGGAATTATTGAGTAGAGAAATGCTAATAATGAGTTGAAATCGGGCTTTATCATCTATTTTATTTACTTTTAAATTGTCCCTATATAACCAAAGTTCAATCGAGATAATTGTTGAAAATGGAAGGAGTAAAAAGTAAGATAAAGAACAGCACAATAATATGCAAGGAATATCAATCATAAATAGGCACAATATTTTATGTGATTCGTTATAAATCTCCTACATTTATGGATGAGATAGTTTTATTATAATCTTAAGAACACAAATGTTAAAGCATACAACGCCATCAACCTAATACTTGGACGGACATTATGTTTCTATGGTATTTAGTACCCCTTCTCACATCTTATTTTTCTCACATTCTCATTTATCCTTAAATTGATTCTCATACAAGTAGAATAGGACATTTTTTCTATTAGGATTCATATTTCAAATCCTATTAAGACTCATCTAATTTAATTCATTCTCCTATATTAACTCAAAATAAAATTCTAAACCATTTCTACTTTCCTAATACAACTCATAATAAAAGAAATCAAATATTTCCTATTACAAACTCTTGAAATAGAGATTTACTTAAAACTTAAATTCTCCTAAAAATCTTTATCAACTACTAAAAAATGTTTCACATTCCAATAATAATAATAATAATAATAATAATAAAGGAGATAAAATAAAAAGAGATCAACTCCATCCAACTTTGGTTTTGGTAAAACTTGTTTTGTCCCTTTTGGGTTATTGAATCTATGTAAGAGTATTATTTGATTTTTTATTTCATAATTCGTTTTAATAGTATTGTATTAGGATATCAATTCATGTTTTAGGATTTTTTATTTATTGTTTTAGTATTGCAGCATTAGGATTTTTATTTTCTCTTAGTAAGATTATTATTAGTGTACTATATAAATATGGTTGTTATATTTCAAGTTATTGAATCAAATCTTCAGTAAAATGAATTATTGCCATATTGTGAGATTTATCTCTGCCTATTTTGAGAGGAAAGAACGTCTGAACGTGTACACAACGAAACAATTCTGTGTCTCAGGCCAAACCAGAGCTCCATCACTAGAAAAAGAGATCGAGCGTGCAATGCTTGAATGTCAAAAAGGAAGGATTAAAACAGCCATCGCAATCGTTAATGAGGCCGAGAACGCCACCCGGTCATTCTTCCTGGTTTCAAGAACCGATTCACTTCTGAAATATGGGAACAAGAAAGAGAAAGGATGTCGTTTGAAGCCAAGGTAACATCAGCAAGAGATTTGCAAAATATACTATCTTCTCTGCCTGATAGGTATTATAAAGTTGAGAATACAATGGATGATTTGATTGAGGTGAGAATTGAAGATGTTAAAAGACATGTTGTGTTATTAAGGGATGATTATTTTCTGTATCTTTTGGTGGAAGCTATTGATTTTGCAAAAGAGAAAAAAACATGGAACTTTTGGGAGTGCTGTGATAAAAAGTTTGCTGATTCAATGTCATACACCAGCCATTTAGTCGAAAAGCATGATTTTAACATTAAAAGGGATGATGACTTGAAACAATATCTGCCTGAAATTGTTGATGACGACTCGGTCGAGATGATAATGAATGGCATTTGGAAGCCAGTTGATATAGCCATAGCAACTGAGATTGTTCAAAACAACATTAACGTGGAACCGCCACTTTGCAATGATCGTCAACGCACAGAATTGCTTGTGGCAATCCGTGACAGGTTTCAGGTTCTTCTCAAACATGGGTTTCTTACAAAATCACATATTTGGTGGGCGATTAGTATTACACTTGAGGAGTTTCGTATGAATATTTCAGTGAAACAGTTTAGAAAACATGGCTTGTTAGCCCTTAAAGTCCTAGGCTATTCTAGAGCTCCACAGCTTGAAAAAATCCTGAATTTTTTAATGTCGCTGGCAGGTACTTTCGGGATGAGTGAAACCGGAAAACCTTCAGAGATTAACTACATTGATAATATAGGTGATGAGGTGTATAGTGTCAATCAGAAGGTGATGTTTAGCGAAGACTTGTCATGTCTCCTTATGGAGAAGCAAGTATTGCTACGACGTAAAGTCCTCGTTAGAATCATGGAGAAGAATAAGAGAGTCTCAGAAACGAAAAGCAAAGGAGGTTTTTGATATCTATGAAAAAGAAAGTTTACATGTGAGAAAATTGTTGATGACTAAGAGTAAACTTATGTACAAAATTGCAGCCGTTCCAGAATATAGGAAATTTTCATATTTGTCCGACCTTATGAAACGAAATAGAGAGTACGAATATGTGAGTGCATACCGCAGGGAACAAAAAAGAGATTACGAAGATGTGAGTGCATGCATCACTCTTTTCATTAATCTATTTTATCTTATTTATTCTTATAACATTCGAATTCTCTTTGGCAGATTCTTTATCATGATGCAATGATTATGCGGAGTGTTTCTGTCCTGAATAAATATAAACAGCAGCTCCGGAATGCAACCCCTTATGACTATCAGTCAATTACTTTTCTCTTGTTGAAATCATTTATGGAGGTTTGTTTTTCATGTTTTCTTAACTTGTTGGTTGGCTTTTGTTTAGGCCTATAATCTTTTTCATACTGAGAAATTTTTTCTTTAATTATAGTCACGCCTGGAAGATCTGGAGAAGAAACAAGTTTAGGATCAGTAACAAGAATTGAGAAAAGGCTCAAGTTTTCAAGGTTACACTTCACAAATTAATTCAATGCTACAGTCCCAGTGGCACAGTCAAGATAGACTTCGAAGAAGTTGATGAATAGAGAACTTAGACATTGGTCTATGACAGTCAGTTTTGTTCCTTATTTCCAGGTTTTTAGATGAACTTTGGTCTATTTTCACTTGCCTTATGAATGGTACAATTTATGTTATGTTTGAAACGACTTTGAATTAGAATTAACGATGCACTAATATTGCATTAGTGATTTTGATGTCGCGAGAGATGACTGAACGTAGAAAAACAAGGATACGATAAACCACTATTGAATTGTATCAAAGATTCGGATATTGGATTGGATAAAATAACTACAAAATGTTAGATTATTTAAAATAACCACAAAAGGTTATCACTAATTCATTCAAATAATATATTCAACTCCACAAAGACTCTTATTATTTAAGGAGAACTCCATTTTATTGTTGTGATTTAATATGGTGGATCAGAGAGGGAGAAAATATAGCATCCACAACAATTACAATATAATACTGGTCATCTGTATCCCAATCACAGTCTTAACAATTATGGGATCCATAACCATTAGCGTAATTTGATTATTAACAGTCAAATTTCAGCTGATTAAGTTTGTATATAAAATTTATATATTTAATATTTTTGTAATTGATTAATTTTTTAGTAATATAGTATGTGATTTATTATATGGTCTAATATTGTTCCTATACGCCCTTGATGAGTTGACATATTGAGTACTTAAATCTTTTTTCTTAAAAAAATACAAAATTGAAGAATATTTGTTTATTAACATGGGTTATTAATTAATTTTAATTACAAAATTAGTAGATTGAGGACAGTTGAGGAGAGTTATAATGTTAATAGGTAAAGAATTATGTATATAATATTCATAATTATTTTTTTATTGAGTAAACTTTTTTATGTATTTTTCATAAAACAAAAGTATTTTTTTTTAAATATATTGTATAATCAACTTTTTATATTTCCATCTCTTGATATATTTTATTACTATATACATGAAGATCACCTATATATATCAATCTTATTTAATAATTAATAGAAATATAATTTTGTTACAGATATTGTATATATGTTCAATAATACTATAATATTACTAGTACAATGATTTATATATAAAGTGATATGGTAGAAAATGAATAGAAAATTTAATTCAAAAAATCAAATTCATTATATTCATTTTCTGTTACATCACTTTCTATAAAATTTATGTAAGGTTTCTTTGTATGTGTAGTATTACTTGTATATATGCATATTTTATTCAATTTTACAAACTCATATTTGGTTAAAATTAAGTAAAATAAAAATATAACAATGAGAAAAAAATTGATACAAATGAATATTTTTCTTGAAAATTCTTGGACAAAAAGGGAATCATTTCTCTGCTTTAAGGGAAAAAAAAAAAAAAAAATCTTTTCTGACAAGCCATTGCACATTTCAATTTGAATTTGGGATTCCGCATACAAATAGAAACAGAATACAACATGAAATACAACCCAAAAAAAAAAAAAAAAAAATTGTAAGATCTAAAAACATATCCTTTCGTGGCCTTGATACTATATATTCTATGGTTGGGGTGTTTATTGATAGAAATCAATTGTTTAATCCTCGATGGGTTAACATTTATTTTTTCTTTTCTCATGCAACAATTTTTTTCTTATTAATCATAACAAATCATTTTTTTTCTTATTTATTGATGCGACTAAATCAACTTTAATAAGTACACTAGTCGTATTCAAGTAATAAAGAAATGAATTTGAGTATCATTCCACATAGATCAAAGTAATTATTCATAATTATCTAAAACTATCTATACATTAATTGAGAAAACGAAATTTTAAAGTGTAAAACTAACTGATTAAAAATAACTAAATTAAATAAATAAATAAAGTGAAGAACTTTACATTATTAATGAAGTTATGGTACAGATTTCCCCTTAATTATGTTTGACAACTACTCTTAACACTCGTTTATGCTATGAATTGGTAGGATTCTTCTAAGATCAATTATCCTTATTCAGGCATAATATTTAACTTAATACAGATCCCTATTCGATTACTTTAAAATTAAGAAGTATAAAATCATCAACCCGTTACGACTAATTCGCCTTATTTGGTTATGAATTAGGTGGACCACAAATTAATCCTAGAATTTCTATTTGATTATTCTAGTTTTAATATGTTGTGCAATGTTATTCCAATAAAACAATTATGAATATGAATTAAGCAATAAACCCTAACTTCTCTATTCGAAACATCATCAAGGTAATTGAATTAATCCAATATTCATAAAGCATTAAACCTAAACTCTTGCACAAACTCATCAACATAAATTTGGCATTAAGAATAAAAATTGTTCAAAACATAATTAGGGTTTCATCCTCCCCTAACGAAAAAAATTTACTTCATCCTAAGAACAAAGAAATAAACAAAGAGAAAAAAAAAAAACATATTCAGACTTGAAAATAAACAAAAATAAAACTCTTAAATCTGATCTTCAGTATTCAAGCCCCAAGAAGGCGTCTTCTCCTCTCCAAAATATGCAAAATTCATATTTCTTCAGCTAATCTCAATCATACTTAAATATCCTAAAGAGTACTAAGTGAAAAATGAAATAAAAACTGACAAAAACGGCCTAATAGTTTCCGCCACGGCCTTGGCTGTGGCCAAATTTAAGTTACACAGCCTAGGTCGTGGTATTTTTTGGTCTCTTTGTTTTATCTTAATTCCACCACCATGATCATGGTGAACCATCAAAGCATGGTAGTGGCTTTTAAGAATGTTAGGTATTCTCAACTTCTTTAAACTTTAAGTCTCAATTTCATCCTAATACTCAAATCTACTCAATCAATGCCTAAAAAACACAAAGACTATCCAAATCAATAGTTAACCATTCATATCTCAAACTAAGAAAAACTAACATCGAAACAACCCTAAAAACATCAAATTATGCAACTTATCATTTATCATAACAAACCCATACCAATATTTTCTCTTATTCCTTTCCTAAACCATACGAACTATCTTGTACAAACTAATGTAACAACTATTTGTCATATAAATTCTTTTAATTATTTAATTTATAATCGCTTCAATCATCTTTTATCACGTCGATTTGTGTAAAAAGTTTATAAATATAGTATTAATATAAATAAATAAATCCCTTTTCACGTTCTTTGAGATTGGTGGATGTGGAAATATAAAATCTTTTCATTGACACATCAATTATCACCATATCAATTTTAAATTCACATTGATTTTTCATTTACATATTAAAGCCATTATTTATGGCATATACTCAATATCAGTTTTTCATTTACATATCAATATTATGGCATATACATCACTAGCTATAACAAGTCATATATAAGAGCATCTTCAATAGCTTTTTTTATTTTAAAGAGCATCTTTCATATAAATAAAAAGTATTTTATTAATTTCTTAATATAAATAACAAAATTTTTATTTAAATCCTATAGAATCTTTAAATTTAATGAAGATACTCTTTATTTTCAATAAAGCAACTTACTAAGAGAAAAAATTAATAAATAAAATGCATAGAAACTTGTAATTTATTTATTAAAATTATAATAGAGAGTGAAATTTGACTCTCTAGATGTGGAGAGTCAAACTCACTCTTTAATTTATATTTAAAGAATAAAGAGTTTGTTGGACTCTTATTTTTATGGATACACTATTTATAATAAAGAGTTTAGGTCATATAAAGTAGGGGTGTTCGGTTCCGGGTACCCTGTACTTTTTGAATGAACCAGAACCTGAACCGACTGTTCCTTGAAATTTGAAACTGCAACCGAAGGCCGACGGTTTGGTTTGCCTTCCTAGGTACCTAGAACCGTAACCTCGTAACAACGGTCTTGGCCTTAGCCTTCCGGGTACCCTATAGAAATTTATGACCCCCCAAAAGTTTTTAAAATAGCAAAAAACCCTTAAAAACTTACAAATACCCCCCCACCTGGCACTTGTTAACAAAAATAAAATTACAAATTATAAATTCAAAATTACAAACTCCATTACTTTGTAAAGGTAGATTCTCAAAAGTCAAACCAACTTACTTTAAATGTTATAAAATATAAATATAAATGTATTCACATTACTTTGTCTACAAAAAATTTTATTAACCCCCCTAATATTTAATTTTATTTTATATTAGTCTCGGTTCCTGGTTCCTATTCCTAGTCCCTGGTTTCGGTTTCGATTCTTAACTATAGGAACCGGAACCAGAACCGCATAGCAACGGTTCCAAAAATTTGGAACCAGAACCTACCCATTAAAAATTGGTTCTGGGTAAGAACCGTAACCAAACCTAGGGTACCCGCCGGTTCCGGTTCCAACCGGTTCTTTTGAACACCCCTAATATAAAGAGTCATTTGGAGATGCTCTAAGTGTAACTAGTAATAACGGGTCCGTTTGGTAGAATATTTTCTACCTTATTTCCGATCTTATTCTCAAAATAACTGTTTGTTTCATTATTTAGGAAATACTATTATAATTTATTCAATTCTTTTTAGACCCCTTAAGTTTATTAATTTAATTAAACACCTTTAGAAAAAAGTTTAAAAATTAACAAAAACACCCCCACTACCCACATTTGTCAGATTCCGATGGCCACCGATGGAAGGTAACCATAATTTAATAGAGTGACGCACTACAGACTGGATCTTGTCGGTAGTGTGCCGATCTATCATTTTCGGCCAAGATCACAACAACGGCGGCAACGGCGGAGATCCACGATGAATCTAGTTGGAAAAAGTCATCTCGACACACAACCAACCAGATCTAACCGATTATGCGCTGATACAACGATTCCGACCACCTTTCGACAGTGGTGGTCAGCTACCAGAATTTAATGGGTGAATGAAGGTATTTTTGTAATTTTTAATGTTTTTATTACAAGAGTGTTTAGTTATTTAACAAACCTAAAAAGTGTTTTTGTTAATTTTCAAATTCCACCTCGTTATTCTCACCCAACTCTAAAAATATCAAAAATCCTACTCAAAATACTAAAACAAATGCACCCAACAATTTTGTAATAGCAATTGAATGCATAACATTTTTTACATAATAATTGAATCATTCTTGAAAGTAAGTTAATATTCAATTTATTATTTTTTGCCATGATTTTATATTCTGCTGCCTTTCAACACAACCTTTATACCCTTTTCCCTTTATTGTTTTCATTTTACCACTCTGATAATAGGGTCAAATGAAAAAAGAAAAAAAAAAAAAAGGATTTAGACGAAAAAGAAAGAAAGAAAATTACATCCCAAAGTAATAGATGCAGCATAAATGAAAACATTTAAGTATAAATACAAGAAATCTAAGTTTTATACATAAGGATATATATATATATATAATTTGTTTGTAATTTCCTCATTTTCATGACCCTCTTTTAGACCGTGTAGGATTGCTGAATTGTGCCTATATCAAGCCCCTTTAGCCTAACTACTGACTCCACATGCCCTTTGAGTGTATTCAGTTCTCTCAGTCTGCAAGAATCAAGGATCAGAAAATACATTAGAGTGAACCTCCATTTGTATACTAGTCGATAGATCGCAACAACTGCGACAATCAGTTTGTTAGAAAACTTTGTTAGATGATCAAATGGTGCATTAAAAGTTGATAACTTTAATTTGTTTGCTGGTATTGTGTTACCTTGCAATCTCAGCTCGTCTTTTTGCCTCTTCGGCCATCTGGTTAAGTTCTGTGAAACTATTGCGGTCAGTGAACATCTTGGTGTCAGGTGCATGCAATCCGTGGAGGGTCCTCTGTGCATGCGCCCATTTAAGCTCACGTTCTTCTTTTCCGAAATCCTTCTTTTTTGTGAACGCAATCTGCGAGAGAGCAAATTCAAACTCAGAAAGAGAGCAAGGCGCATCACTACTCAAAATTATGCTGTTGAATTAAAGTCATACGTACCCTTTGCTCGATGACAAGATCCCAAGCCCTCCCACTCAGGGCGTATCTGACAAAGAACTTTATAAAATCTAGTGGGATATAGGTGATGATGCTATAAAGCCAGATCACACCAGCCCAACCCCATCCAATTCCTTCTATTGCAGCAAAGGTCCAGTTTGCATAGACAGCAATTATTGTAGCAATCTGCTCACAGTAAATACGATAAGACAGCAACACACAGAAAGAACATGCTCAGAAATGCAGGCAAAGATCAGCATTCACTTACCAGCTGAGCAACAATGAAAGCAAAAAGAAGTAACAGGCCAGGACGCTCAATGAAAGACCAACTCCTAGCTCGAGTCACAAAAATGAGGGCCTGACTGATTATGCTCACTTGCAGGTAGACAGCTGAGGCAAGCTTTCTCCAGTCATCAACATCCTTCTTCTCCAGGCTTGAAACTCCAAATGTACGCTGAAAATTGCATACTAATGTTTCAATGCCAGCAATTGAATAGAAGATGTTGACAAGTATACATTCAGGAGCAAAGAAGTGCATCTGGAAATATAAAACTGAATTCTACCAAATTGACGCCAATTATTAATTTAAGAGCTCTAAAATGCAGTAGAGCAATATTACTCTCAGATATTATCAAAAATGATCACAAACATATCATTTATCAAGCATTCTGTCAATCATTAATCAATATCGTTCTCAAATATTATCGAAAAGGATCATGAACATATCATGTAAGACTTCAAAAAGGCAATCCCTTGATAAGAGGATAGTGGAAATAGAGAAAGATGTAAGAAAAATCAGAAAAGGGTTGAACTTTCACAATGTTATGGATGACAATGCTTGAGATAAAGTGGTATATATACAAGACATAATCCACAAGGACAATCTATCACTGGTGGAAAGAGAATGAGCAGACCCAAAAATCTTACAAGTATGGATGAAAAATGTAATGTCATATGATCAAAGCATGAACGTCCAGTCCAGCACAACTTTAGTAAGATGATAGCATAAAGGTAAATTGCCTTACAGGAAAGAAATCTGTCCTGTATGCCGCCCAAAAGAAAATTACTGTCATCATTGCTAAGTAACCACCAAAAATGATGCCGGTAGTAAAAATCTCGGCCAACTTCCAGCTGTCTGGCTGAGGAGATGGTTTCACCCTATCCTTCGATATCGTCATAATGGTTCCTGGCTCACCAGAAACAATAGAAGTATCAATAGCAAAACTTACCAACCCTAGCCCCCTCCCCAAATGGGGTAGGAAAAAGAAAGAAAACGAAGAAGAAAGACAAACCATCATTAAGAATAGCAATTATCAGCACCATGAAGGGTGGAAAGTCAAACTGCCATATGAGAGCTAGTAGCATGAAACCAAGCTGTAACCAAAAAGAAAAGTTAGTATGCCAAATCCAAATGCACGAGCCATTTTGAGAAGCACTCCAGTATATTCACATAAATTGGGCTATAACTACTACTGCAAAGTTGCAATAACCAAACAACTTACCACAATACGAATAGTAATGGAGACTGCATATATCTGCAACATGAAAAAAATCAATAAGGCACCAAAAGAAGAAAAAGTAAATAAATAAATAAATAGAAAAGGAGAAGCAGAGGCAGAAAGAAATCAATTAAGTAAGTAAATAATATTGTTGCCTTATAGTTTCTCAGCGCCTTCACTCGAATGTGCCTTCACTGGTAATGGGCTACCACCAGTCCTATCAAACCCATCTTTGTTCTAGACTCAAATATAGCACCACGTGATCTGAAGAAGCCTAATTACCACAATCTAGACTCAACTAATTAGGATTAAGCTTGATTAAAATGAACTACTTAATGTTTTTGTACGATAGGCATATGGATTAGTCAGGATGGCCACACACAAAAACAATCCTCTATTTGGAATGTAGAACAAACTCTTCTCATGGATCAGAACCAACACTCACCGTGTAATTTTTCATCCTCTGGAAGATTGCCCGACTAGTTAAAACAGCACTAATGATAACACTAAGACCAGGTTCAGTCAGGACAATGTCAGAAGCGCTACGAGCAGCATCAGTTGCATCAGCAACAGCTATGCCAATGTCTGCTTTCTTAAGAGCAGGAGCATCATTGACTCCGTCACCAGTCATTCCACATATATGTTTCCTAGCTTGCAAACGTTTCACAATCTCATATTTGTGTTCTGCAAATAAAACAAGACCTATGTCAAAAGCAAGGAAAGCAGAAGAAACATACTATGAGTTATATAAAAAATACAACTCATCTTGTTAACCAGGAATCAATCACCACTAAAGCTACCAACCAATAGCATTGTGATCCAGCAATATGTAATTGACAATTGCTAATATACGGAACAAGTTTCTTGCCATTAGCAGATAAAGGGAGAGCTCTGGGCCTTGGGCTAAACTTAGGCTATCCACTACAATTTTAAATTGAAAAATGAAATAAATAAACAAAATTGATGAAATACCAGGGAAAACACCAGCAAAACCATCAGCTTTCTCTATGAGCTCATCAACAGGTAAAGCAACAATTGACTCATCTTTGTTCTGTCCTAATAAAGCTGATGAAGGATACATGTTGGTTCCCATGCCCAAACGACGTCCTGTTTCCTTTCCTATTGCAAGTTGGTCACCTGCAAAGAGGGAGAGGTCAAACAAGTGGAGCATTAATCAGTATGATAAAGAAAAAGTCAACCTAATACAACTTCCTCGATAGAGAAATTGCCACTGGAGTACTTAAATGTCATAAGGTACGATAAACAAAAGATGAATCTAAACATAGAATTTTGGAAATTAAGCAAAATGCTTTAGATACAAATGTACAAACATTGACCGAGAATTACAAAATAGTGAGAACATAATACGATGGAATGGAGAAACACCTGTGATCATTTTCACATTCACCCCAAGATTCAATGCTCTCCGAATTGTTTCTGCACTATCATGTCTAGGTGGATCAAACAGAGGCATGAGACCAATAAATTGCCAGGGGCCTCCTGGGCTCTCTTTCCTTCCGTCCGGAACTTCCTGAGAAGCAGTTGATAAATATAGGCTTTTAAAATATGAACCACGATAAATTCAATGCATAGCTGCAGTAACTTGAAAATGTAACCTATAGATAATAACATTAGGAGACACATATACCTGGTATGCCACTGCAAGAGATCGTAATCCACGTTCTGCAAACTTATCAATCACAGCATGAACTCTCCGTTCAATCTCTGATCTGTTGTGTGCAAGGTTCAAAATCTGAAAAATAAATAACAAGCATAAATTACTTCAAATGGCATTACAGAAACATTAAATAAACAATTAGTTGCTGACAGTCATACCTGTTCTGGTGCACCTTTGCTGACCCGATGCATTTTACCTTCACTGTCAATATATGTCAGAGCAGTTCGTTTATCGGTAGGGTTGAAGGGAAGGAAGTGAACTTCTTGAATATTAGCCCGTGCCTATTTTATTGTCAAAATACAGAGAAACCAGTGTCAAAGAAAGATCAAAATATATAAAAGAATGATAAAAAGTGATATCAAACAGAACTCTTGAGTATCATTGTTGGCTTTGCCACTACTAGAGGGCAACCTCAACAATTGAGAGATGTAAAACAGAACTCAACTATTAGTAAGTATACCTCTTTTGGATCAGCCAACATTCCCACGATAGCAGTGTCTATTGCATCCTGGTTTTCTAATCGGGAGGCTCGAGCCGCCATCAGAACGACAGCGTCTGCATCTACTCCTTTTACAAAGACCTACGAAAAGAATCCAGACTAAATGTTTGGGGAAAGAATTACAGTTGAGAAAGTCAAAAAGGGGACCAAAAATTGCCGCTAAGACCTCTCACCAACCTCAATAAGATTCTTGTCAACTGTTAATTTGTTCAAAGTTAGAGTTCCAGTTTTGTCACTGCAAAGTACATCCATGCCTGCCATTTCTTCTATTGCTGTCATTCTTTTTGTGATAGCTCCCTGCAGCAATTAGGCAAAGAACATAAAAATAACATTATTGGCAACCATCCACCCTTGAGCAGTTAAAATAACATTACTGCAATAGCAATTAAAACCAACCTGCTGAGACAACCGGTGGGAACCGATTGCCATTGTCACAGATAGAACTGTGGGCATCGCAATAGGGATTCCTCCAATAAGGAGTACAAGTAAATTGTCAATTCCCGGTCGGTATTTCCTGCGTTGAATTGGGTACATAACAATGATCTCTATTATCATCCCCACCGCAATGGAACAGATACAGAAATTTCCAATAGCAGTCAGGACCTGTTAAACAAGCACAAAAATCATTATGTGAATACTAATATAAATTAACTAAAAAAATTTGAAAGGCACGAGGAAAATCATGAAAAGAGGTATGCTTTTAACACAGTAATCAGTAAGTAATATCAGTAGAAGAAAATAAAAGAGAAAAAGATTGAAGCATAAATCACAAAATCAGAAATGCCATTAACTATTTTAGTCTGAAAGAACAATAAATATATATACAGGAAATAGCTGAGAGGAATAGCCACAAATATAGATGGAAGACCCACAACTATGGATGCTTCATCTTTCACCACAAATTCAGGTACCACACTGCTTTAATATTAAATTTCAAAAAATTTCTCTCTTTTGATTTCTGTGTCCCTTCTCTTTTTCTTACCTTTTGAAAGTGCCCCACTTGATTAGTGGAATCCACAAGGTGTGCAGCCTTTCCGAAGAAAGTATGAACACCTGTGGCAATAACCACAGCTTCAATCTCACCCTGTTTGCACGTAGAACCAGAATATACACTGTCACCAGGACCTTTTGTCACAGGAAGAGACTCACCCGTAAGAGCAGACTGCAATGTTCAAATAGACAAATGTAAATGGAATGCCTCAAGTTAACCAAATCAATCTGAATTCTGGGAACAAAATGGCAAAAGTTGCAGAAGCACCTGATCAATTTTCAATGGATCACCTTCCAGGAGACGGGCATCTGCAGGAATAATGTCCCCAAGCTTAACACTGATTATATCACCAGGAACAAGAACGGCTGCATCCTCCTCAATCCACTTCCCATCTCGAAGAACCTGAAAATTCTCCAATCAAGACAAATATGAAATCACGGAACCATATACAACAATAAGTTCAACCTCTATATTAACTAGCAACTCAGATTTACATCAAAACAACAGGACAACATGTTTCTCGAAACATTATACCTTTGCTTTAGGAGCAAGACGAGCCATGAGAGCTGCAGCAGCATTACCGGCATTGTTCTCCTCTATGAAACTTATGGTCGAATTGATAAGAAGCAGGGTTATAATTCCAACAAAATCTTGCCAGTCCGGGGGTTTACCCTGCAGGACCACGTTTCCAACAGTGAGATTATTCAAGAATTCAAAAAAATTGTTGAAAAAAATATATCTTTTATTAGAAATACAAGAAAAAAAATTAAGAAAACTCTTTGCTTTCTATTGTTTTCATCAAAGTTAAGAAAACAGGGCCAAAGAAATATATAATAGTTTATTAAAGTTCCAATATTCCTCTATACCCGGTTTTTTTTTTTTTTTTTTTTTCTCTTTCCCTATATCTCGGCAACCAAACAGAGAAAAAAATAAGGCAAAGAGCTCTTACTCCTCCATTGGCAAGTGCGATAGCCATAATAGCAGCAGCTTCCATGACCCATGAGAGAGGGTTCCACATAAACCCCAAAAACTTGATAAACTTGCTCTCCTATAAAAACAAACTAACTCATTCACAAACTCAGTAAAATTCCAGAAAAATAGAAAAAAATAATAATTTCTTGTCAAGTTTCAATTGTTTTCCAATGTCAAAGAGCTCATCTAGGTGAACTCTTCAAACATGAAAAATTTTCCAATTTTCACAACAAAATCTCCAGAGAAAAAAGATGAACCTCTTTCTCTTCAAGCTTATTGTAACCACATATGGCAAGCCTTTGCTCAGCAGCCTCTGTTGAAAGACCCTGTCTGTTACAACTCAAGGTCTCAAAAACCTCTTCAATTGGCACGTTTTCCTGCAATCAAAATTCCATATTCATCTCAAAACAAAAACCCCCAGAAAGCAAAAACACACAATACAACCACCCAGAAACAAAAAAAAAAAAAAAAAAAAGAATGAGAATGGTAGCTCTGTTTTCTTAGTTTCAGTACCAAATCCACAGCCTCCTTCAACACAGCCTCCATGGCTTCAGCCTTGCTATTCATCTCTCTCAGCAACCAAAAACCCTTCTCTTCTCTCCAAAATTCAACCTCTTTCAAACTCTAAAAAACCATACAAAAACAAAAAGAAACTGAAGACAACAAAAACAGAATACTCTGTTTTTGTTTCACCTCTTCACAGAATTATGAGAAAATTATAAAGACAGAAAGAGAGAGACAGAGGGAGACAGAGAGTTGAGAGTTGGTGGGTTGTTGTCTCTCTCTAGAATCTTAAAGTGGCAGCTTTTTAAGGGCACATTTGTCACTCAACTTAGATCATGTACTTGGTAGTACATTCATTCTTTTCCTCTGCTTCTTCTTCTTATTATTCTATCATATTCCAGTTCTTCTTTTAATTCGTTTTAATATATAATGTGTTCTTAATTAAATCAAAATCTACCTCTAATTAATATAATTAATTTGGTTAATACGAGATTATTTCCATACGAAATTTCATGACGGTATTATTAGAAAGTATCAAGAACTCTATCAATAGGTTTTTGACAATTTAGGGACGTTTTATAATAAATCAATCTTACATGGGTATATGATATTTAATTTAATTTCATATTATCATATAATTTAATCATGTTTGTGAAAATTGAAAAAAGAAATACAATCATAGATATTTTTGCTTTATATATATATATATATATATATATATATATATATATATATATATGATGACAAAGTCTTAACCATTTGAACGATTATTCAAAAGTTTTGTATTTGAATTTTTGTCGTGATCACCTATCACATTTATAACTTACCTAATGCATTGAGTTTATATAGTGTTTAGTGCGTCTACACTAATGAATCCTTGTTATTCAAAAAAAAAAAAAAAAAAAAAAAAATCTGTTTTTGTTTGTCATTTTGGATGCATCCAAATTGATGAATAGATTTCACACTAATGGCTAAATTTCCACTGATTTGATACTCTTTGCAATAATTTATTTAATGTCATTTCATGTTAATTTAAGGCCACCCCATTTTAGTTCTAAATTTAATTTAATTAATTTTTAATTTTGTCTAAGTCATAAGTATTTTTCCAAGACTTTGTGATTACGTAAAA
Source organism: Pistacia integerrima (assembly GCA_026225825.1). Lineage (NCBI taxonomy): Eukaryota > Viridiplantae > Streptophyta > Magnoliopsida > Sapindales > Anacardiaceae > Pistacia > Pistacia integerrima. Next base: position 25,002,844 of record CM047739.1, read on the forward strand.
GCAACCTAGAGAAAAATCACTTTCATGTCTAAGCCATTATTAGTGATCATATTTATACTCACTCCAGCAAAGGTAGGTTGAGTGTTAGGTAATTAGCTATATTTTTTACAAAAATATTAATTTATTGAATAATTTTTCTTTATTTTGTGTTGTTTAATCACATGGCTTTAAAATCAAGAAAGGTGTAAATTTCTTTTTTTTTAAACATGATATATTTCTTCAAAAATATTTTGTATGCGTATATGAATGTGGGTTTTTTTTTTTTTATATGTTACACGAGCTATTAAAAGTCATATATATTAAGGGTTTGTTTCATTTACCCGTATGAACTCGCTTAATACCAATGTATTTATTGCTATTGAAAAGTATTATATTTCCTTAATAAGATTATTTCATATATTTCAATGATAATAGATGTGATTATCAGTGGGTAGTCTAGATGGTTATGATGAATTGAAAATAATGTCGATGGGTGTATGATCTCAATTCTGAAGTTTGGTTTGTTATCTGAGTATCCCCAATTAAAGTGGGGGTCTAATAGTGGGTTGTTATACTATTCTACTCCAAAGATTTAGCCGAGATGCGTATAAGCTTGTCCAAACATATATTTTTAGGTTTAAATTAATCAAATGATATAAGATTAAAATATTATTAAATAATTATACGCGTAAACTAGTTTGGACATTTTTTCTGGGTTTAAATTAATTGAATGATTTAAGATTGAAATAACGTTAAAAATTATAATATAATTATATGAGAGGAGGTGGAAGAAAAGTCCCTATTAAAATGACACAAAAAAAGTCATAGAAGTCAGTTGGGTTGTTGTCATTTTATATTTAATTGAATTGGTTTCTTTAACTTTCTTCTTATAGACCTTTGAAAATTGATTCTTGTCAACTCATCATATCTTTAAATGTTGTTTTTTTATTCATATACTTTTTGCATTTTCTTTGGATGTTGGGGACACGTATTGGGTTTGGGTCAAAGTGAAAACATTTTCATTGGAACAAAATAAGCAAATTTTTAGGGACAACAACCTTATCTTAGGGAATTTCTACACGGTTTTTCAAGGAAAGTGAAAGTTCGATTTTGCCCCTCTTAAATTTTTTTTTTCCTTTTTATCAAATTACTTTGGACGATTTGTCTTTTTTTAAAACACTTACTACGATCAATAATGTTCTTAATTTTAAATAGTCATTGGAATATTGTAGGTGATATTAGATATTTTTTGATGTTATTAATAAATATTCATATAATTCAATTTTTGAGTCAATCTTTAAACCTATGACTAAGATATCACTTTGAATATTATAGATTTACTCGTTGAATTGATGGGGTATTATTATGTTAGTAATAATAACATTAACTCCCTCTGTCTAGGTCTATAATCAGGTTGTTCAACAAATCTTTAAACCATAACCGAAAGAATGAAAATAATATTTTCGATACTTTGAATTTATCTGAACATTTTTCCTTCATGGTACATAAAACCTACTGCATGCAATAATGATTTAGTGGGGTGGAATCAATTCCAAATTGTTGGAGGTAGAAAGTTATGGATTGAATTTTTATACCCCAAATGAAAGAAATGATTTACATTTCCATTCCAAAGAGCAAATGCTCCAAAGATACCTCACTGTTGTTGAGACATAGTGGGCATGTTTATAGTATTTTCAAAGGAGAATATTTAGGAGATGTTCCATGACTGTGGGAATGAAGCCATCTATTTGTAGGACCCAAGAATCCATTAACTCAATTATCGTATTCGTATAAGTTCATTTTCACTCAATGAAAAAACCCTAATTTAGTAACATTCATTAAAATATCAAGAGTTATCTATCATTTTGAGTCCTTTCTAATATAAAACATACAACTCTCGTTTGATTTGTTCCACGTGTATGGTGACATTATCAGATCGATATGATAACATTAACTTTTATATAACTAAAAGGGTATTTAAGAAATTTCATCTTATTATATATTCTTTAAGATTTGCCAGTCTCATCACATGGAATAAATAAAAAAGAAAAATCAAGAGTAGATTTCAACGTACCAAGTAAAGATTTGACTGTTGGCACCTAATACAAATAATAATATATCTTTGGATGCCATTTCAAGATCTAGAAAATGGTCAACAAAGACAAAGCTAAATGATTTTCAAAGGAAGAGAAAGTTATTAAAGCATAGAAGGGTAAAATATTATATATCTCCCCAGAAATTTAGGAAAAAAATTCATTACGTCCCCCAAGTTTGAAAAATATCGACAAACTTCCATACTTTTAATTTACTTAAATAGTTAGAGGCCTAAATATACTTTTCTCAAATTGAATGATTACTGTAATTAACCCTAAGTTAAATTTTCCAAGAAATCAATACACATATACAACATGCTAATGAGAGCGTATAAAATCAACACATGAATCCCAAGTGATTGATCTGGTGATCAAGGACGTTTATTTTATTCCTTAACTAATCCTGGGTACTAATCTTGTGACTGTCTACCACAATTATATTGTGGTTTACTTGGTTCTTTAGGCTTGTAGAGTGTTTAATAAATCTTGAAAATTAGTTAAGATGCCCCCACAATCTGTCCGTAAACTCTGATTACAAAAAAAAAAAAAAAAATCAACACATACGACATTTACACGTCTTTATTTGTTGGTTATGTGTGCAATTCCTTGTATAGAGTCTTATTTATTTTATTTTATTTCCCTGTATTGTCAAACTCAAAATTAAATACCTAACGCTCTTCTATCGCTAAAAATCTTAATTTAGATAGATGAAAGGTAGGCAACCTACTAATAAAAACAAGAGAGAAGCAAATGGCTATGCCCCTTTAACACAAAAATAGAGTAAACAACAAAATTCAAGTACCCATCATGTTACCCTCTTCACATATTAAAGATAAGCATGCAATGATGGTGATCATTGAAAGATTGCCACATGTCCCCAAATTGAAATTCCCTTAGTAGGAGGCCTCAGTTCAATTAAATGAAGGGCGGGATTAATTAATTAAACATGTTCTCCACTCTACCTAGAGATGAATATCATGCCCACCACCTTTTCTTGATTTTGTAACAAAGGAATATATATATATATATATGGTATTATAGAATAGCAGTATTATACTAATACAACAACTCAATCTTTGATAAAGCAAGATTATGAATTGATTTTGAGTTGTATAATTTAATTTTAATTCTTCTTCTACGACTTCTACAACACGTGTTGAGGTAATTAAGAATACACCGAATTCTTTAAAGAAAAAGGAAGAAACTACTTTAGGCTTAAAAGATTGGGACTTCCATTAATTAAAGTAGCTACTAGCTAGTGCATTTATTCTGTGACATATGCATGTAGGAATAGATTAGAATATTGCTACATTGTCACTATCAACAATCAAACAAATACAAGCATGCTCTAATTTCAAGATTGCCATTTTTTTCTTTTTTTAATTTTTAATATGAGAGTTTTGAATTTTTTTTAGAGTTACATTAATATATTTAAATAAGATTAGAGTTGTATTGAAACCTTATATACATATATAAAAGGTATTGGCAATCATCTTTGCTTGCTAAAATTTCAATCACATTCGTAATGTTTTAATGAAAAATATTGTATGAAAATGATATATGTGTAGTATTATTCATGTTTTAAATCTTAGTTGTGAGTGTTCCAAATTATTGCATTTCCTTTACTAATGGAATTGACGTGTAAACAAATATAGGCCCACGAATAATTATCACTTTCGTTACTGCATAGACTTCTATATTCATAAACCTATCAATTTAATATTTTATACCCTCTCCACAAAGTGAAATACTAAAGTATCTGTAAAATAAATATTGATTTTTTTTTTCTTTATCTATATTAAAAAGAACTGATTATATATATTATATAATACTTAAGGCTGGATAGTTAGTCTCTAGTAAGAACGTCTTGAAATTAATTATATCAGAAACCATACTTAAATATCATTGAATTCAGACGTTAAATATAATTAATATTTAACAGGTATGATCTTGACAGAAATAATATCAGAAAATCCTAACCGAGAATTAGCATGGAATAAGAATAATGATTGCTGAAAAGCCCAGAAGCAGAAAGAGAGAAGGACAAAAAACAGAAAGATAAGCTTAGGCAAAAGGCCACTATGCACAGATTACTTCATTCACTTTTGAACCAAAAAGCTACCCATTTTTTTTATGAATGATTGCCACATAAATAAAAGCTTTTTGATGTACAATAATTATTTTACTTTATTAAAGTGGCCCTATGGCTATGGGACACTGAAATCAATTATTAACTGGATAGTGTCACTGGAACAGAAACTTCTTGACAAGTTCACCAGCTAACTTTCTTTTGTTAAAGTGCCCCTATGTGTGCTATTGACATTGGCAAATGAAAAGATTAAAAGAATAATGCAAACAAAATTCAGTTTCAGGAATATGACTTCTCCCAACAACAAATTTTTCGTTGTTGGAAGTTAGTTTTGATCCAAAATTTTCCCAAGGAGAGCTCGACGCACACCTTGGCTGATTTACTAATTCAATTGCTAAACATATTAGGCATATGAAACAAATTCAGAAGAGAATAAGATTTTGGGTTCAGTTACTTCCCGTTGGTATTAGCATGCTTATGGAAAGGCCAAAGATTTACCAGTCGCTCGAGAACCGCTGCACTTTTTGAGAAATAGCCTGAGAATCCTGCAGGGGTTGACGGTGGAGGGAAGTCCTCCGCGGGCATGGCAAACGGGCGGAACATTTTTTCCATTTTCTCTAAGGTAAGATACGCTCCCACTTCTTGCAGCCTCTCTGGACCCATAATTGGTAATGTGTGCTCCTGATGCAATGAAGCAGCTTCACTGTCATTCTTCTGCGAAGTGAAACAAAAAACGGAGGCAAGCTTGTTATACAAGTGAGATCCACTCGGTTAAGCAATTTCATGAGTAGTTTTAAAGTAGTAATCCATCTGATTGGGTTTTTTCACAATAAAAAGTTTGATATAAATTGAAAATTCTAATAGGAGTTAGATAAGTTTGTATAATGTTGTTCATCATAGGTTTCCCCAAAAAAAAAAATTAATTGGATTTCTCTCTATTATAACTGAAATGCATTACCTCCAAAGGGGATAAATCAGCCCCACGGCTGAAGGTCAACTCGATGCGGAACCTTTTAGGGTCTTCTAATGGTACCTGCAATTCAAATTCAGAAACACAACAGCTTCAGAAAAATAATTTCATAAATTCTAGTTTTCCAAGACGGATCTGATGTATCATAATACTTTTACTATTTGTCCCTAAAAGTTGCTAAAAATCTAGATTGTCGTTAATTCACAGTATTTACTCAAGACTGATTATAACAAAATGGCCAAGAGATTATATGGTGTCTTTGATTTTAAAAGCTTCAGTCCAACAGGACCCCAAATCAAACCAACCAAGGCCCAGTTCACCAGTCTGACTGAGCAGTCTAAACTGGCTCCATGAAGCCCGTTTTCACAATTGACCTTGCAGTATTTAAAAGGGCATGCTATTAATAAACTAGAAATATCCTACCGAAGAAAGCTCTCTCAAAAGAGAATACTTACCGCTGTATTTTCAAACATCCTCAGCACAATATAGCTCATGTAGTCAAGCTCCTTAGTTTTACACAAACGCTCCAAAGCACTATGACATACAAGACTTTCCTCTCCCTGAAGAGATTCATCCAGATTACAGTAGCGAAGAACATTCATGAGAGAATGGATATGTGATTCCTGTCATTCAAATTTAGGCCAATTAAACATCATGAGAATGTTCGATATCAAATAATTGAAAAGACGAAACTGATCATCTCTAGAAATATAAAAGGTCAAATATGTAAATCTTCGGCATATTATACTCACTGATGTAAAGTAAAGACGTGTCCGAACATGGCGTTCAGGTGTTCTGACATTAGCATACCTGACAAACAGAAAGGAAAGCATAAGATGGCAAACTTTACAACAGGAAATGAAATATAATTTGAGAGGTTCAATTATTTACTTTGGATCCAAACGGTATTTGATCTCCTTATCATCATCGTCATCTTGATCCATTGACTTTTCACTAGTGGTACTAGTTCTTCTCATGTCATCATTTTTGGTAAAATGCTTTGAAAGATAATCTGTATCTTCCTTTTCAGTCTTAGAAATCGTCACACCTTGCTCCTGATTACTCTTCAATTCAGCAACACCAATTGCTTCTTCACGAGTATTCCTTAGATCAATCAAAATTTTCCCCAACAAACGACGAGCAATCTGAATCACAGCAAAATAATAATTCATAATCTTCAGTTATTCAATAATATAATTTGGATCTACCGTCTACTGGCATATGAAGAGGCAAAAACAACATACTCAAAAAGATATGAAACAATAATAAGCAAAGTATGGAAGGGAATCAGAACCTATAAACACAAAAGTAGCTTCGAGTGCCAAGTCTTCCCTAAGTATCAAAGCATGACTTCTGTTATGCTTTTAGGTTTAAATTTGGTCTATGTTTTCTAAGAGCTTTATAGACTTCATAGAATTTTCGAGTCTATTTATGAAAAAACAATCACATGATCTTGACATGTTTCTAGAATAGTCCAGTACCAAATTGATTAACTTTTTGTTTGCCCAAGAATAAGATCGTATAAATCTTTGAAAGATCATCAATATATGTAATCTCCAGAGTATTAAACAAAATGGCATTATCAAAACTTTGAAAATCAGTTACATTATCTCCAATTTCACCTTGTCTTATCCTTTATCCTACCACTGTAAAAGTATTACCGAATATACATCCAAATTGTTTGTAAATATTATTACCTACATGGATATAAACTAGCTAAAAGAAAACTAACACACAATTTCTTTTGTAGGAAAAACATCAATTGTGTTCAGCTCCTATAGTTTTTATTCTTAATATTCTTGGCTAATAAATTAAAGAACCCCATGCTAAGGAAAGATCAGTGATCAAATAATATGCCAGTTTCATCACGAACCTTTTCAGTAAATAGGAATTTTGTAGGAAGCCAAATGAGGATATCAGATCACACTAATTATTCTAAAAGTAGAGAGGGAGAGATGCAACAGTTTAGAGTTCACCTTTGAACCAATCTTCAGTTTCTGTTTTGGATTAATTCCATACTCATTTGGGATGACCCCATCAGCAAGTAACTGCATTTACAATATCCAGATATTAAGACAAGTTCTGACAATGACCCCCTGTCCCAGTATGTGCAAAATACAAGAGGGGTTTAGCTTCTTAGAATTTGTACTTGAGAGAAATGGTTTCTCACTCCAGAGTAAATAGACAATTTATTTTCTAGACTGTAAGGCACAGTCATGAAAAGTGATACAGGAAAGATTACACTTGCATAAAAGTACCCCCATAGAGTTATGGTTGTGGGTTCGACATACCTGCCTTACTATATCATAACAAATGGAAGTATCATGCAATACTATTTCAATAAAATTGATGATGCAAGAGAGATAAAGATGCAGATAATCTCCCCTTAAAGATCAATTTAAAAGAACAGTTAATTCTGTTTGTACCTGAGCAACTTTGAAGAGTTCATCCAATCCTTCTAGGTTAAGGTGAGCATTATGCAACAGATCATATCTGTCAAAGAAAAGTAAAAGAAAACACAAAGTCTAAGGGTTATGATAGAATTGGCAAAAGTTTTAAGGACCAAGGATCTTTTATACTATTGGCATGCAGTAAAAAAATCGTGGTCAGGTTAATCTTTTGTAGCAGACAAACTAAGTAGTATATTCTGCTAACTTACTGTCATAAAATGAGAAAGGATGACTTACTTGCAAGAGTCGTAAACATCTGGAATTTGTGTTATGTCAAACCGGCTGCATGTAAATCCAATGGTCAGTATTACTAAAAGAACACTAACCCTTAGAGCTAAGACTACACACTAACACAGCACAAGTGTCTAGAATGACAAATTTCAAACGGCTTTAAATCAAATAACACGATTCACACCATTATGGGAAAGGAAATACAACATAAGCAACCAGCAGAAGACAAACAATCCTATCCAGGCATAATTGCAGTGAACAAATAAGAACTTACACTTTCCGTTCATTATACAAGTCCCTTTCAAGTTTTCTCCACCGAGCATACATCAAAAGGAATCCCTCACTACCACAAGGTAATCCGGCAGCTATACGATCAACATCAATATTTGTCTTACCAAGGGCCCTGGCTTGGTCATAAGGAGGAATGACATCATATGCACTTGTCTCAGTAAGATTCTCATCTTCATCCTTGGCAAGCAATCTTACTTGTTCCGTGACCTTCTTAGTCAATTTTACCTATTTATGACAAGAAAAGGGAGTATGATAAATTTGGACTGATCTTCCCCACTTGGAAAATGAAAAATACATTATGGAGATTTGATAACAAAAGTGAATTAGTTGCAGCAGAGTCAAGCAAACACAATGATAAAAAAAAATTTCTTTCTTTTACATTTGCATATTTCTAACTGAATTATTCAACCCAAAAACAAATGCTAAAAGCACACTGCAGTGTCCATAAAAGACTCCAGTAGCAGCAACCCTTCAAAGCATCAAACTAAAAATCTAATTAGTCAACTGGCATACATAAGTTGGTCATCTCCTCCTAGCAAATCAATCTTGGGAATTCATATTTAATTGTGCAATTGCTCATTTAAGGCTATAGCAAACATAAAATGCTACATGAAAAAATGAGAATCAGATTACTCAATCTGCAATCACTGCATTGTGGATGTCTTCATCTTGATAGTTCAAGAATTATACATGCAAAAATCAGACACTCGATTTATCACATATAACTTAATTTTTAATGGAACCACTTTTTGCTTTTGGCATAGATTACATCAACCAACAAAAAAATCTGGTACAAATGTAAAATAAAAAAAAAATCTGGTGAAACATTGAGACTCCATCAAAGATCAAGTCAAATCCACTGATAAAGCAAGCCAGCCAAGCAATGCAAAATGAACATAGCAATAGTAGAAATAAATAAAACAAAAATGTAAACAATAAGCAATATATGCCTTGGGGCCTTGGGGCCTTGGGGCCTTGGGCCTCATCTTATGTTAGTCAATATGCTTAAAGAAAGTGCATTTGTTTACCTAATACAGGCGGCATATTTGAAGGTGGGAAGAATGAGCAATTAAGAGTATAATATTGAACTTAAAAAAATGTAGTTACCATTTTGAGTAACAGTTCAGAAGCATTATGGGGAAGTCCAACTCCATCGGCCATCCACGGGAATTCAGATGATCCATTGCTATGACTTTTCTTTGACCCATTAATAATAATATCATTCAACCTAGCCTGCAAAGAGCTTAAATTTTAGAAGGTAAAAACTAAAAACATTTATAAACAAATTAAATAAAATAAAAAAGATCTATCATCAGAACAGCATTCCAAAACTTCAGTAAATGCTTAAAAATAAAAACCTCGTGAGTACACATTCATGCTCTCAGAATCCAATAGTATCCTACAGCCCAAGCTCAAAGTTATCAAGTGATATGTGATATTTAACCTACTTTGCTACAATGAGAGTAGCATTGGTCTATTGTTCATGCTTAAATGTATCCATACATAAATAAACATATAATACTCAGTAATAGCATGCATGTATGTAGCTAACGGAACCATAAAATCTGCCTCACTCTTTTGAATATATTCTGAAACCCAAAACAAAAGAAGAAATGACTGCACAGAGCACCCATTAAACCTAGAATTTCAATTTCTTGAGCATTGGCATATGATATATGAAATAATGCATAAATCAAGTCAAGGAGAGAGATAGACCTTGGCTTCTTCCATCTCACTGCTAGCGTTATCAAGTCCATCCAACATAGAGGAGTCCTTGCTAACGAGGGAAACCTTGAAAAAGATGAAAAATTCAGTGATACACATAAAATGTCAAGCAACAGTAAAAAAATCTATCAAGAGGTAAGAGTACATACCAGGATTGGCGTCAACTGTCCTTCAAGGTCAAGGAGGCCTTTGGCGAATGCAGCTGCAGACATCTGTCAACAAATACCTTCTTTATGATGTAACTTATTAAAGATGTCAAAGACATATTTAGCAATTTAATACTTTAAACATGAAGGCACCAAAGACTAAATTCTATAATTTTATTTGCATTACTAAAGCATTACCTGTACACGACCCTCATCAGAGCTGTAAATTTTAAGATCATGTCTATATGTGCTATGGAGGCGCAGGAGACCAGTACCTTCACCTGAAATCATATAACACCTCATCAAGAAAAGCACAGAAAGACATCAATACCTGATATTATATCAGAACTCACAAATGGTGGTTTATCCTTCAATTATAGCTAAACATTGGAGGGAATAACTAAGTCAACTTAGGACATGATTATGTATTTACAAATATTTACAACAGCATCCATTATTCTGACCTGGATACATATTATTTCGGAAAAATCTACCCAGCTCTTCTGCCTGCATCAAATGGTTGCATGAAAAAAGAAAATCAAAGAAAGCTTTTAGAAATCTACTGAAATGTAGGAGAACTAAATATGTCTTCCAGAAAATAATTTCTGCAAGAATATACTTCTCAGCAGTATCACCATCAAACTTTAATTATATATGCAAATACAAATTATATGTATCCATGAGACTAATAATCAACACCTGCTTTCTGCCAGCATGTGTAAGTACACCTCCATATTTAAGAACCATCAGAGCTTCCACTGGCCGCTCTTCCTCACCTTCACCATTACTTTTTGCAGCTTTGACCCATTTTAGCGGCTTTAGTTGAACTTTCCTATAAATGCCAGAAAAATGCCCACCCTGCACAGCAAAATATTTTCAAAGTGACACATAGCAAACCATGGTTCAGGAAAAATTAATTGTATCCTTATGATAATGACAGTATTATGTGGAATAAAATTCATTTAAAAAGTAATGAATTCACTTTACACACCTTGCAAACTAACCATTGCTGCCCTAATTTTAAAATCAATCATATATAAAGCTCCAAGAGAAACTAACCTCTTCAAGCACTGCTTTAACTTGACGAAGCTTTTCAGCATGCTCTATGTCTTCTGCCTCACTGTCACTTTCACGACCTGGTCTACATGATACAAATAATCATTATTAAATCACCACCGCTGTTTCAGAATCAGTATACAAACTTTTAGAATCTAATTTATAGTATGACAATTACAAGTAAGAATGTATTTATATCAGTATAGATGCATGTCTCTCAAGTTAAAACCAACAAATTGAATCTTTTTATCATTAATCACCAAACTAATTGACAAGTACAGCTTGTTAGAACTAAACCATTTATCAGGATTCATTTGAACTCCTCAATAGTATGAATAGGGCTAACTTCAAATATTTATTTAAGCAAACCCAAGTTTGAGCGGCTTCATTCTTTAGTTAGCTTGGTTCTCTGACATCTCAAGCCATACATTAAAGCATCGCTAGGAAAATTTACTTTTAGACGGTGGTGGTGAAGGTAAATTGCATATAATGTGCCAGCATCAACTGTCTTTACACATTAAATGAGTAAATTATCAGATATGAAATGAAACCTTGAACGAGGTACAAGCATTCTTGTGGCATCTAACAGATCTTGTAACTGGACAGCACTTTTAAGTTTTGTCTGCAAGAAACATACCCATGAAATGTCAGAAATCATTGAATTTATAGTTAACTGCATAAATGAATTTTTTTTTTTCCTTTTTTATTTAATTCTTCCAATACAAGTAACAAAATATTCACCTCGGATCTAGGACGCCCTCCATTGTACTTTAACATCAAGTTCAGCAGTCTTTCCTCTGTAACTTTCAACTTCACCTTCTGCTTGGGTGTTCTATCACCACTGCCCATATAAAATAGAACTAAGAAGCGGAGAAAGTTTTCTACTAAATCAGGTATACAAAAGGAAATACTATAACGTACTGGCGCATAACAACAATCACACAACGTAGTTCCTCGGACTGCCCAAATGTGCCGAGCCCACTTCCCTGACGAGTTAGTCCCTCAGAAGGCTGGACTGGTTCATTGACTTTCCATGGTAAGATAGGTGGAATTGCTGCAGAGAGATGAGGAGCTTTCGCATCTATAAACATCTTCCTTAGCACACAAGCAGCATCATCATAATACCTGTGTTCAGAAAGAGAAACCATATTTACTTGCTTATCAAAGAAACATGAGAACTGTGCATGTGAGTACAAACACTTAGCTTAGCTGGTAAGGTCTCTCAAGATTGCACAAGAGATTTGGGGATCTAACAACTCACATTAGCTTAGCCATACTTTTACCTTTCAAGTCATCATGAAGATCAGTCAATTTCATGGGTTGACATTAGAAATATTTGCATGAAGAAGTTAGAAATCCCTATTTTCTTTTCTCCGCTTTTCTTTACGCCTTTTCTCTCTCTCTCTCCCCCGCTCTACTTTATTTCTTGCCTTCTGCAACATCTATCTTTCTGATCAATCGGTCCCTAATCTCACTTCTTCTGTTCTTGTCCTTCTTATCCATGTATATATCTTCTATTATTATTCTCTTTTTCTTCTTCAATTTTATCATTCAGTTCTCTATTTTTTCTTTCAAATTTCAACTCTCTTTTCCTTCTCCTTACTATTTCAGTTGGTTTCTGCTATAGTCCCACATCATCAGACAAGGAAACTCACGGATATTTTTCTTTTTTCCCACTTAGGAAAGGGGATGATGTGAAATGTATTAAATCTAAATGGACTAATGAGGATAATAAATGTTGTATCTCCAAATGTGTGTATATGTACACATAAGGTTTAATTTTGCTACTCTACCTTAAAAACAAATACAGTTAATAAAAGGACAAGTACCACCAAAAAGTAATTACACAACAAAATAAATTCACGAAGCATTACTTGTAAGAGTTCTTAACAAAGCTCCACCCATTTACATCACAAACATAAGAGCGCCCCTCACAACGCAAGAGATCAAACCCACAAACCTGTACACAACAAGAACTTAAAGAAACAGTTTGAAGAATAACTATTCTGTGTGTAATTATGAGATTCCTTATTACAGATTGTATGTAAAAGCATTCATATGTGTTATGTACCCATATATTCCTTAACAGCCAGAAGGAATAGAATGATGCAATTACACAACAAATGCAACCCCACTCTGAACAAAACCCATAATAATTTTATCAAATCTGCATTACCCACTTTCCCATTGGGCTCATTGAAAGTAAGTTTCCGGGGTTTAAAGACAATTAAAAAATAAAACCTCCAATGATATTACAAAAATTGTTAAAAAAACAAGTTAAAATGACAGAACCTCAAAACCAGCATAGCAAAGCATATCCTAAACGAATAGCTGCAGACAATAGCTCAAGAAGCTAACATTCAAATAAAAAGGATTGACAGAAGTCAAAAAGAAGAAGACATTGTGAAAGTAAACAATCTAATGATCTCTAGCTACGTTCATTAGCCAAAGAAGTATTATCCAATACAATTAATATTAATGATAAATGAATAAAAACTCATTGATATACTATGCCTATCAATCATTTAAGAGAAATATTGGTAGTTAATCATACCACAAGCAAGAAAATAGAACCAGAGTCCAGTATTGCAAGAATAACACATTGAAATGTGGAGAAACAGAATTGTACACTTGTTAACATATTTACATACCGCTTGCCTAAATGCCATGCAAACCTCTCTAGCCATCTGCTTCTCATTAGGTGTCAGTAATACAGGATACCTCACCTGCCAAAAGAAACAATAACAAAAATAAATTTCAAATACCATACCGTTCAACAATAACCTGTAGGAGAAAGAAAGTCTTGGTACTAATTGATACAGGACACAAAAAAGGGAAAAAAAATGACTGTAGGCAAGAGAGAGAAAAAGAGAGAAACAGAAAATAGAGACTGATAAAAGGAGAAATGAACAGATATCACAGAGAATGCAAGCTAAGAAATAGAAATGAGAATTCCAAGAGGAGGCAGACATACTATGATACAAAGGACCAGTGGTTTTTATTCCAAAATCAATCATATGCTCTGCTAAGAAAAGTAGATCAAAACCTATTTATAGTAGCAAACAAAAAAAATTAATCTACTTCAAATAAGAAAACCAATTCTATTCAAATAGTTAAAGTCCCTAGACACACTAAAAGTTAAAAATGTTTCCTAAATTATAATCCTTAGTTTCTGGTTTAGCATCATTCCCTGCAACAGCGTGTATTAGTTTGCACGGCACCTTTCATGCTTGGTGCTTATTGTGTATGCATACTAGAAATTAATTATTTAAGTACACTGAAAACAAAAATATTTCTTGATTCTAAAGTGTGGACAAGGTACAAACTCACACAATGGCGAGTGCCCAGAAAACATGAAAAAATGACAAGAAGCTAAAGAACAGAGCTTTCAAATTTTGGGTTTACACATGAGGAATAGAACGCAAGGATGAAGAAAAGACAAAAAAGAGAAGAGGATGCATAATCTCATAAGCCATTTATGTGGTGTGCAATACTTACTTCCTTGCCATCAGGATTTCTCATAACAACGCCATCAACAACAGGAGACTTCCTTGCCTCAGCATGAGCATATTCAGGGCCAACTGTGTACACCTATATTATTTGACAAAGACTCAAAAAAATCAATTGCAGAAAATCAAAGTAGAACAACTAAATTGATTACATAGATTAGAGTGCATGCAGTTATGACAGACATGAAATAATTTCAGATTTAATGGAATGAACACTAAGAGCTGAAACAACATATTAGAACAACAAAGAATAAAGCTACAATTCACCAAGACCATTTACAGTGAGCAGAATATCCCAAAAATTTTACATAGCAAGAGCATCATAACAAGAACCAAATATCTAGTGGGCAAAGCAGTGGGAAACCTCCTTATAAGAAGGCATTACACCATACACATGTTAGATTTTTTTACCTTCTATCATTTTCTTCTCTTCTTCTTCTTTCTTTTTTTTTTTTTTTTTTTTTTTGGTGTGTGGGGGCTTGCTCTTCTTAATTCTATATTACCTTTTTACTAAAAATTAATGCATGGTTCAGCTGCCATCCCAGAGTAAAATTAATTACGATCAACATCAGCACCACTAATAAAAAACACTGCTGAAAATGCCATTGCGACATCTGAATTTAGTATTGATTTTATGTCAAGTTAAAAAGATTTTGATAATAATAATTCTAACTTGCATTTCCATTTCATGATTTATTTCCCAAAAAACTAACTTCTATTTGTTTTAATATTTTTTTAATCCAAAATGTAAAAGTCATTAGCAAGGCAATTTTTTTCTTCTTTTAACAGGATATACAAATCCTTAATATTCTGTTCCCTAAATTCTCAATATGAATATCTGAGTTCTGACCATTACTTGACGCCTCACCATCATTATCTAGATGACAATCTCAATAAACCTGCTTTATTCAGTTTCATGCAATATTCAAGTCAATAGGCTAGAAAGATGAAGTAACAAGTTAGAAAAAGATGAAAACTTTTCAGGGCACATGCAATATCCTCAATTGTCAGAAATAACTATCAGTTCAGCAATGACCTAGCTTTCAATAAGCTTTAAAAGAACCAAAACATAAGCTGCCTAGAGTAATAACAAACCCATCCATTGAACATTATATACAACCTTGACATCTGTTCCTCCTGTTGGCATAAATTCCTCATATATATATGAGCCTTCACGCCTCACCCTTCTGACCTCTGGATGGAACTCACTAGACCGGTTTCCAACCTACAATCAGAAAATGATTACATACAAGAGAAATCATGGACAATAATATAAAATTCATCAGTACATACATAGGAACCATCACAAAAAGCATTGACAAGCTGCTAGGCATGTTAATATGTGATAACTAAATCACAATATAGATGACAGTATTTCAAAGCATTATCAGAAAAAAGTGGCAAAAGCTAAGCAGGATCCACAAAACAACTCACACCTGCCCAACAGACAGGATTGGGTTAGCTATTTTTATGAGCAGAAGAAGAACTCAAGTCCGGCCTAACTAAAAACAGGTTGCATTCTTAGGCAGCTAGAGCCGATGAGACATCCAAATCATTATTCTTACATAATTTTAATCTATCAAAAATGCCTATATCTTTTGCGTAGAAGAATAACCTAGGCATCAATGATATTAGAATTAGCGCTACAGATGAAATCAAAGCAAGAGCATTTTAAGTACAAACATTACAAACAAATAGCCAATAATTGATGCTCACCTTCCTAAATAATTCCTTCATACCTCCACCAGCTGAGCTTGGATAGTATATCATAATACTATGATCATCCCCTTAACAAAAGCACAAAATGAGTCATTGCCACATATCCACGCTGGAACAGCAAATTTTGAAAAATGAGGCATAAGTCACAAATAGAACAGCTAAATACCCGAATTCATAGCAAATATCATATATTAGGCTCTCTAGTAGCATTTACTAATCAAATTAAGATGTTAAAAGAACCTTTAATACAGAATGAAAAGTTAAATTTTGAAATTCTAATTTGAAAAGTACATTAATTTGTAACTGCCTGTGTTTATGACTTCACAGTTCTTTAACAATTATTCAATTGCTGCTGTTGAAACTCAAAAACAAGCAAATCCCAAGCTGCATTTGAGTTTTTTAATTTCTTTTTTAATCAACTACGTTTTTCTTACAAGCAATTGAGCAACAAATTTGCAAATAGATAAAATCAAATTCAGAAAAAAGTAAGAATAATAATGATGTCACCAACATATACATGTATGCTGTGAAGGCATTACATACAATAATGAACTGTTCCATTATCTACCATATAGATACACAATTATTCTTACTCCTCAAGTACCTAGAATGATGCAAATGATGAAGCTGCAAACTAAATCTCACTACCATGACAACTCCAACAAGCCAAATTTTAAATTAATGCATTTTATACAATTCTGAGAGCACAACTCAAGGATCTGTAGATACAAGACGCGTCTGATAGAGGAATCTATCCCAGTTATCAGTCAGAATATTAAGGAGAAGCAACATATAGGCAAAAAGCAAGGGCAAGCTCACCATGAATAGGCTTCTCTACAAACGGCTTCCAAAAGCGATTCCCATGAACCTCAACAAAATCTTCTTCCTCAACAAAAAAATCCAGCTCCTGATATGGTACTTCCCTATTTACAAGGGCGTATCTTGGAACTGGGATTCCAAACATTTCAAGCCGCTGAGATCCCAAAAAAATTCTAGCATATATCATTGGATTGCTCGCACAATGGATACATAACAAAAGTATACTTAACATAGTAAAGTTGCTTTTCTATTTGTAATAAAAGAGGATCTTTGACTAAGAATGGTCAAGGGCTTAACCTCATTCCTCCCCCTCCCCCCACCACCAAAATAAAAATTAAAAAAAAAAAGGAAAAGAAATTCAGACACATGCATCTTCAAAGTTTGAACATCATTCTATATATATATATATATATAAATTCCCACAGCATATGGACAAAGACCAATACAAAAAGCTTGATCACCTTAGCATTCAGGTGCAGATAAAAGTTACATTGGACTTGCTTCAATAGGATGCATGATCAGAGAAAAGACACAACCCCTTCAAATAAGATAGAAAATTGGAATGCATACCTCGTATACCTTCCTTCGGTCATGGAGCAGATGTTGAGGCTCCAATTCATTTACCAAAAAAGGCCTAATATAAGCGTATCACAAGTTTCAAGATAAGTACAAAAGAGAAGTATTCATTAGATAACAATCAAATCTTAAGTGAAAATTTAGCTAGAAGGCCATAAAACCAGCGACTTCCATTTAATTATAATAAACGATGCTGAAACAGATTTAAAAGATTGATGCAGCTAAAATGGTTACATTGGAGGATAGGCCATACAAGATTATATTTGATGTGTGTAAGATGGGACAATAAATGCTTCTTTTAATCAAAGAAATTATTTCAGTTAAAGAAAACCAAAGAAACATATCTCAAGTACACAAAAAAAATAAAAAAATAAAAAAGGCTAACAACATGCATTATAAGGAAAAAAATAATTTAAAATCAAATCAAAAAGGAAATTCAAAAATGCAGAAAACCATTAAGTTTGGACATAACCAAAATTAGAACTTACTTTCTTAATGTAGCATATGCCTCGGCCTTTTCAAGGGGATAACCAGATGAATAGAAAGCAATCAAGCAATCACAGATAGGCCAGCTGAAATAAGCAAATATCACAATTTGGTCATCTCCTAGAAGCTAACTATATTCTTAAAATTCTGAAGACTTGCCAGCTAAAACAAATATGTATATGATCAAAATAATACAGTCACCAAGTTAATACCCAGGTTATGTCAACATGTGTATAAGCATGTGTCATAACTTTACCTTTCCTTAATTTATCCCCTTTAACTTGTGTGAATCACTTTAAAACTATTTATTTTATCGCTTTGACTGTTAGATT
Source organism: Pistacia integerrima (assembly GCA_026225825.1). NCBI lineage: Eukaryota > Viridiplantae > Streptophyta > Magnoliopsida > Sapindales > Anacardiaceae > Pistacia > Pistacia integerrima. The sequence goes on from CM047739.1 coordinate 25,021,315, forward strand.
TCGACCCAATTCATGCATCAAACAGAGAATTCTTATTCAATAAGAAACTAGAAACCTTTTATTAAAAACGATATAGCTGTCAACCAGGTTTCCATAAAGAAACAAAAAGACTAAGAACTGAGAAACAATTCCATTCAAAACACAATATGAATGCTTATCATCCAAAAAACATAAAAGAAAGCAAGAAATACAAAGAAAAGGACATTGCTTTTAAACAGTTGCATTTTCTTCGAATATTCATAATACATTATTAAACATAGCAATACAGAGTAACTCTGTTCTTTAGAATGAAAATAGATGTCCAACAATAAGATAAATCGCTGAAAAATTATAATATTAATAATAGTTACACCAAACAATAAAGCCCAAAAACTTTCATTTGCACAAAAATAAAAATATTCTTTGACAGCTTTCAGCTAAAAGTATCCATATCTAGCATACACTTTTAATTCATCTTCACAAGCCTCTGTTTCTCAAGCACTATGGTTAAAACTTAGAACTTGTCTTAACATATTCCTTCAAAGCTCCAAATCTAGTTTTCCCGCTATAATTTAAACAAATTCAAGAACAGATAACCAACAGTTGCTTTCATTAATTCATTAATAATTATTAGTTAAATTCAAAACCTCGAAATTCAAAAAAACAAAGCGGCCACCTGAAATCATCATCATTAAACTTAGCGTTTCAGCTAATCATGGGAAATGCATTTACGTTACAAGTTCGTACCTCTCGATCGGATCTTCAAGGATAACCTTATCCCCAAAATGTATGATCTACAACAATAATACAAACAAAAACAAGAGATCAATACGACTACGTATACACACACAAACAAGAGAAACCGAAACCGAAACCGAAACAGAAAATAACAAACCTCAAATTCACCAAATGCTTGTAATCGTTCGAGAATCTGTCCCATCGGAGCTGAAAACACCTATAAATTCACATCAGATATAACTTGCATCAAATATAAATATATATAAAAACTTTTCTTCGTGTTTGAATTTAATAAACAAAATTTTAAAAAATAAAAAGAGAAAAAGACCTCGCGTCCACATTTCACCTTCTTTTCCATAACACACACACCAATGGTTATTTTCTTATCAACACCTGCGCGTTGAACTCCCATCTTTCTGTCTTGTGTGTGTGTTGTGGTGAAAAACCGACAGGAGCAGAGTGTCGTTTAAAGCGAATATAAAGAGGATAGGCGAGGCGAGGAGAGGAGAGGCCGAGAAAAATGGGAAGAACGGAGAAACGAAAATCACGTGCTGGAGTGAGAAGGCAGAAACGGTGAGTTTTGGTGGAGTTGCACTTGCACGAGATTCAGATAAAAGCTGAAAGGAAGACGCATGGCAGCGAAATTAAAAAAAAAAAGGAAGAGTGAAAAGAAATAAATTTGTTATTTAAAAGGAGTGTTTGGGGATAAAGATTTTGGATTCGAGAATATGCAAACTGCTGCTGCAAATAGACAAGGACGATGACGTGGAACGGTCATCATAGTGTGGGGATTTATTTAGAAAAATATCGATCAGTCCCCTCATATTTATCACAATATCATGGGGTACCGATTTTTATAATTATTGCCAAATTTAGGGATAGAAAGTTAGAAACCGTTTATATGAGGGAATGGAATTGTCCCAAACAAAGGCAGTAACCCAATTGTCATAACTAATGGATTATATAATTTTTTGACTTTAGGTTAAAAAATTTATTTGATGTAAATTTGAACTTCTATATGAATTTAAAACTAATACAAGTGAATCTAAATCTATCAACAATGAAGAAATCAGATACAAAAACCTATTTTATTTATTACGGGCTTGACTTGCAAATGACTATTAAAGGGGAAAAGATAAAACATACCAAACGACAAACCATATCCTTTGCAAATGACAAAACTAGTGCTATTAAAAAACTTCTAATTTTTGCTTAAGAGTTATTTTCCTTCTCAACAAGGAAGCCTGTAAACATTATACAACACTCTTCTAATTGCATTTGTCATCTGTATTAGTATAAATAATAAAATTCATCGCATTTTCAAACTCATTTATATCTTAATTTTGTTTCATTATAATTTGATATACTTCAATCTATAGGTTTGATGAATTAATTTTTTGTTGAAAATTTTCATAAGGATTGTTTAAAATTTCAAAATTTAAAGGGTTGTTTATGATATTTATAAAACTCTAGGAAATGAAAGGACATGGAGACAAATTTAAGTGTTTCGGTGCACAGAAATAGAATAAGCTAGTTTGAAATTTCGGTGTCGTTGGTGTCACTTTCAAGAGTTTAGGTTTGCAATGTAATGTCACCATAACAATAGTACCTAATAGTAAGTTACTTAAAATAATGGGACAGTTGGGATTTTATTATGTTTCCTTAATTACCGTCCAACATCCTGATTTTTCTTCGGAGATGTTTGCAAAGTATATTGACTTATAACTTTGACTAGGTCTCCGTTTCATATTATAATTAAAAAAATATATTAAAAATATAATATAGACAATTTGTGAACGGTTTAGCTAATCATCTTACTTTATTAAATACTTTATAAGTTCAATAATAAAGTAAGATACAAATATGATAGATAGTCAACTTTATGAGACTCAAACACAAAATCTCAGGATAATCATTCTAATCGGATAAAATTTTATCATCTGACCGCAATGCTAATTGTTAAAATATAATCTATTTCCTCCATGGATATCTTTAGTTCTTAAAAATCATTGAATTTTTAGACTCATATGTATAAAAAAAATTATTAGAGTTTTTATACTTTGGTGCAAAATTGATGTCACGAATATGCATAGGTGAATTTTCAATGCGAATTTTCGAGTCAAATCTATTTTGGTCTTTTAAGGTATGACATAATTAACAAAAAGTCTAATAAAATACCTTTAATTTGTTAATTTTTCATTCTTTTATAATTAATAAAATTATTCTAAATTTTGATCAGAGTTGTCAGGTAGCATCCAATTTTTTTTTTTAACATAATAAAATATTAGGGTATTTTAGACTTTTAAAAAAGTGCTTTTTTGTTGGGGGGTGGGTAATGGGTGTTAGATATGTTACAAATTTTGTGTTCGATAATTACTTTATATAACTTAAACATAAAAACTCCGAGTAACTCAAAGTCTTGTTATCAGTTCTACTTTATCTTATCTCTTAGGTCATACTTTAGGATAACGATGATGATGATGATTGAAATGGAGTTTAAAAATCAAAAGATGGGTCAATGTTCAAGTATGGGATTGATTTGGACTAAAACATAATTGGTCCACGTTTACTTTAGAGGGATTAGGAAGTAATTAATTAAGATTAAATTAAGATTCAAAGTTAAAGGGCTGGTCAAGGGGACAAGGGGTTGAAAATTGGAAAGTGAAAGCGTGGCTCCGGTGGTGGGGACAATGTTAGTGGCGGCTATAGCCTATAAGCCTGTTTCTCTGTCATCTTCTTACACTTTTTAAAAGTTGGTGGCATATATTAGGTATCAATTTGATTAAGTTATCATGCATCTTATACTACAGTATCAAGGTAACGTTACCTTATGTTCGTAAGATTTAAGAATGAATTCAAACCCTTATAAGATTTAAATTGGCATATATATATATATATATATTATACTACAGTATCAAGGTAACGTTACCTTATGTTCGTAAGATTTAAGAATGAATTCAAACCCTTATAAGATTTAAATTGGCATATATATATATAATGTTATTATAATACCACATTATAAGATTTTTATGAATCTCAATGCTGTATTATTTTTTTTCTTTTGTTTATTAATCGAGATATTTGAACCAACCTACTAGTATCTCAATATTGTAGTATTTTATAAATTATTATTCCAAGAATAATGTTATACATCCTAAAGCTTATAATGACAGATCATTCAAAATGAATGTATTCTTTTGAACGAGAGTAGCAATTTTAATGCCTTTTTCATCCATCAGCATTCATAATTTTTGTGATTGTATTATTCCTTTATTGCTTAGATCAGAAATGGTAATCCAGCTAGGTCTCTTGTAGTTTTGTGTCTTATCTTTTTTGGTTGGGATAAGGGATTAATGGCCACTTGAGGTTTGGGCATCAGTATCATGTCTGCCTCATTTTCATTTCTTTACCAAAAGAATAGTTCCACTTTAAGGTGACAAAAGGCTAACAGACAACAATTGTGATGCTGGTTGATTCATCAATAATTAACAAAAATCTTGCAGGATCGGGTAACGTTACCTCCTCCGACAGCCCTTAAATCAAAGTAGGATCAACTGATTTTCATCCACAGACTATGTTGAGAGGATAACGTTACCCTCAATAAGATAGAAAAGAGAACTAGCCCGACACAAGAGAAACCAATTTAGCATTTTTTTTTTTTTAAATTTATAAATTTATCGTTCTACAAGAGGTTTTGAGATTGAATATTACTCGCATTAAATCTATTGTCTCTCCTTTAGAGTAGCATTACTTGCTAGTTTACCTATACTTGTTCCCACGATGTATCCTCCAGACCAAGCATTCTGTACAAACATAAACTCAGATTGGAGAGCAGTGGCTACAATGTGTTTGTATCTTCACACAAAATTTCCTCACCTGGAAATTGAAACCGCCAGCTACACCATCAACATTTAGTACCTGCATGAAAAGTTCAAATTCATTTAGACACATACAAATACGCTCCCTTATTTATCTAAGCTCTAGGGTCATGAATTCAATCCTACAAGGTGGAATCATCATGTTATTATGTTAATAAACGAGAAGTTAACAAATGGTAATTGGTATGGAACTACACCTCTCCTTAGATTATGAAAGAAATGGAACCCCTCAGACAATGGAACACCACCAGCAGTGACGAACTCATCCTTAGATTGGCCCCTTATCAGAAATAAATTTTCAATAAGTAACGGCTCCTACCTTCCCAGTCACTTCAAATGTACAATGCTTTAGAAGATGAGCAATGGAAATTAAAGAGTTGTTTGAAATGGAAGCCCACAAGGTATCTCCACATACTACATATAAAAAGGAAAAATCAACATCCATAAGGGAGATTTTGCAAGCAGATGCCAAATATACAGTCTTTCAATTTGGAATGGCGTTCATACCTCACGGTCTAATATATATTTCCAGAATCTTTTCACAAGGCTAAATTCTGAAGGATATGAATTGATCACTTTTTGCTTCTGTAGAGAGTGATTAAAAGCAAGAAATTATCAATTCAAAAACAACTAAGCAGATAATGATGTCCCTGAATTACTGTCTCAGACCCAGAGAGATCAATTCAAACACCAAAACTATCCTTGTATGACTATAAGCTTACTTAAATTACCAAACTTACTTGATTATATGAAAATCCATATATAAAATGGGATTTTTCTTTAACCATCATAAATCTCAGCAGCAAGGCAGCAACAATAATACATCATTGCCTGATTAAGAAAATAATGGTACTGCTATCTATTTCTGGAATAAGGATTCAACGAGGACGAAGAATTACCACAAACTGTTTCTTGTGTTTACGAAGAATTGACTTCATATCTTTTATATGTAATTCAGGTACAAAATCCACTATAAGTATCCCTGCATCCAAATACCAGTAAGTTCAAAAGCTAAAGAATATAAATGTTATAGTCACCGAAAAAAATAGTTATCTTTACCTTTGTAACCTCATCTGAACAGATCACGGGCGCCCCAAGCAGATAGTCGAAGAATTATCGGCCCACTAAGTCCCCGAGCAGATCACAGGAATTTTATTATTTTATCTAGTTACTTAACGATAGTCTGTAGTTGGCCTTAACTGGAAGTAAAAATCAGGAGAGGATTTTTTTCTCTGACCTGCCGGACTGGTACATTACAGACCAACACTATAAAGAATATTTGTTATATCATTTCTGATTTAATTTCAGAAATTATTTTATTATTCTTTGGGAAATCGTAATCAAATTACACCTCAAAATCTAAATTGTAGCATTACTTATAAGCATATCATCACTTTGGAGCAGTTATGAATTATGTGAAGTATAAAATATTCTAAAAACTGATAAGTCACTCCCACAGGTTCAACAAAAATGGGTGAGACTCTACAATGTGAGTAAACACTAATCAAAAAGCAGAACTGTCTCTCATTTGTTGTGCCTTGCATCAAAATTCTCCTAAAGTAATTCAAGCGTACAAGTAGAAAAACAGATCCTGAGTATAAGATCTTCAAAGGTTTGAAGAATAATAAAAGTAACCCTCCAAGTTCTCACTTGAAGCAAATGAAGCCCTGCCTCAATGTCCTGCTTTTCGTTCCATCTTGCACATTAAATGCCTCTCGCTCAGGAAAATTCCGTTGCCATACCCAAGAAAACGTTAATTGTGTACAAAGTAAAACTCTTCTGGTCGGAGATCGAAAATAAAAACCAGCAACCATCAAATTAATGCAGGAGGTGCACTGGAGATCAGTATAAATCATCTAAGTAGCCTGAATGAAGGAAAATTATTCTTCGAACTTTTTTGATGAAATATTTACAAGCTTTGCACGCCGTCTTTTCTTATCCACCTCCACAAATCGGTCAAACTGATTTGCCGCAAAAATAGAAAATCTGCATTGACTGACCTGCCCCAAATCGAAGGAGGGCCCAAAATACAGGGACCTTTCCAAAGGATTGAATCCAGCAAACTGTTAGAGAGAGTGGAAAATCCACAAAAAAAAATTAAAATCATATTAATGAATAAAGAGAAATAACAACCAAAAAATTACCTCGACAACATTGAAATGAGAATAAGAGTTCTCTGATTTTTTTTACTGCACTCTTCCATCTTTGGTACTTTGATGCAACACCAACACCAAGTTCAGACTTAGTGTATGAAGACTAATTAATTCCAACAGTATCTTCCGTGACTACCCTTACTGGTTAATCTGTAGCCTGAAAACAAACACCTATATCAATAAATATCATGAACATCATTCAACGATCCTAATTTTGTGCCAAAATTGCTTCTTGTAGAGGACAGCCGGCGGTTCAGACTAAACAATGTATATCTACAATGAACACTAAACAATTTACATCCACTAACAAAAATTATTGTGATGTCTCTGACAAGTGTTTGCCTAAGACACTAAACAATGTATATCTACCAACATAAATGGACAACAATATGAAAAGAGGAAACAACGAATAAAAACTATCTGTAAACCGCTGCTCCATACTTCATCATGTTCTATCTGAATTGTTCGGCAATAACAGTATTACCAATTACCTCAAATAACATGCATACTAAGTAAACAAATAAAGTTCCACAAACCCAGAAAGCTTGCAGAGAATGTCTAAAGTATAAAACTAATTCCAAATCATAAATGACACAAGAGTACCTCACCTGCCCATCGGATAGGAACCCAGCCACATCAATTGCAGGAGTGAATACTTCAGGAAGCAATTCTGGCTTGTTAACCCCAACTTTTGTCTTCAGGGTAGAGTCTCATTGTCCAATATAACAATAACAAAAGCGTGCTTATTTAACAGAAAAGCCTAAGGGAAGTAGACAGGCCAGTTGTAATAATAAGCATCACGGAGCTCTTTGTCCATGTACTGGTTCCACTGGAAGCCACAAAAGAAGAAAACAAAACAAAAAAAGGTATTATGAGAAGATAGATTTCCCATTTGACAAAGTAATAAAAATGTTATCTGTTAGAGTGTTGGGCTCATACGGTGACGTTTTATTATTAAGTGAGACGACGTCGTTTTGAGCCAAGCAAAGACAAATCCTGTCCATTGGTTGGTTGAGCATCCAACGATGGAAAATCAGTCTGATAGTCAACAGTATAAAAGCATTGCAACAGTCCCTTTCTCAACAATTGAAACCCTTCTTTCGTGTTTTCTATTTTCTTTGTAAAACGAATAAGCCTTCATTAGGGTTTGGGGTACAGTCTTGATCTTGAATCTGTAACAGGGTGTTTGAGTGGCTGGTTTGCAGGCCATTTGAGGGTACTAGAGTTTGCAGTGTATCTTGGGTGTTAGATCTGTTTTCTCTAGGGTGTTATGGGTTCTGGAAAGATCGGTGTAAGGGTTTGATTCTGGGTTGAGTTGTGTTTCTGTAATCTAAATAAATATAGTGCAGCGAGCTCGCTGGTTTCTCGAGCTCAACGTGGATGTAGCTTGCTCATATCCGAGGAAGTGAACCACGGTAAATCTGGTTGTTGTGTGTGTGTGAATCCTTTTGTGATTTTGTGTTTGCTTTCTGGTTAAATCTGTTCGAGTAGTTACAACAGTGGTATCAGAGCCATTTCTAGAAGGCTAGGGTTTTCTTTGCAAAATTAGGGTTTTGCAATTTTGGGGATTTTGCAAAATTAGGGTTTTGTGAAATTAGGGTTTCTGAAATATTTGGGGCTTTTTCGAATCTGTGATTCATTGAGTCTCCAATAGTTTTTAGGGAGTCAAATCTAGGCTAAGTGTAAAGGTATAAAGGCTGGAAACCAGTGACTGCCTTAAAAACTACCTGGTAGTATTTGGCAACGTCTGGTGTAACAATGCCACGTACCTCTTAGCCCACTTTCTTTCTATTGTTTCAGGAAAATGAGTACTACTCGCATGGAGATCTCCCAATATGATGGGAAGATCGATTTCGGGAGTTGGAAGAAGAAAATGAAAGCTCTCCTCTCACACAACAAGGTTGCAATTGCACTGGAAGAAGACATCAAGAAATGGCCAGAAGAAAAACTAACGAAGAAGGAAGGAGGTCAATGAAGAGGCTTACAATCTGATCGTTCTGAATTTGTCAGACAGTGTCCTCAGAAAGGTAGATGGTATCGAATCACCACTAGAATTGTGGAATAAACTCAATACTTTGTATGCTTTACAATCAACTCCAAATTTAGCTTTCTTGAAGGGTACTCTATTCTCTTTCAAAATGGATAGTTCTAGGAGTATAGAGGACAACCTAGACGAGTTTATTAAAATGACTCTGATCCTTAAAGGAACAAATCAAGAATTAGGCAATACTAGCCTTGCCATAATCCTCCTGAACTCTCGGCCTGATGACTACCAAGTAGTAAAAAATGCGTTACATTACACTGGTACTGTACCAACCATAGATCTAATAGTTGTAAGGCTTAAGGCTAGGGAGTTAGAGTTGAAAGTCCAAAAAAGGAGTGGGTCTAACCTGTTTGTTAAAACAAAAGTGGAGTCTAGTCAGATAGGGAGAAACAATTCTGTGAATCAGGGGAATAGAAACAAGAAAAAATGGAAGGGTAATTACAAGAGTAAAGAAACTAGAAAATGTTTTTTCTGTAATAAGGTTGGCCATATTAAAAAGAACTGTTTTGAATGGATCAAGAAACAAAAACAAGGGAACACAGAGACAAACATAGCCACTAGTACAAACCTAGTAGATGAACCTGAGGTACTTACAGTGTCAATGTCTGACACTGCCAATGAATGGGTACTAGACTCAGGATGCTCTTTCCATATGAGTCCAAACAGAAATTGGTTCCAGGAGTTTGAGGATACTGACTCTGAAACTGTTTACATGGGGAACAATAATGCATGTAGGGTTAGAGGTATTGGCTCTATAACTCTAAGTCTTAACACTGGTAAGCTGGTCAAACTCACTAGAGTCAGGTATATCCCTGAACTAAAAAGAAACTTGATATCTCTAGGCACCCTAGATAAAATAGGCTGTAGTTATAAGGCAGAGAATGGTAGCTTGAACATTTAAAAAAATAGGAACCTTATCCTGACATGAGAGAAAAAGAATGGTCTCTATATACTTTGTGAGAACATATCCTCAAACTGTTTGAATTCTGTGACTAAGCCTATCAATCTTTCCAACACTGAAAAATGGCACCTTAGACTAGGTCACATAAGCCAAAGAGGCATGGACACCCTGAACAGTCAAGGTCAGTTTGGTAAGGATAAGATATCTTCTCTGGATTTCTGTGAGAACTGTATACAAAGGAAAATAACATAGAAATAGTTTCCAAAAGGAGGTACACCAAGCCACTAGTCCACTTGAGTACATCCACTCTGACCTGTGGGGACCTAGGAGGATTAGAACCTATGGGGGAAACAACTACTTTATGTCCCTAGTAGATGACTACAGCAGAAAAGTTTGGGTTTACCTGTTAAAGACTAAGGATCAAGCCTTAGGAAAGTTTAAGGGAGTGGAAACTCTTAGTTGAAAACCAAATGAATAAGAGGGTTAAGGTTCTCAAGGACTGACAATGGGTTAGAATACTGCAACCAAGAGTTTGATAAGTTCTCAGGATGAAGGGATTCTGAGGCATAGAACTGTGAAACACACCTCTCAATAGAATGGTGTGGCTGAGAGAATGAACATAACACTCTTGGATAAAGTGAGATGCATGCTTATCACCTCCAAACTCCCCACCTCTTTTTGGGGAGAAGCCCTTACCACCTCTGCCTACTTGATAAACAGAAGCCCCTCCACTGCTATCAACCTAAAATATCCAGAAGAGATGTGGACTGGAAGAAAACCTGATCTGGGACACTTGAGAGTTTTTGGCTGTGCTGCATATGCACACACTGTTGGTGGAAAATTGGAACCAAGGTCAACAAAGTGTGTTTTTCTGGGATACCAAGAAGGAACAAAAGGTTACAAACTGTGGGACAAGGATTTCCCTAGGGTTAAAGTTGTAGTAAGCCGAGATGTAATCTTTAATGAGAGTATTTTCCCTTGTAAAAATACTAACTCTAATGTAGGTCCAAATCCAAATGTAAGGAAGAATTCCAGTCTCCTAATACTATACAAATTGAGGTGGAGCTTCCTGCCTAACCTAAACCACCTCATAGATCCCGAAAACACCCTGAGATCAAGTCGACCTAAACCATGAAGCTACTGCGGGATCTGAAAACACCCGGGAGGTAGAAGTGATTCTGAACACGGAGGAGAAGTTGGACATTATGATCTAGAACAAGAGGATGAGACAGAAACAATTGAAGATACAAACTCACCTTGAAAACTTGCAAGATTACCAACTTGTAAGAGATAGGGCCAGGAGAAAGGTAAGGATCCCCACAAGGTTTTCATATGCTGACCTTATCTATACTGCTCTTCTTGCAGTACAGAACTACAGAGAATTAAACCAGACTTATGAGGAAGCAGTAAACTCTAAGGAAAGGGATAAATGGAAGGCTGCCATGGAAGCTGAGATGAAGTCTCTGAAGGTGAACAATACCTGGGCTCTTGTACCAAAGCCAAAAGGGCAGAAGGTAATCCAATGTAAGTGGCTGTTTAAACTGAAGGATGGAGCAACAACCAGAGAACCACTCAGGTATAAGGCTAGACTGGTAGCCAAGGGCTTCACCCAAAGAGAGGGAATAGACTTCAATGAAGTTTTTCCCCAGTGGTTAAGTATAAAACAATTAGATTAATGCTCTCCATTGTAGCCCACCTAGATTTAGAACTTGAGCAATTAGATGTAACTACTGCCTTCCTCCATGGGGATCTTGAGGAAGAGATCTATATGAACCAGCCTGTAGGATTTATAGACCCAAAGACCCCTGACCATGTCAGCCTCCTTCTAAAGTCATTATATGGCCTAAAACAATCCCCAGAATATGGTACAAAAGATTTGACACATTCATTGTGAGTATAGGGTTTCACTAGGAGTAAATATGATAACTGCTTTTATTTTGCCCTCAATGATAACTTGCCTGTGTACTTACTGTTGTTTGTGGATGACATGTTAATAATTAGCAAGTCTAAGTCCCTGATTTGTAGATTAAAGGAAAAATTGAGTGCTGAGTTTGAAATGAAAGATTTAGGAAATGCTAAGAAGATCCTAGGAATGCAAATTGACAGAAATAGGCACAAATGTAAGTTGAGAGTGCACCAGTGTTCATATCTGCACAAACTAGTAGAAAAATTTGGAATGGCAGATGCAAAACCTGTCACAATCCCATTGGCTAGCCACTTCACATTGAGTAAATCACAATGTCCTAGAACTGAACTGAAATGATTAAGATGGAACATATCCCATATGCAAATGTGATAGGATCTCTTATGTATGCTATGATTAGCACAAGGCCTGACTTAGCCTTTGTAATTTCCTTACTCAGTAGGTACATGTCTAACCCTGGAATTGGACCACTGGATTGCTTTAAAATGGGTTCTGAAATACATAAATGCTACCTTAAATGTTGGATTGCATTACTGTAAAAGAACTGCTTCACTTGAGTTGGTTGGGTTTGTAGATGCAAATTTTGCAGGTGAGAGGGACACTAGAAAATCCACTACTGCATACTACTTTACCTTAGGAGGCAACTGCATTAGCTGGAAATCCCGATTATAGCCGATAGTTGCATTATCCACTACTAAGGCTGAATATGTTGCTATTGCTGACATATTCAAAGAAGCTATTTGGCTAAAAGGAATTCTCAGTGAAGCCAAGATAACAAATCAGAGGCCTGTCATCTTCTCTGCCAGTTAGAATGCAATACATTTGAGCAAGAATCCATTGTACCTTGAACGTACAAAACACATAAATGTGAGATATCACTTCGTAAGGGACTTGATCTCAAGAGATGAGATAGCACTTCTAAAGGTTTCGACCGAAGAAAATCCAGCAGACATGGGCACCAAGACAGTCACTCATACCAAGTTCAAGCACTGCTTGAATTTGTTATTCATCCAGTAAAACCAGAGTGACAGAGCAATGAAGGATTCCATAAAGAGTAAGCTGCACTATAGTCACGGATGAACCCATCAAGGTGGAGATTGTTAGAGTGTTGGGCTCATACGGTGATGTTTTATTATTAAGTGAGACGACGTCGTTTTGAGCCAAGCAAAGACAAATCCTATCCATTGGCTGGCTGAGCATCCAACGGTGGAAAATCAGTCTGATAGTCAACAGTATAAAAGCATTGCAACACCCTTTCTCAACAGTTGAAACCCTTCTTTCGTGTTTTCTATTTTCTCTGTAAAACGAATAAGCCTCCATTAGGGTTTGGGGTACAGTCTTGATCTTGAATCAGTAACAGGGTGTTTGAGTGGCTAGTTTGCAGGCCATTTGAGGGTACTAGAATTTGCAGTGTATCTTGGGTGTTAGATCTGTTTTCTCTAGGGTATTACAAGTTCTGGAAAGATCGGTGTAAGGGTTTGATTCTAGGTTGAGTTGTGTTTCTGTAATCTAAATAAATATAGTGCAGCGAGCTTGCTGGTTTCTCGAGCTCAACGTGGATGTAGTTTGCTCATATCCGAGCAAGTGAACCACGGTAAATCTGGTTGTTGTGTGTGTGTGAATCCTTTTGTGATTTTGTGTTTGCTTTCTGGTTAAATCTGTTCAAGTAGTTACAACATTATCAGTACTTAGCATATAAAATTCAAGAAATTTTAGCTTCAGAGATGTAATATGACATAAGTTAATACTTTCAAATCCCGCCCGATAGTCATCAAAGTCTCACCTAGTGTTGGAAGAGGACAGCCAGCGGTGGTGGTGGTAGCGGTAGCGGATAGATGGCGCTGGTGGGGGTCGAAGCCCGAAACGTGTGGGTTTTGTACAGGATTGAACGGTAGTGGAAGAGGAAGAGAATGACGGTGGTGGAAGACGATAGCCCTTAACACGTGGGTTTGAATTTTTTTTTTTTTAAATTTTGGGAAGTGACGTGGCAATTGGAAGTGGCAACACGTAGGATTGTGAGAGAAGGTAGTAGTATTATTGACCCACCCTTCCAAAAACATCCTACCCACCACAACTGCAAATCGTAGCCTCCTACCGCACAGCCACCACAAAACATCGCCGTTCACCAAGAAACTAAACCCCACCCATCACAAACCACTATGTACAGCTGCCACCCACAAGCAAATCACCACCACCACCACTCTAAAGATAAAACAAAAAAGAAATTGCAATCCATGTCGCTCACTGAAATTGAGAATGGTAGAGGTGGCTTTAGCGAAAGTACAAGAAAATCTTGACCCAAAGGAGCTCTCCTCTGACTTGGAAACCATAAGCAATGAGGAGAGGTTTTTCGTAAAATGGGTTTGAGCATGAAACTATTGTCAGAGGGAAAAGTTTTGCACCAATCAAGCAGATTGCAATTTCGTTAGAGATTGAGAGTGGTGGAGACATCAAATTTTTGTCATTTGGGTTGTGGTTCCTCCTCCATGTTTAAGCTGAAATCTCCTTCGTATTGTTTCACTTGTCCATCAATACCATCGTTGAAATATATCTTAAGGCCACACTTCTTTACATTGTAATTTTCTCCACTAAAATCAAAAGTAACATACCGGATTTCTTTTCTAACCAATTGAGGTTCATCGATATGTGTCAGGAATACATTATCGACATAACACTGTAGCATTGAAACATATCCAAGTCGGTACTCTCATCCCTCACCTTTGTCTTACCATATTGGTCGAAGACAATAAATTGTTGGCGATCAGACAAAAAATTGTGCCAACACAGTCGTGAAACCTCGTGATTGGAATAGGTTCACCTAAGGGTAACCTCTTAAGACCGTTCAAAGATGATATGGCATGTGGTAGTTCTCTTGTGCCAGTATAATTAGCTTGGGTGCCTCCAAATCTTCTAATTGTCCTAAGTTGTTGGGGAATCTATGGAGGTTTGAGGAAGGTGTGAGATCAAGGTACATAAGAGTCTTCAACTCACAAATGTCGCGTGGGAGACTTTCAAGCCTTGAATGCAAGATCCAAGAGGAATAGGCTTGATGGACGTTCGATGCGAGGCAATTTTGTTATAGATGTTCCATCTAAATATACTTCAATCACGTTACACGTGATGGTTGGAGCAATCTCGAGACTTGAGTAACCAGAGAGCATAAGTTCTGTAAGAAATTTTGATTGAATGTCCATGGAAAGAATTCTAAGGCTTTTGCAACCTTTAAGATTCAACTTATTCAACTTTTTTAGATATTGAATTGACGGATCAACTTCAATCAAACTTATACAACCTTCTAGAATCAAACTCTCAAGGTTTGGGATCATTGAGAGATTTGGAATTCTAATTAGGTGCTTGGAGTGGATAAGGTTAATATGCTTCAACTTCTCTAAATGCTGCAAACAATAAATTAAGGAGATGAGGAAGTAACATAAATTATATGATTAGCTTTATGATTTTCTACAAAAAAAGAGAATATCAAGATAAATATTTATACCTGGAGACCATTCTAGAGTTGTTTAATTTTGCTACTAGGCATGATAAACGCAACAAGATTTTGCAACTCAAAATTTGATGGCAATGAATCCAAAGGATATCCAAACCAATGAAAGTACCTTATGTCATATGAACTGAATTCTAGGCCCTGCAAAGCACGAACCTTATTCTCATTCTCTTCGTTCGGTGAGCAATATTGACAGCTAAAACCGCCACGACACTCGTATTTATCTAAGCAACATCTACAATAAAAGTACGTGAAGTCTCCAAAGTAATCCTCTTCAAAGGCCAAGTAAAAGTCCGAGTAAAAGTTTGAGTAAAAGTCCAAGAATTTGAGGTTTTGCATCTTCAAGAAAGCATCGTACTTCAAGTTTATCTCTTTTATTTTAGAAATATCCAAGGAGATGCATTCAATTGCTTAAGTTCCCTAACAATCAAATGACAATAAATTAGTATCTTAAATAAATGTCAAAGCCTACTATTACAACATGTAGTTATAAAATTATAATCTATTTTTTTTTTCTCGGAATTCTTTTTTGTAAAATTCAAATGTAGGCATGCCCCAAGTCTAACTTAACCCTTACCTGTAGGAACTAATAAATTAGCAAGTATAGAATGTGGACGTACATGATGCATGACGATTAAAAATTAATAATAATAAATGGATGATGTTTTCCAATTTATAATAATATAAAAAATTAATCAGTTAGTCTCTCACCGTGTTTCTTCTTAACACTTGATAGATATCATCATGACGCCATAATTTGCTGCGTTTACCTGGATCTTTAGATTCTTGCTCGACTACTGTTCGCCCCATTTGTTGTAACAAATCATGCATATCTATCTCATTGTATTCTATAGTTATGAGAGACTTGTCAATGAGATTACTTACTCTCAAGTCGGAGACAAACTGAATGACATCAAGAATTTCTATTGGAAGACGTTTAAATTTGTTTTTAGCTTTTTCCAAAAAGCATGCAATATCTAGAAATAATTTTTTCTCTTGACAATCAAGTCCATTGTAACTTATTTTCAACACATCTTGGATTGTTGGATTTAGATTTCCCTGTAAGTCACACAAGGCACTTTCCCATACTGACTTTGGCTTGCCAAAAAGTAAGCCACCCAAAACTTTAAGAGCTAATGGAACACCATCAGCGAATGTTGCTACCCTTATTGATAGCTCCTCGTAACCTATTGGAGGATACTCCTGCTTAAAGGCATGTCGATTGAAAAGTTCAAGAGCTTCATTATCCATTAATCCCTTAAGCTCATATATATTATCATGACTCACTCCACAAACTTGAAGTGCTTGTCTATCCCTTGATGTTATTATTATTTGACTTCCAAGACCTAAACACTCAGGATCTCCGATTAAATTTTTCCATTTGCTCTACACATGTCACATCATCAAAAACTATTAGAACCTTCTTACTACGAAGCCTATCTTTAGTGAAGGTGGACTCTAAAATGGCCCATCGGTCCTCTAATAATGCAGAAAGAAGTTTTTAACTCAAATAATTTGATGTAGATTTTTTCACCTCTTCCCTCACATTTCCTTGAAAGTAGACACTTTCAAACTGACTTGAGAGTTTGGCAAATACTGCACGAGCAAGAGTTGTCTTGCCTATACCTCCCATTCCCCAAATTCCTACCAATTTGACAATATCTTTTGACTCAATACATAATAGTGATTCAATGTCCTTGATTCTCGATTTTACTCCAACGAGGCCTTTGTAATCAATTTCGGACTTATGATTCAATATTTTCAAAATAAATTCGATAGTATTTTCTATCAAGTCAGCTTCATCCTTAACAAAATATAAAACACAATAGTAAGTTTAATTAAATCAAAGAGAAAAGTAATTCTATTTAAATTACAATAAATATTCTATAACTTTTAGTTAAAATGCCTAAGTGCTTTACAAATTAAGTCAATAATATATATTCATAATTAAATATAGTAGTACTAAATATTTTTTTCATTAATAATATACCTTAAAATATCTAAAAATTTATATATAGCTTAAGTGTAAACAAAATAACTCCTAGAAAATTTTAAAGTGAAAATTTTAAAATATCTTAATCATTCTGAGGTCTAAAAATCTGCAAAGGTCTTAAAAATTCCATCTTCTTAACAAAAACCAACCAAACTGCTTGCATATACAAATACAAGTTAAATAACTCAACTTTCATCGTTTGGGGTTCCAACGCAAAAGCGTAAAACTTTCTTTTCGGAAGTGGGACGTGAAAAGAAGGTAGCTGCCATAGTTTCTCCCGGTACTTGCAGCTTTGGAAAAGACTTCAAGGTTGAGTACTAAGCGCGCTAAAGTGAAGTTCATGATTGCCCAACTGGATTTCCTTGTAGCGGGTAGATAGTTTTAAGGGAACCCACCCTGACTGACGAGACGACTAGACAGCTTATTCAGAAACACACAAACGACGAGGCATATCTCAACCATTAACAAATATCATAAGCCGAAGTTGCAATATTTTTAAAATTTTGCAAAATCATCCTTAAAATTTATAAATTATATTTAATAAACTCAAGTTTCCTTTTTCTAAGAATAATGTCATTATATCTAGGATGAGCAGGTGTCCGGGTACTCGCCACAAAAGAGGGAATCGGAATCGAAACTGCACAGTACTACTTCCTGAGTTTTAGGAACCAAAACCGGAACTGGTATTGTGTGGTTCCTAAACATTGGAACCAAAACTAGAACCAAAACCATAACCTATTGGTTCTGGGTATCCTGTACTTTTCACATAAATTACAAATATATCATCTACTGTTCATATAAATTACAACTATATCTTATACAGTTGGGTGAGGACTTTCATCGAGCAGGTGGGGGGCAGTAAAAAATAAACCCAACCTCAACCAACTCCAACAAACAAACCAAAATAACTCCATAAACAGAATCAATTCCACAACTCAACTCAACAACAATCAATCAATCAACTCCACAAAGCACATTTTGGGCATGGAGGTGACAAACAAAAGCAAACAACATGCAAGGCAGTCAAGGCACATTGGCTCGCGGTGTGGTAGGGTAGGTCGCGCTCGAAGCCCATCAAGTAGCACACAATCATGCGTTGGGGCAATGCGATTGTGGAGAATTGGGCGTGTTGGTTCACCTAAACCACTAGTCAGGCACAAAGTGGGTTGTGTGAGCGGTTGGCTAGTATAAGTGCAATTGCATGACTTTGAACCCTGACGGTGCAGCAAATAGGTAGGTAAAGGCGGCTAAGCTGACAAGAAAGTTTGGGAAAGTTGTTTGGCGCCAAAAAATGGTGAAAAACGACTAGCGGTAGCGTCGGCATCTATCCCAAAGTTGAGAGAAAATTTTTTCTCCCTCCTTTAAGTCTTCCTTCCCCTTTGCATAGAAATAGCAGAATGAAAACGATAACAGATGAGGATGGTACAAAATCAAGAGAAAATTCGCTTCATAGCTTGTGGTTTGCAAACATGAGCATTGTTTTAAAACCTAGCTGGGAGGGTGACCCAGTCAGTTGATTGGGTCCTCGGTTGACCACTCTAACCGGCTGGACCGGTGACGTCAACAATAAAAATATTTTAGAAAAATTACAAATTAGTCTTTTAAATTTTAGTATATTGAAAATACCCTTACAAAATTACAAATTAGTTCCTAAAATTTTAATTTATTGCAAAATACACAAAAAATTAGATGAGTACCTAAAGTTTTAAAATATTGCAAAAAAACCCTTTAGAAAATTACAATTTAGTCCCTAAGGTTTGAAATAGTATAAACCCCCTTGAAACCCGAACTGGACCGAAGAGGCTACCGGTTCCCAATCCAATCGGTTGGTCTGGTCTAGGTTTTAAAACAATGAAGCTTAGGAGAAGTAAGGCTATGAGAAGAAGACGAAGAACAGAAGACTCGAATTACTAATATATATGAACCATAAAATTATTACAACCCCTAATTTTTGCTAAAATTACATTTCCCCCGATTCTTGGATTGGTTCCTAAGTGATGGAACTGTTACAAAACCGCATAATACAAGTATCTAAATTTTTAGAACTAAAACCTACCAGCCTTATTCCGATTCCAATTAGGAACCAAAACTAGAACGTTGAGTGCTTGACG
Organism: Pistacia integerrima; assembly: GCA_026225825.1. Classification (NCBI taxonomy): domain Eukaryota; kingdom Viridiplantae; phylum Streptophyta; class Magnoliopsida; order Sapindales; family Anacardiaceae; genus Pistacia; species Pistacia integerrima. The sequence continues at coordinate 25,040,538 of CM047739.1, forward strand.
GTTCTGGTTCCACCTGGATTTTTGCTCAATCCTAATTATATCATAAATTTTACAATGTAAGTGATAAATAATTTCCTATTTTGCCCTCATTCCATTTCCCGCCCATTTCAATTCTGTTTATCTCCCTAACTAGAAAACCCACCATAAAATAATTAACTCATCGTAATTTCTTGTTTCTCTCCAAGAAACCAACAAAAAAATATGGCAAGAAAAAGAGACATTCTTTCCAGTCTTAACCCACCATCATCTACCATCATTGCTTCTACCTCAAAGCCACCACACCCATCGACTAAATCACTACACCTTGTGATTTTTCACGAAAGCTTGCAAGTTCAAGAGGCAATCAAACATGGAAACTACTTCAAGGCCTGACAGATGGTTAGGAAATCAATTTCTTGTCACCAAGACTCCCCTCACATTCTATACCTTGAAGTTGTAGCTCTCAAGTTTATTGGCAAAACAACGACCAAATATTTTGAGGAAATGATCGAATACTTTGAAAAGGCATATGAGTCGGCTCATTTTGTCGTGATGTCATTGCTCTGTTTGATCCATTTTGCTTCTTGTGCAATTGTTTTGCTATATCAAAAGGCTTTGCTCAATGCCAAAGATTAGGACAAAGTGATAAATGTATGCAAGAACTGTTGAACTTAAAGATTGAGAATTTAATTGATCTGGGACTAGATATGTTTCTTTATAAGAATGAAATGGTGAACTCGATTAGTAAAGTCTCAAGAATTGAATATGAGAAGGAAATGGTTGAGCAGTATTTAAATCTTTGTAAGGATGAGCAGAAGCTTTGTTTTTCGAAGGTTTTGTCAAAAAGGCTAGTGAAAAGAGTGTAGAAAAGGCATGTGGTTTATTACAGGAGATGGTTAAAGAACTAGAGAAGATAAAGAAGGAATTTAAAGCAAAATCGACAACTGGCATGTGTTTAAGTAGGTAAAGACTCATTATGGTATAGAGAAGTAATATGAGGTTAGGGATGAAAAGAAAAAGAAACTTAAGTCCTTTATAGGGTACATTGAGTGGTGAGAAGAAAATGAATTTCTATAAAGTGAGTATCAAAGAGCTTGAAAGGCATTGGAAGTCAATAAGTTGTCATTTGAAATGGAGTATTTTTAGGGAAGCTATTGATTTTGCTAAGGAACGTAAAACTTGGAAGTGTTAGGAGTGTTGTGGTTGTCACAAGCAGTTCGGTGATTTGGAGTTGTATATGAAGCATTCTAGGGAGTTGCATTGGAAGAATCATTGAGAGTTGACTCGGTAGACACAAAAGAAGAGGTGGAGGAAGGAGAAGATAAAGAGGAGTTCTTGACATTGTTGTTAGAGATATCTATATTTGATGAGAAGAGGTTGAAGTAGTAGAGAAGGACGATAAGGAGGAGAAGGAGGAGGAGAATCGAGTGACGGAAGTCAGCTTGGAGCTAGAGGTAAGAGGAGGTTATAGAGGTTTAAGGTTGATAGTGTAGGAAAAATTGGCTATATTTTCTTTTTTGTAATTATATAAATATGTAAAGGTTAATTTTGTAATTTTATCAGGATTTAAGTGGGATGGGGAGGGGAGACGTCTATCCTTGTCCCTATCTCCTTCCCCATTTTTGGGATTTTTTTGTCCATGTCTTTGCTTATTTTGAGGAATCCTCACCCCAAACGAGGCAAGTGGGGTTGATCCCCGAATTTGTGGGTACCATTGCCCATCCTTACACCCCTTTAACACATTATCGCTATTCTCACTTTCTATATCTTGAAGTTGTAGCTCTCCAATTTCTTGCGAAAACAAAATCCAAATATTCCAAAGAAATGATTTGATACTTAAAAGATGCAAATGACTCGGTTGAGTTTGTCATGAAGTCATTGCCTTGTTCGATCCATTTTGCTTCGTGTACAATCACTATTCTCTATCAAAAGGATTTGCTTAATGATAAAGATTGGAGCAAAGTGATTCAAGAATGCAAAAGCGATTTAAACTTAAAGAATGAGAATTCAACTGATTCGAGAGTGGATATGTTTCTTGAAGAGAATGAAAAGGTCAATTCAGAGTAAAGAATCAAGAATTGAGTATGAGAAGCAATCATTATGCAGTATTTACAACTTTATAAAAAAAAAAAGTAGAAGCAAGTTGAAAAGGCTAATAAAAATAGCATAGAAAAGGCAAGTGGTACATTATAGGAGATCAATGAGAAATTTGAGACAGAAATCATGAACTAGCATGCGATTAAGCATGTAAAGACTCATTATGGTAAGTAGAAGTACTATGAGGTTCATGATGTAAAGAAAAAGGAATATAAAAACTTTTGGTGTACATTTAGTGATGAGAAGAAAATGGATTTCTGTAAAGTGAGTATTGAAAAGCTTCAAAGGCATTGGAAATCAATAAATTTTCATTTGGCAGACAAGGAAGCCATTGATTTCGCTAAAGAACACACAACTTGGAAGTGTTATGAGTGTTGGGATTGTCACAAGAAGTTTGGCGATTTGAAGTTGTATAGGAAGCATTCCACGAAGTTGCATTGGAAGAATCTTGATTGGGTGTAATTAGAGTTTTGGATTCCTACTAAGTTGATTGAGTTTATTGAGAATGGTGAGTGAAAGTCTTTTGATGTTGAGTATTGGGTAATAAAAATTGCCAATAAAATGAATTCAATGTCTTTTAGTGCCTCTATTGGTGACCTGTTTGATGAGCAAAGCTTAAATGAGAGTGTGCAGGATTGGATTAACAATAACAGTGATAAGAATGAATCATCTGAGCATGCAATGATTCTCAAGAGTATTCGTGGGGTGTTTCGCTTGTTTCAACTGCATAATTGTCTTGTAAAAACATATCTTCATTAGCCAATACAACTTACAATTGAATAATTTGAGGATCTCATTTCATTTTCACAGTGTCTTGGGTCAGAAGCCATTCAGATCATATGCCTTTTGGCAATTACAGAGCTGAGACAAATCCATGAATCCCTCCAGAATTTGATAGATTTTTTTTTTTTTTTTTTTTTTTGGAATAAGGTAAGAATTAAATAAATGAGACAAAATTAATGTAAAAAAATATGAGGGGCATACCCCAAACAAAGATAAAAAGTCTCAAACAAAATAAGGAAAAACCCACAAAACGGCACAAAAAGAGCACGTATGCTGCCCTAAAAAAACTATCAAGTAAATGTCATATCAAACAGAGTTGGATCGAGATCTCATATTTGGACGCTAAACCCAAGACATAGGCCTGAACTAAATCATAGATCGCCCTATAGATGAAAATCTTACTTGCGTTCAAGTGTTTGATATCAAAGAGAAGGTTGAAATAAGTAAAGTATTAACAAATCACCTTTTGAATGAGAGATTCTTAATGAGAGATGAAATTAGTTTAACTAATAATTTTAAAGCTGTTGAAGATAAGATTCTTCCTCACAGTGACGTTTTACTATCATGGTTATGTGAAGGCACAACCATCCCGATATTTTTAAAGGCATGGTTCGATCTAAAAGATTCTCAAAGACAAAAATCAAAAGAGATCTTTCAAATATTCATCAAAGAAGATTTACAAGATGAAGACTTATGTGATTTTAAATTAAGCATTATGAGTATAATCACGTTGAAAGCAATTGAGGTAATTGAGAGCATACTTTTTGAAGAGATTGAGAAAGGAGATAAAAGTACAACATAGTCTTATTTTAAGACTTTTGAAGGAGAGGCAAAAAAAACTTCAAGAGAATGGTGACACTCCTTGTATGATGGAGAAATCTTTAATTTCAAATGTTATTAAAAATGTTCTAAGTCAAGCACAAAAACTAGCGTGATTATCTAATAAAAGGATTGAATCTAAAAGTTTGAGTGAAGAAGATGAATTGAAAATACTTGAAGACTTGGAATTTGGAGAAAAATTGGTAAGATCAATATTATAGAGGAAGAGAATAAAGTCACTAGAAGATTTAAGTTTGCAAATTATATTAATTATGCTCCACATGTTCTAAGTTATGATGCCTTTTTTTTTTTTTTTTTTTTTTTTTTTCTGTTGCTTTACCTGCATAGCTTTATCATAAATTCCAAACGATTTGTTAAGCCAACTTGATTCTAATAAAAATGAGGAAATTATATTTGTTTGCTTTCTGTCTCTCTGTGTTTATTATTGCAGTTGGCCTTTGTGAGTGAAAGCCTTTAGATGCTTAATATTGGGTAACAAAAATTGTCAATAAGATGAATTCAACGTCTTTTAGTGCCTCTAATGGTGACATGTTTGAAGAGTAGAGTTTAAATGAGAATGTGCAGGATTTGATTGACAATAAAATTGATAAGAATGAATTATTTGAGCATGCAATAATTCTCAAGAGTATTCGTGGGATGTTTCGCTTGTTTCTGCATAATTGTCTTGTAAAAAATATCTTCATTAGCCAATACAACTTACAATTGAACAATTTGAGGATCTCATTTCATTTTCACGGTGTCTTCGGTCGGAAGCCATGTAGATCATATGTCTTTTGACAGTTGCAAAGCTGAGACAAATCCATGAATCCTTCCAAAATTTGACGGATTTTTTTTTAATAGGATAAGAATTAAATAAATAAGACAAAATCAATGTAAAAAAATATGAGGGGCATACCCCAAGCAAAGACAAAAAGCCTTGAACAAAATAAGGAAAAACCCACAAAACCCATAAACGACACAAAAAGAGCACGTATGCTGCCCAAAAAAACTATCAAGTAAATGTCATATCAAACAGAGTTGGATTGAGATCTCATATTTGGACGCTATACCCAAGACATTGGCCTGAACTAAATCATAGATCGCCCTATAGATGAAAATCTTACTTGCGTTCAAGTGTTTGATATCAAAGAGAAGGTTGAAATAAGTAAAGTATTAACAAATCACCTTTTGAATGAGAGATTCTTAATGAGAGATGAAATTAGTTTAACTAATGATTTTAAAGCTGTTGAAGATGAGATTCTTCCTCACAGTGATGTTTTACTATCATGGTTATGTGAAGGCACAACCATCCCGATATTTTTAAAGACATGGTTCGGTCTAAAAGATTTCAAAGACAAAAATCAAAAGAGATCTTTCAGATATTCATCAAAGAAGATTTATAAGATGGAAAGTTATATGATTTTAAATTAAGCATTATGAGTATAATCACGTTGAAAGCAATTGAGGTAATTGAGAGCATACTTTTTGAAGAGATTGAGAAAGGAGATAGAAATACAACAAAGTCTTATTTTAAGACTTTTGAAGGAGAGGCAAAAAAAACTTCAAGAGAATGGTGACACTCCTTGTATGATGGAGAAATCTTTAATTTCAAATGTTATTAAAAATGTTCTAAGTCAAGCACAAAAACTAGCGAGATTATCTAATAAAAGGATTGAATCTGAAAGTTTGAGTGAAGAAGATGAATTGAAAATACTTGAAGACTTGGAATTTGGAGAAAAATTGGTAAGATCAACATTATACCTCTTCACCTGACTACCCATCAAACTGAAACAGCATTAAAAATTCCATCTTCATAACGAAAACCAACCAAATCGCTTGCATATACAATTACAAGTTAAATAACTCACCATTTCCCATTGGGGGTTGAATCTAAAAGCAGAAAACTTATGTTCTGGGGGGAGCCCTTAACAAAAGAGTTGTAATATTTTTAAAAAATTACATAGCGGTCCTTAAACTTAATAAAATTATTTTAAAAAACCCAAGTTTTTTTTTTTTTTTCTCTAAGAATAATGTCATTATATACTGTATATCCTAAATTTTACGTAGTAACTATTAACTGGTATCCAATCTCCTGTTTTCCCCTCTTTCGATTTTCCCGCCCATTTCAATTCCCTAACCAGAAAACCCACCGGAAAATAACCAACTCATTGCAATTCTTGTTTCTCTCCGAGAAATCAACACAAAAATATGGACAAGAAAAAGATACCTTTTCTTCCTTCCAGTCTCAACCCACTGGCTGAATCACTAGACCCGGTCATCTTTCGTGAAGGCTTGCAGGTTCAGGAGCAAATGAATCTTGGAAACTACTTGAAGGCCTTACAGATGGTCAGAAAATCAATTTCTACTCACCAACACTCGCCTCACCTTCTGTACCTTGAATCTGTAGCTCTCCAGTTTCTTGCAAAAACAGCGGCCAAAGATTCTAAGGAAATGGTCACGTACTTAGATAAGGCATATCAGTCGGCCAAAGTACAAAACGTTGCATTTCATATGTTCACCAACTATATAACAGTTGCTATCTTCGTATTTTCAGTTAATGAAGAATTCCCACTCATTTTTGCTTCTACAGAATTCTACACAACTCTAGATCTCTAGAGTTTAGGTTTTATTCTTTTCTTTCTACAAATACTGTTAAGAATCAATCAAACTCAACCTAACCTGTTCCTCTATCAAACACAACCAGCAAACACTCAAGAAACAACACAAACAATAAAGAATCAAGAATCAAGAACACAGCCAATTTTACCGTGGTTCGTTTATTCCAATGGAATAAACTACATCTACGTTGAGCTCAAAGTAATTTGAGACTCTCTGCACTATAAGGATTGAATTCGTTACAGATTACAACAAGAAATCTCAATAACCCCCAAATCTCTCTTCTCACACTTTCCCTCAATCTACCCATAATCAACACAACCAAGACAACTTAAACAAGCGTCTAAACCAGAAAATATACAGCTTCTTCTACCCACAATTCTAAAGAAAAATGTGACCTGATTACAACTTGAAGGAAACAAACTAAGCACCCAGCACTTGACGAAAACGTGAGAGAGAGAGTGAGTTTTTCAATCTGTTTTCAACCTATTTCTACAGTAAATTTCAGCTTTAAATATGTTGAAGATGCTCTTATGGGTTCTTGGTTGTGGCTTGTTCTCCTGATCCAGCTTCCTACAATGGAAAGCACATTTCTCCGATTAAAAGCAAAGAAGATCACTAAACAAGTGAAGAAAGATTAACTTTCACGATATAGAATCTAAATATAGTTTTTACTATTTTCTCAGATTTTTACAGTTTTTAACTATGTTCTTAATGTTAAAAATATTAAGATACAACCCGAATTTTATAAACGAAATGTTGAAGTGAAGACTAAAATAAAGCCTCTCTACACTTTAATGAAACGCAGCGTTTGGCATTTGGCTAAAACAAATCTTGATCATTGATTTCTTCCCTATCTGATGGCTGAGAATCATAGATGAGTCAACACTATAAAAGGAGAGAAATGCATAGTCAACGAATGGATTTGCTGCTATTTTCTTCTGTTTTACAGTTTACTCTTTTACGCATTTTTCTTCTCTGTTTTTTGCTGTTTGGTTCACTTTAGAAACTCTTGTAACTTGGGTTGATTGGGTGGTTTAGTAATCAATCAAGAGGGCTGATTTGCTCTTGTTCTTGGGGATTCCAGGTGAGTGTCTCTAGGAGAAGTTACGGTGTAGTTTTCTTGTAACAAAGAGAGATTGATAGGTTTGTAATCGTTTGGTTGGATCTTTACAAATAATTAGTGCAGCGAGCTCTCCTGAGCTCAACGTGGATGTAACTTATGCAATTTGGATAAATGAACCACGGTATATCTTGTGTTCTTTGTTGATGTGATTTGTGTGAATCTTTGTGATTGTTTGATTTGGTGGTTAGTTTGTGTTTACTTGGTTGATTATAACACGAAACATACAATTTACCATAGACCAGACAAGGCTGCCATTGTTGCGATCTAAAGCCCAAGCGAAACCACTTTTTTGAATAGCAACTACAAGATCATGCTTGACTTTATCGAGATACATGCTAAGAATCATTGGTGCCTCTCCGAAATCGGCATCAGGGCTAGGTCCAAGCGGACAATTAGGGTCGAAGTGCCTGTTGCTAGCTCTAAACCACACATCATAGCCTCCTAATTGCTTGTACCACACAGTTTTGCCAGTGTCCAAGTCAAGTACCACGATAGAGTTTGCGTGGTTTTCAGATTCAATACACTTGTCAGAAGTAGTTCGGAACCGTTTGATTGTTTCCCGCTTCTTGGCATTGGCGTACTCGAAGTGGAGCTGAATAGAGATTCCCTGTAGCTATATAGACATGGTTTCTAATGGGGTCAATTGATGGGCTGCTTCCCCAAATGGTTGCCACTGCATATTCCCCCTTCTTGCCAAAATTGTTAGGCAACATGAAGGTTTGCCATAGGATCTTGCCTTTTTTTGCATCTAATTCAACAGCATGCTGCTGAAATACATGAACCCCAAAATGCATATCAAAATAACATAACGGTCAGTATTGCAGCTTTTAGAAGACGCCATGAAAGTAGGAATCAAATTTATGTTGTGTTAGGGAATAAAAGACTGTCTGAATCTATATCTGGCCCGTAGATGGAGCCAGCCAGCCAGCCAGGGAGGACCAAAATTTATATTTTTTTATTCAGTTGCTACAGAAACAAAATCTGATATGCACTTAAATCTATGACTCACATAAAAGGGTAACCGGGACGAGGGTCATTAAAAACATCGATGAAAATTGCAAGGGCACCAGATGTGCGGTGTATTCAGGGCGGTTGGATAAAGAGTAAGGCTCACCAGAACGGCATGCCTTGCCTCTGCTCCTCGCCTATCAACTTTAATGACTCCAATCAAATTAAACCCTTAACCTCATAGACATGTTCCTGGGCTTCAGTTGAGAATATCAATGTAGTTCTTGATGCAATTGCAATTATGGTTAAGGCGTGGGGATGATTAATGGTAAATTAATTAATTATGTGCATAAATTTTAATTTCGTTAATTCCAAATTAGGATGTGAATTTTTAGATTACACATTATTCGGGTGCAATTTCAACACCAACATAGGCCCGGTATTCAATCAACCAAGCCCTTTGATTAAACTTTAACACCATTTTTGGCCCAAATTTTTATATCTACTTTTGACTTACTTTAGCCAATCATTTCATTTGCTCCTAGTGGTATATTTGTTAAGATTTGTTGAGATTTGATTAAGTTAGTTTTGGAGATAATCTCTACTGCACATATTTAGGAATATACATGCTCCAACTTGAAGAGGAGTGTTAAGATTTGTTGAGATTTGATTAATGTTAGTTTTGGAGATAATCTCTACTGTACATATTTAGGAATTTGTAATCCCTTCTTTCAAGGGAATTAATTGAGATTTTATTTTCTTTCCTTGGTTATCAGATCATTGATTTGATCTTGTATATGTGTATATATTATAGCCTTTTGACAAAGAAAGGTAATATAGAAAAATACAACTTTCTCAATTCTTATTTTATCAATATTGGTAAACAAAATAGACTGCCTTGGGATCATAGGTTGAAATTTGAATAAGGTATTTAAGATATACCTAACTATATCCCTTTTATCATGGGATGATAGTTGAATCAAGTCAGGAGACCATAGATTAAAAAGTATCATCTTTCTCAATCTTCCCTCGTTCATTGGAGGAAGCCATGGTTCACGTCCCTTTCTACCGAAACTGTAAGATCTCTCTTTCAACTTTCAACTCTCATATTCACTCTCACCATTACATATTTGTTCTTTCATTTTCGATTTTTGGATTGATATTAATTTATTTGTGTAATGGTTGATGGTTAAGACGGGAAGACATTCAAGAAGCCACGTCGTCCGTATGAGAAGGAGCGATTAGATGCAGAGCTGCGGCTGGTGGGGCAGTACGGGCTCCGCTGTAAAAGGGAGTTACTGAGGGTTCAATACACATTGAGCCGCATTCGCAAAGCTGCAAGGCACTTCTCACTTTGGATGAGAAAAACCCTCGCCGGCTTTTCGAAGGTCAAGCCCTTCTCCGCAGAATGAATCGGTATGGGCTCTTGGACGAGAGCCAGAACAAGCTCGATTATGTCTTGGCCCTTACCGTTGAGAACTTCCTCGAGCGTCGCCTTCAAACCATCGTCTACAAGAACAGCATGGCTAAGTCGATTCACCATGCGCGTGTCCTCATCAAGCAGAGGCATATCAGGTATAAAATCTGTTGAGAATTGTCTTGAATGAATGAATGAATTTTGTTTCAAAATTTATTTGGTTTTGTATTTGGCAGTGTGGGGAGGCAGGTGGTGAACATTCCATCGTTCATGGTGAGAATGGACTCCCAAAAGCATATTCAATTTTCTCTCACAAGTCCCTTCGGGGAAGCGCCGCCCTGGAAGAGTGAAGCGAAAGAACCAAAAGACAGCCGCCAAGAAGGGTGCCGGCGGTGATGGCGATGAAGATTGAACCTTGGACTATGCCCAACCTTTACATTCTTTTTTTACTTTTTCTTCACTTATTGGTTCTACAATAATTATTTAGTGGATGTTGGTATATTTTCTTTTTTATTAGTTTACTAATTCATTAATTTTACAGCCTTCATTTCTTGTTCTTGTTTAAAAATTGCATATTTCTGTTAGATGAAAAGTCATTGTGGTCACAAGTCCAGTAGAGTTTCTTTACCGAATTTGTCCAACACCATATTGTAAGCATTCCTGGATATGATGAGGTACGTGAACATCAGAAGCATTAGTTAAAAAGAATCATGCCGACTAAATATCAGATGTCACTAAACATAATTTACATAAACATCGAAAGAATTCTTGAAACTATAGGTACTAACAATTGAAGAAAATATAAGCCAAACCATCCAAGGAGTCAAGCAAAGAGCAAAACAAAATACTTCCAACAAGAAGAAATTGATTTACACATTCAGTAATACAGAATTCACTAGTTATCAAGAATAAACCAGTCAAATGAGGAAAAACAAACAAAGAGGAAGAAATAAAACTTCCAAATCGATCCCAAAAACAACAATATGATAAATAATCCATAAACATCCACTAACATTTTAGAGGTAATAAAACGGCACCATAATCAATTGCAAGTCTAATTCTCCGGGTACAATAATAAGAGAGAGAAAGAGATAAAGCAAGGATATAAACTATTGATTAGTAAGGCAAAGTTACTTTTCCCAGAAAAATAAGTATTCTATCCAAACAATTTCAATCATTCCCCTTTAAAAGTTCAGTTTATGACTTGTATAAACCAACACATGCAATTCCAATAAGAATGAGAATTATAACCTGTGATTTTAGGGTACCTACTATAGTGGGAATAAGTAATAGATCAAGGAGGAAACAAGAGATAAAAGTTAAAAAGAAACAGAAATACATCTAGCTGAGTACACACACGGCAATATTTTTGAACAAGTTACCTGTTTCTTATTCATTATCACAGAATTACAAGAGAAGATAGTTCTCCAAAACCCAATTTCCACGAGGTAAACAGACGAAACATAATAGTCAATAGAGCTGCTTTCCCAGTATTATATAGACTTAATCCTCTATCTTGCACCTCACTGATCGCCACATGATTGCTAAAACTGAAAGAAACTGACAAAATTTCAGTAATCAGCCTAACTAATCACACTCTTACCATTGCAATTCCCAAAAAACATAATCACACAAAAGAAAGAACCCCTCAACACAAACAATACATCTCAACCAATTATAATGAACTTCTCTGTAACACCATACATTCTTCGCAACCCAATAGTTCAAATTCAAAGCTATTCACAATCTCCAAACAACAACACCTACAAAACCAAAAACCCATTTGCAAAATCAACAAATCAACTCAAAAACACTTAACATACAATGAATAAACAATCAATCTCTGAAAAATTATAATCAATTCCCAGTAGCAGTTGACACATAAAGCACAAATTTTCATCACACAAAAAGCTGAGAAATAGACCTATAAAGCTCTTCAAAGCTAAGTCCATTAGCGTTGTGATTGTAAATCTCGTGAATCACATGCTCCAAAATCTTCCACGTCTTCTCTGCGTACTTCGGATCCACCACGACCCGGTGCTTGAACGCCTATATTTGAAACGTCCTCTTCTTTGGACCACTCATCTTGTTGAAAGCTTAAACTCTCAACAAACCCGATTACTCGGGTCGTCTTCGCTTCATTCTTTTGACCCGATTCTAAGACGTTGAGGAGCAAAATTCGATCCGAATTGCCCGGAGAACAAACACGAGGGAGCTCCGCAACCAATGAAGCTCCTTCAATACCTTCCTTTAGTCATAGTCTTTTTTCATTTTCATTTATTTTTAAAATTTTATCAATAAATTTTCATACTAAGCTTTATAAAATAATAAGAAAGAAATAAATAAAAATATTTATCTTATTGTTATTATTATTATTGTTGTTGTTGTTGTTATATATATATATAGAATTTGATAGATAAAGGCAATTATAATCATTTAAAATTTACTTTTTAATTGAATAAAAAAGGTTTTTTTTTAATAATTTTAACCAAATGTACATGTCAAAGGTTGAAAGATGAAATATTTAGTTTTGTCCAACCATAAAAGGAATAGGGAAACCATAAGCCCTCCTAAAAGCTAAACCCAATTCAACGAGCAATCTTCTAAACCCTTCCCCATTTCAAATTGAGTCTTATATTATATAATATTATGATGTCGCTTTTACAAATTGTTATACTATCAAGTTATAAACTACTCTATTCATACCTCCATTTAATATCAACCTTATTTGACACGACCCGTCCCAAATTTTCTCATTCCGTAGGATCCAGGACACTCTCACAAGACTCGGATACCCGAGACCTGTCATGTAGATAAACTGTAAAAACTGTTAAAAAGACTTACTTTTCCTTAATAACATCATAAGTATTTCCATTTCCAATATCTAAAAAAAAAATACACCATCTATCGTTTTACAAAAGAAAAGATTTAGGGAAACTTATGGTATCATGTTTTTCCATTTATACTACACATTTCAAAATATAAACAAAGGAAATACATAATGGGAAACATGATTTCTTGAAGCGGAAGTCCAAAATACAAATACGAAATAAAATATAAAACCCACATAAAAAGATGTCGACGCGTGGCACAACCCTGAGCTGAGACTCACCGCTCGACACGATCTCCGGGAGGTCCTGGTGAAGGGGGAAAAACAGTTAAAAAGGGGAGTTAAAAAGGGGTGAGCTAAAATACTCAGTGAGTGGGGAAAATGGGAGGTTTATAAAAGTTCTAGAAAAATAAATAATAATAACATACAACAATTCTTAAGTAAATCCTAACGACAATATAATTCTATGAATATGCAATGGAAACAACCACCCCATTCACGTATGCATTATGTGATTTATTTCTAACCATCCTGCACTCAGTAAACTATACTCTAACTTACTTCCTTTAACTGTATCGGATTCTGAATAAAACCTCAACATTTAGTATTAGAAACTCTCACCACAACGGTATCTTGGAAAAAAAAATATGTCATACCTGGTGGGCGTCCCACACGTAGGTAGAGCGAGGGACGAACCTGTCATACCTGGCAAGATCTATCATCACACGAGCAGAGCCTCTAAAACTGTCATACCTGACGGACTAGTCGACGCCTAGGTAAAACACTGATAATTGTCATACGCATGTGTAGAGCCAAAATCTATATCGCTAGGGGATGTGTATAACAATCAAATGACAATAAATTAGTATCTTAAATAAATGTCAAAGCCTACTATTACAACACGTAGTTATAAAATTATAATCTAATTTTTTGTTTTTCGAAATTCTTTTTTGTAAAATTCAAATGTAGGCATGCCCCAAATCTAACTTAATCCTTAGCGGTAGGAATAATAAATTATAGAATGTGAATGTACATATTGCATGACAATTAAAACTAATAATAATAATAAATGGATGATGTTATCCAATTTATAATAATATAAAAAAAAAAATTAATCAGTTAGTCTCTCACCGTGTTTCTTTTTAACACTTGATATATATCATCATGACACCATAATCTGTTGTATTTACTTGGATCTTTAGATTCTTGCTCAACTATTGCTTGCCCCATTTGTTGCAACAAATCACGCATTCTTATGTCACCGAATTCTATAGCTATGAGAGACTTGTTAATGAGATTACTTACTCTAAAGTCGGAGACAAACCTGCTGACATAAAAAATTTCCATTTCATTATTTATTTTAGCTCCTTTAAAATAGCAAGCAATATCTAGAAAAAAAATTTCTCTTCACCATCAAGTCCATCATAACTTATTTTCAACACATCTTAGATCTTTGCATTTGGATTTCCTTCTAAGTTACACAAGGCACTTTCCCATTCTAACTTTGGCTTGCCAAAAAGTAGGCCACCCAAAATTTTAAGAGCTAATGGAACACCATCAGCAACTGCTGCTACCTTTTTGATAGCTCCATGTAACTTGTTGGAGGATAATCCAGCTTCAAGGCATGTCGACTAAAAAGTTCAAGAGCGTGATTATACATTAATCCCTTAACCTCATATATGTTATCATGACTCACTCCACAAACTTTAAGTGCTTGTTTATCCCTTAATGTTATTATTATTCGACTTCCATGATCCAAACACTTAAGATCTCCAATTAAATTTTCCATTTGCTCTAAACATGTCACATCATCAAAAACTATTAGAACCTTCTTACCACAAAACCTACTTTTAGTGAAGGTGGACTCTAAAATGGCTCATCAGTTCTCCAATATTGTAGAACGAAGTTATCGACTCCAACGATCTAATGCAAATTTTTCCGCCTCTTCCCTAACATTTTTTTGAAAGTAGACACTTTCAAATTGACTTGAGTGTTTGGTAAATACTACACGAGCAAGAGTTGTCTTGCCTATACCTCCCATTCCCCAAATTCCCACCCTTTTGACAATATCTTTCGACTCAATACGTAATAGTGATTCAATTTCCTTGATTCTTGGTTTTACTCCAACAAGGCCTTTGTAATCAATTTCGGACATATGATTCAGTATTTTCAAAATAAATTTGACAATTTTTTCTATCAAGTCAGCTTCATCCCTAACAAAATATAAAACATATTAGTAAGTTTAATTAAATCAAAGAGAAAAGTAATTCTATTTAAATTACAATATATATTCTATAACTTTTAGTTAAAATGCCCAAGTGCTTTACAAATTAAATCAATAATATATATTCTTAATTAAATATAGGAGAGTAGTACTAAATATTTTTTTCATTAATAATATATCTTAAAATTTATATATAGCTTAAGTGTAAACAAATAACTCCTAGAAAATTTTAAAGTGGAAATCACCTGGTATTTTTTGAATCAAAGCCAGAGAGATTAGCCGCTTCTGTCAAAGCACTCCTCCATCTCAAAACCTTCTCCGAGTCCTTCTTGAAATCGTTCTTCATGCTTCATAAATGCTTCCCCAAACATTCCGATTTAATTCCTTACATCTGATGGATCCACATAATAGAAAATTAGCAATATGATCATATCTTGCAATTTCTTGCATTCAATGATCTTTACAAGTTCTTCAAGGCACATATAGATGAGGTGTACCCTTTTGAGATGATGATAACTGAAATCTTTGATTGTTCGATCACAGTCAAAAGGGCTTCTGAAATTTCGTCTCCTTGGTGAAGATCATTATCAATGAATGTTTCTAGGGGTGAGCACGGGTAGCGGGTAGAACCCAAAGCTGGAGGTAGAACTGGAACAAGAACCAACACTATGCGGGTAGGTTCCGGTTCCAAAAAATTAGAACCGACACTGTGCGGTTGCCTGTTCTCCTGCCTCGGTTCTTGTGTTGGAGGAACCGGAACCAGAACATGCAAAAAGAATCTAAAAAGGGTACCCTGTTTGGAACCTGTAATGGGTACCCAGTTTGGAACCGATTTTGGAACCTGTTTGAAACTTGTTTTGGAATCTGGACTGCAATGAAATATTTGTGAAATGTGAATAATGGGGGGTTTCTATTAGTTTACATATAAAAAAAAAAATTAAAATAGAAAAAATTAAATTTTTAGAATAACCTAATTAAATAAATATACTAATACAATTATACTTATTACATATAAATTACACAATATTAAAAACTTTAATATATTAATATTAAAGTTTTCATTAATTAAGTGAATAATTGGAATTATGATCCAATTAAAAGTGTTTTAAATTTTTAATGTTATTAAAAGAACTATTTTTGAATAAAATAGTATATTTGATTGATGAATAACATATTTAGTTATTTACTTCAATTATCAAGTTCTAAATATATCTATAGTAAATTAGCAATTAATTAATTATATATGATAGATTGACAAACATTAATAAATTTAATTACTAGTTAAATATCATACTTAATCAATTATAAGTTTATAACATTACATTATAGTTAAATGATTACTTAATTAATTATAATTTTATAACATTACTTAATTGATTTATAGTATAATTAATTATAACATTATATTAATTGATTACTACTTAATTAATTGACTTATAAGTTATAATATTTAATATATTACTTAATTAAATAATTAGAAATTTAATTAATTATAGCACTACATTATAGATTTATAGTATAATTACTTAATCAATTGTAACATTTCATTATAAACATTAGTACAAACTTAATTAAATGATTAAAAATTTAATTAATTATAATATTACATTAAAGATTTATAGTATGATTACTTAATTCACTATAATATTATATTATAGTATGATTACATAATTAATTATAACATTACTGTATTAATACATTACATAATTAAATGGTTACATAATTGATTATGACATTATATTATAAATATTAGTAATTACTAATTTACTACATAAACATTAGCAATTTAGCATAATACTTAATTAAATTATTAGAAATTTAATTAATTAAAACATTACATTATAAATTTATAGTATGATTACGTAATTAATTATAACATTACATTATAATTAAATGATTACTTAATTAATTATAATATTCTATTATAAACAAATTAATTATAATATTATATTAAAGATTTATAGTATGATTACTTAATTCATTGTAACATTTCAATATTTTATTATAATATGATTAGTTGATTACATAATTAATTATAACAATACATAATTAGATGATTGTTTAATTGATTATGACATTATATTATAAACATTAATTATAACATTACATTATAAACAAATAATTACTTAATTAAATGATTAAAAATTTAATTAATTAAAAATTACATTATAGTTAAATAATTACTTAATTAAATTATAACATTATTACATTACATTATATTATATTATGATCACTTAATTAATTATAGTATTATATAGTTAAATGATTACTTAATTAGTTATAAATTTATAACATTATATTATAAACATTAGTAATTTACTACATTATTATTTATTACATTACTTAATTAAATGATTAAAAATTTAATTAATTATAATATTACATTAAATATCTATAATCTGATTACTTAATTCACTATATCACATAATTAATTATAACATTACATAATTAAATAATTACTTAATTGATTATGAGTTATAATATTATATTATAAACATTAATAATTACTAATTTACTACATAAACATTAGCACAATACTTAATTAAATGATTAGAAATTTAATTAATTATAACATTACCTTATAAACATTACATTATAAACATTAATTAAGCATTACATTATAGTTAAATAATTACTCAATTAAATTATAACATTATTATATTACATTATATTATGATCATTTACTTAATTATAGCATTACATAGTTAAATGATTACATAATTAGTTATTAATTTATAACATTATATTATAAATATTAATAATTTACTATATTATTACATTACTTAATTAAACAATTAAAAATTTAATTAATTATAACATTACCTTATATATTTATAATATGATTACTTAATCAATTATAACATTCCATTATAAATATTAGTATATTAATTAAATGATTAAAAATTTAATTAATTATAATATTAAATTATAGATTTATAGTATAATTACTTAACTCATTATAATATATTAACATTACATTATACTATTATAGTATGATCATATAATTAATATAACATTACATAATTAAAATATTAAATGATTACTTAATTGATTATGACATTATATTTTAAACATTAGTAATTTACTAATTTACATAATACTTAATTAAATGATTAGAATTTTATTAATTATAACATTACATTATAAATTTATAGTATGATTACTTAATTAATTATAACATTCTATTATGAACAATATTACAATACTTATTAAATGATTAACAATTTAATTAATTATAATATTACATTATAATTAAATAGTATATTACTTAATTAATTATAACATTACAATTTACATTGTAGTATGATCATTTAATTAATTATAACATTACACAATTAAATTATTACCTAATTAATTATGACATTATATTATAAATATTAAAATAAGTAATTAATTAAATTATTAGAAATTTATTTGATTATAACATTACATTATTGTTAAATAACTACTTAAATAATTATAAGTATTTATAACATTATATTATAGTATGATCGCTTAATTAATTATAACATTACATTATAATTTAATAATTATAATATAATGTTTGAATGATTTTGATAAAATTATTTGATGTGAATTGTGATGAATAATTGTTTGTGTTTTGATTTTGATTCACGAATTTTATGTGAATTGTGATAAATTGATTGAATTCAAGTGTTGCCTAGATATTACAGGTTATGAGTTATATTGGACACAAATGAATGAATAATCAAAATTTGTTAGGGGTGTATTTGCAAACTTTTAAAGTATTTTTATCATTTTTTAAACTAATAGGGGGGTAATTGATTTTTTATAGTGTACCCGGGAAAAGGAACCGAAACCTGTATTTTAGGTTCCAGTTCCTTGAATTAAAGAACCTGTACTATGCGGTTCTAGTTCCGGTTCTTTTTTTTGGGAACCTATACTGTGCGATTCCGGTTTCGGTTCCTAGAAAGTGCAGGATACCCAAAATCGCTCACCCCTAAATGTTTCAATTTTCTTTGAACACAAAGTTGCATAAAGATGGCTTAAAAGATTTTGCCGTGTATCCTTACCTCTAAAACTAAGGAAAACATGATGTTTTGTTTGAGAAGTTTTGGAAGAAGAAGAAGAAGAAGTCATTAAGACACTCCACGGTTGATGAAAGATTCCTTAAAGAAGAGATAGTATTGAAGAACCCAACTCAAAATCAAGACTCTTTGCACCTATATTATTTTTTGAGTCTTTACTTGAATAGTTTACTGTTTATAATAAATAAATAAATAAAATCTCTCCCAACTCCCACACACCATACATTTATCACCAACCAAAATCTATCACCTTAATTCTATAATATACAGAATTTTAAATATAATAGTTAAAAACACAAGGCTAAAAGTGTCAAACCGACGGAATTTTGGCGCCATCAACTCCTTTCCCCGCTTAGCGCGTCAAAAGACAACTGGGTCCCAACCAAATGCAATTTTCAAGAGGAGTTATGATGTGGTTTTGATACCAACCAGATTTCGTCTTGTTCAAAATTTCCAGGTGGGTTTGGTTTAGTATTTTAAATAGGATTTTAGAGATAATATTGAGTTATTGGATAGGAGAGTATTACGAGATAAATTTTAAAAATTTATGAAAAAACCCTTAGGTTTACTAATTTAACTAAAAACCCTAATATATAAAATAACAAAAACACCCCCACCACCTGTAGTGTCGTATTTCGCCACCACCGTCCGAACGCCGTATTTCGCTACGGCACGCATCGATCGGACTCGCCGTCAACACGTCCGTTATGGCCTTTTTCGGCCAGATCCATGGTGGATCTGCCTGAAAAAGGCCGATCTACGCTCATGGCGTCGCCGATAGTGGAAAAGAAAAGACCAAACGAGGGCCATCTTTGGCCATCAGCGGTGAACTTCCGGCCATTTTTGGTCGAAAGTTAGGCCGTTGTACAGATTCCGGCTATCACCGACGGTGGTTGCCGAAATCTGACAAGTTGGGTTGATGGGGGTGTTTTTGTTAATTTTTAAACTTTTTTTTAGGGGGTATTTAGTAAAATTAATAACCTTATGGGGTTTAAATGAAATTAAAAAAATATGATAGTATTTCTGGAATAATGTGCCAAACATTAGTTAGAGAATAGGATCCAGAATAGGGATAAAAATATTAAGCCAAACATGCAGCAAAATATTTCTTCAATCATCTGCCACACCATGACTTCAATGATGTGTAACTAAACCAACCAGTCATTCTTTCTCTCAACCCTGTCTCTTATCAAATCTTGCTTCAAGTTTTTAACATTTCTGCCCTGTTCTGTACAGTTAAATAAATTATTTTGACCCCAATGGATACTTAAATATCGATGAAAAATGCTCTTGGTTTTGTGTCTTTATCTTTTTGGATTGGGATAAGGGATTAATGGCCACTGAGGTTTGGGTATCCACCATACATATCATGTTTGCCTCATTTTCATTTCTTTACCAAAAGGAATAGTTCCACTTGAAGGTGACAAAAGGGTAACAGACAACAATTATGAAGCTGGTTGATTCATCAATAATAAATTAAAATCTTGCAGGATTACGTTACCTCCTCAGAAAACCCTTAAACCAAAGTAGGATTAACTGGTTTTCATCCATAGACTATGTCGAGAGGATAACATTACCCTTAGTAAGATAGAAAGGAGAACTAGTCCAACATACAAGAGAAACCAAGAGCTTTTTTTTTTTTTTAATTTTAAATTTATCATTCTACAAGAGTTTTTGAGATTGAATATTACTCGCATTAAGCCTATTGTCTCTCTTTCAGAGCAGTATTACTTGCTAGTTTACCTATACTTGTTCCGGCGATGTATCCTCCAGACCAAGCATTCTGTACAAACAAAAACTGAGATTAGAGAGCAATGGCTACAATGCGTTTGTATCTTAACACAAAATTTCCTCACCTGGAAATTGAAACCCCCAGTTACACCATCGACATTTAGTACCTGCATAAAAAAATCAATTTCATTTAGACATATACAAAGACACTCGCTTATTTATCTAAGCTCTAGGGTTATGAATTCAATGCTACAAGGTGGAATCATCGTGTTATTTTGTTAATAAAGGAGAAGTTAACAAATGATAATTGGTATGGAACTATACCTCTCCGGCAAAGAATAAATTTGAACGTATTTTGCTTTCCATTGTGTTCAAAGAAACCTTCATAAAGGTAAGAAAAATGGAGTTACATTTCCAAAGCATACACGGAAGAGAGAGACAGGAAAAAAAAAGAGAGAGTACCTCAGACAATGGAACACCACCAGCAGTGACAAACTCATCCTTGAATTGGCCCTTTATCAGAAATAAATTTATATCATCGCAGAAACGCACAAAAACATTGAAGCGAATTAAATTTTTTTCAATAAGTAACGGCTCCTACCTTCCCAGTCACTTCAAATGTACAATGCTTTAGAAGATGAGCAATAGAAATTAGAGAGTTGTTTGAAATGGAAGCCCACAAGGTATCTCCACATAAACCCTGCATATAAAAAGGAAAAATCAACATCCATAAGGGAGATTTTGCAAGCAG
Source organism: Pistacia integerrima (assembly GCA_026225825.1). Classification (NCBI taxonomy): domain Eukaryota; kingdom Viridiplantae; phylum Streptophyta; class Magnoliopsida; order Sapindales; family Anacardiaceae; genus Pistacia; species Pistacia integerrima. Next base: position 25,061,908 of record CM047739.1, read on the forward strand.
ATGCCAAATATGTGGTCTTTCAATCTGGAATGGCGTTGATACCTCACGGTCTAATATATATTTCCAGAATCTTTTCACAAGGCTAAATTCTGAAGGACATGAATTGATCACCTTTTGCTTCTGTAGATAGTGATTAAAAGCAAGAAATTATCAATTCAAAAACAACTAAGCAGAATGCTATTATGAAGTATCCATGAATTTGGAAGCATATTGATGTCCCTGCATTACTGTCCCAGACCCAGAGAGATCAGTCTAAACACCAAAACTATCCTTGTTTGACTACAAGCTTACTTAAATTACCACATTTACTTGTTTATATGAAAATCCATATATAAAATGGGATTCTTCTTGAACTATCATAAATTTCAGCAGCAAGGCAGCAACAATAATACATCATTGCCTAATTAAGAAAATAATGGTACTGCTATCTATGTTTGGAATAAGAGTTCAACGAGGACAAAGAATTACCACACACTGTTTCTTGTGTTTACTAAGAATTGACTTCATATCTTCTATATGTAAATCAGGTACAAAATCCACCATAAGTATCCCTGCATCCAATTGCAGCAAGTTCAGAAGCTAAAGAATATAAATGTTATAGTCATAGAAAAAATAGTTATCTTTACCTTTGTAACCTGAACTGAACAGGTCACGGGCACCCCAAGCAGATAGCCGAAGAATTACTGGCCCACTAAGTCCCCAATGTGTGACTAACATGGGGCCAACCTAAATTTGCAAGATTTTAGCTTAAGTCCAGTACCCTATTAAGAATGCATATAAAAGCAATGAGAAAAACTTGCCTGTGTAAGATGTGGACTATTCTTTTGCACATTTTCTAATTTAAGTTTTGCTATGACCTTTTGGAACGTGACCTAACCATAAAAAAGAAGAGTGATGGAACAAGATGGGGAGAACAATAACCATTAAGTATTATTCGCTTCAGCTTTTATCATTACATTACCCCTGCTAACAAAATTACAAATAGGTAAGTCGAGGATTCAACTTGTTAGAAGGTACAATACATTACCCCAGACAACTCTGTTAATTGTGAATCTACAACTTTGAAAGTGAATAAGCTAGGTACTGGATCTACAATTGAATGACCTAGCTGAGCTGCAAGACTATGACCCTGTAATAAGAACAATGGAGATTTATCAAGAAATTCATATGCCTCTACTAGAATTGGAAAAGCAACATTTGTTGAATGAACCTGCTTACTACTTCCACTAGCAATTAATAGATAATCAGCTTCAATAGATTCAACCAAGTTGATTGTACGCTTCTCAACCTTGAGAAGGAACTTTCCACCAGCATTAGCAGATGCAGTTGTTACAACTTTTCCAGTCTGCAGAGAAACTGATAGAGGAACTGATAGAGAAAGCAATTCGACAATATAAAGACAGGGCTCAACTTAATGGCTGGGCAAACATACCTCCCTGACACTTTGCTTCAGACAAGAGACAATCAATTACTGAAGAAGAACTGTTACTGACAGGAAACACCCTTCCATCATCCTCAGTCTATGACAGGATAAAAACAAACCATAAGGAAAAATTAAAGAAAGAAATCAAAGACATGCAGTTTGAAAACTGACCTTCAGTTCCACCCCATGATCAGAAAACCAGGACATGGTATCCAACGGCCCATGCACATTAAAGAAAGATCCTCTAAATTCTTTATGACCTCTAGGATAGTGCCCTGCAAAAATCTGCAAAGGTCTTAATGATTCTTGAGGTCTAAACATCATGTGATACAAAAGACAGTTGATGTACCATTGACTACTGGAATAAATTTCTGTATTTAGAAAGTCTAATAAACAATTCTCCTTAACTGAACTTCATTCAGATAACGGCCTAACCATCATTTTCAAATGTAATAAAATATCAGAATGTAAAGAGTTTACATAAATCAATTGTATTGACCAAGTAGATGGAAATGGCATCTATACATCATTTTCAAGTACATCTACTACTCTTTACTCCAACATCCAGACAAAATCATAAAGTCATCCATACCAAACTGACCCTTCCAAAACATGCTTAAATTTAATCACCCATCAAATAACCAGCTAATTCCAACATGAGCTACAACATTCAAAACAATTCTCACCTTATTATCAGCACAATGACCATTTGTCACATTGCACCTGCCTCCCCCAGAAATTTTCACCTGCCACCGCCAACAACATAAACTTTTCATTAGACACTCAATAAATCAAAACCCACCAATCAGGTAAACTTCTGCATCAACATTTACACTAAAAACTAAAAGAAAAACACCTTTGATAGAGGCTTCCCCTTCTCTATGACAAGAATATTAAGCTTAGGTGCAACAGTCTTGGCTCTAACGGCTCCATAAATTCCAGCTGCTCCTCCACCAACAACCACCAACACCTCTTCACCAGACTGCCCATCAAACTGAGACAGCATTAAAAATTCCATCTTCATAACAAAAACCAACCAAACTGCTTGCATATACAAATACAAGTTAAATAACTCACTGTTTCACGTTCGGTGTTCAACGCAAAAGCAGAAAACTTTCTTTTCTGGGAGTGGGGGGTGAAAAGAAGGTAGCTGCTATAGTTTCTCCCGGTACTTGCAGTTTTGGAAAAGACTTCAGGGTTGAGTACTAACCGCGCCAAAGTGAAGTTCATGATTGCCAATTGGATTTCCCTGTAGCGGGTAGATAGTTTTAAGGGAACCTACCCCGACTGACGAGACGACTAGACAGCTTATTCGGAAACTCACAAACGACGAGGCGTATCTCAACCCTTAACAAATATCATAAGCCGAGTTGCAATATTTTTAAAATTTTGCAAAATCGTCCTTAAAATTTATAAACTATATTTAATAAACTCAAGTTTCCTTTTTCTAAGAATAATGTCATTATATCTAAGGCTGAGCAGGTCCGGGTACCTGGCCACAAAATAAGGAATTGGAATCAAAACTGCATAATACTACTTCCTGAGTTTTAGAAACCAAAACCGAAAACGGTATTGTGCGGTTTCTAAACATTGGAACCGGAACAGTACCAAAACCAGAACCTACCGGTTCCCGGTATCCTATACTCTTCACGTAAATTACAAATATACCATGTACAGTTCATATAAATTACAACTATACCCTATGCAGTTGGGTGAGGACTTTCGTCGAGCAGGTTGGGGGCAGTGAAAATAAACCCAACCTCAACCAACTCCCACAAACAAACCAGAGATTAGTGTTTCTGTAAGTGCTGAAGACATGAGAAAATCAACTGTGATCAACATTTGGAGATCAACATTTGGTACCTCTGTTTTTCCTCTCATTGACTATACACGTTGACTTGTCATGTTGTCTATGTTCTGAATTTTTATGTGCCAGATGATAATTTAATTTAATTTTTTTTGGGTAAACCCAATAATTGTATAAAGGAATAAAAAACAATACATTGTAAAAAAGGGATTCCCCTTGAGAGAAACGAAACACCTTGGACAGGCCCAAGGAAAAGAGGCCTGAAAATAAACAAAGGCTAAAAACTGAAACATAACCCAAAGGCCCAAAATCAGGCAAGCCCAAAAGAACAACCTAAAGCAGCCTTCACAAAAAAGGCCGAAAACAGGCCTCAAAAAACCGGCCCAGCCACAACAGCCCAAAAAAAACTGCACAAAGAGCTTCCATACACCAACCCAACCGGCAGTGCCAAGCAGCACCCTCATCCCGATCCATTAAGGACAAGGCTAAACAACAGCAGCCCATGAGAACAAGCCACAACCAAGAACCCATAAGAGCATCTTCATGGGATAGCACTCCTCGGCCCACGAACGACCAAAACTCACCAATCAACAAAGAAGGCCCAAACCCAGCCGAAGCAAAACTAACTTTTGCTCTACTGGCCAAGGCCCCAAGGCGTCCAGCAAACTACTAACAAGCCACCAGGAAATCAGCATTCCATTTGAAGCAATCTGTTCCCAGATTTTGCTAGAATTGGTTGTGAGTGGATCAAATGAAGATTTTCCTTAAAAATTCATATTTATGTTTGCATGTTAAATAGAGTCTGCCTTTTTTGCGTTTTGATGAGTTTTGAGCTAAATTTGAAGCTTGCTGAACTTGCTTTCCTTTCCATGCTTTTGGATAAATTTTTGGTTGGTTAATTTGAGGTTTAAAATGGAGTGTATTTTGCTTGCTAGCTGTACACCAATATGTAATTATACAGGTTGCTATAGCATAACTAAATGATACTAAACCTTTTAGAATCATCTGCACTTCTCATTTACATCTTACTTTCTACTGATTCTATTGCCCTGCAGTCGCAATGGCGGTTAAGACAGCTTCGCGACAAGTCCATGAGTAGATCAGAACTATGCCAGAGCCAGACATGCTGGAAATCCATGTTTTCTATGCGCTCTTCAGGATTCATTTGCTGTATCGCCTCTAGAGTTATGCAAGAAGTTGCTTTTGTGCCAGTCCCTTCAAGAAAATTGCTGGTTAACTTTTTCTTCAATGAATGGGTGAGTAGATTGCAGACCTTTTCTACATCATCTTTCTCCTGAAGTGACATTAATTGATAGTTTCTGATTTAAAGTTGTCCTTTCTAGTTAAACTTAGAAGATCTTGTTGAAAGCGCGAATGCATATTGTTGGATTCGTGTTTGGAGAGAAAAAGGGGAAAATTCTATGTTTGTTATTCATCACATTAACACCGTGTAAAATACAATGAAGTCTTTACAGACTTTTTACAAGTAAACGAGAAAATTACACTCATGCCCTTAAGCCCTTAATACTAGTGATGGCAATGGGGCGGGGCTGGGCGGGCCGGGTACCCCTTGGCCCAGGCCCAAGCCCGACCTCATGACACAGGCCCAAGCCCGGCCCGAGCCCGCAGTACGGGTATGATAGGCAAAGCCCAAGCCCAACCCTCCCGATGGGTTTTTTATAACAGCAGTTCTCCGGCCCAAGCCCGCCTTTTTTAATAATGTTTATTTTTAAATATTAATAAATTTCAAATTTTTTTATATTTTTAATTTTGAGAAATGGTTTTTAAATATTAATTGAAGTTATTTCCACAAATAATTTAAGCAATAAGTGAGCAATTAAAACTCTATAATAGTTGATTATACTAACTTTTCAGATGTGCATAATATGTTATGGTGAAATCCACTTTAATAAGTTGAACTAAACCCATCTAACTCATTTAAAGGCAATTTTAACATGTTAAACCTTTAATATGGGATGAAAATTGAGGTTAAGGTTTGGGAAAAATGGATATATATATATATATATATATATATATATATATATATATATATAAAGAGGATAATATTGTAATTAAATATATAGTATAAGGGTAAATTAGTAAAATTAATACTAAAATTTTCGAGACGGGCCGGGCCGGGCCGGCCTAAAGATATACCCTGCCCTGCCCGCCCGCACCGAGGCCTCGGGCCAAAATCCTTAAAATCCGCCCAGCCCAAGCCCAAGCCCGCCAACCTCGGGTAAAGCCCGCCCTTTCTTTCGGGCCGAGGCCGGCGCACCAAAATGTCGGGCCCATTGCCATCTCTACTTAATACATATACTAAATATCCCCCCTCAAGTTGGTACATGATACAAATTAATCATGCCCAACTTGCCAAGTAAGTAGTCATGTTGTTTTCGACTAAGAGGTTTGGTCAACAAGTCAGCAACCTGCTCCGTTGTGGAGAGATGATGAATTTGGATGAGACCTTCTAAGATCCGTTCTCTTGTAATGTGACAATCGATCTCGATATGTTTCGTGCGCTCATAAAACACAGGATTAGCCAGGAGATGAATAGCAGCAGTATTATCACAATATATATTGGCAGGAGTTAATGAATCAACACCCAAATCTCTAAATAAACCAATAATCCATGTAAGCTCACAGGATAGTGCTGCCATGGATCGATATTCGCTTCAGCAAAAGACTTGGACACAGTCTTCTGCTTTTTAGATTTCCAAGATATCAAGGAGTTACCCAAAAAAACACAAAATCCTATTATAGATCTTCTACTCATTAAGCATGAAGCCCAATCACTATCATAAAAGGCCCTTAACTCTAATTTACTAGAAGAAGGAAACAATAAACCAGAGCCAGGATTCAATTTGATATATCGGATTACCTTCATGGCAGCAGCAAGGTGTGATTGTCTGGGTTTGTGCATATGCTAACTAAGGAGCTGTACCACATAACTAATATCAGGCCTTGTCATCGTTAAATAGATCAAACGACCTATTAACCGCTGATATACATCAGGCTCATCAAGGAGTGGATCTACCTGTTGATTCAAGAAGATTTTTGTTTGATGTCATATGATGACTTGCCCTAGAATCAATAATCCAATTAGTATTATTAAATGAGCTTAAAAGACTAGTATAAGTACCTGCTAGATTTGCAGAATGCTGTATGTTTTCTTTGCCAAGCAACTTAAGGAGATTATTGTATTGCTCTGTAGTTAGAACAGGGGCTTGTGTCTGCATTTGCCCTTGAGAATTGCTAGTGATGGATGCTGAGATGTTTGCAGAAGCTGAATTTGCGGTCTTGTTCCCTTTGGTTCCACTCTGTCCTTTTGGTTTGTAGAACTTATGTCCTTTCGGATATCCATGAAGGTTCCAACAATTGTCCTTCTTGTGACCTGGATTATTGCAATACTCACAGATTATCAAAGGCTTTTTGCCCTTGTAATTTCCCCCTTTATTTGCATTATTTGTAGAAACTAATGCAGTAGTAACTTCATTGTTGGATTGTCTAAAGACAATTTGTCTTTGTGATTCATCTTGAGTGACTATCGAATAGGCTTGATTTACTGTGGGCAACGGATTCATCATCAATATTGTACTCCGACACACATTGAAAGTCTCATTGAGACCCATTAAGAATTGAAGAAGTTTTTGTTGTTCTTGAAGGGCTTGATACTTCTTCGATTCCTCACAAGCACAATTAGGCAAACTGACCATGAACCAATATTCATCCCAAAGAACCTTTAGACGCAAATAATAGGCATAAACACTTTGCGTACCTTGATTAACAGAAGCTATTTCTTTGTGTATAGCATATATCCTCGTTCCATTGACCTTATCGAATCATTCTTTGAGATCTGCCCAAACAATACTTGCATTTGTCTCATAAACAACTCCCCCAAAAATTTCTTTAGACACTGAATTAAAGATCCATGATAGTACGGTAGAATTTACTCTCTCCCAAAGACTGTGTAGAGATGAATCAAGAGTGGATTTGGTACAAGATCCATTGATGAAGCCAATCTTGTTCTTGGCTGTGAGCGCAACTATCATTGCTCTGCTCCAATGTGAATAATTCTCAAATCCTGTTAATTGTTGAGAGACAATCATTGCACCAGGAGTATCGCTCGGATGAAGATAGAGTGGATTGTGAAAATCGATTTGATTCAACGCCGACATTGTAGTTTGCCCTTATTGCTCCATTCATGCAAATCAATTTGATTTTGCTTCGAAAACGAATTGGAAGAATTGGAGCTAAGATATGTTTTAGGGCTATGAAAAAGAAGAGAAATTAGGACCGATTATTGCGATTATTGAAGAATCGCATCATTGCTCTGATACCATGTTGGATTCGTGTTTGGAGAGAAGAAAGGGGAAAATTCTGTGTTTGTTATTCATCACATTAACACCGTGTAAAATACAATGAAGTCTTTAAGACTTTTTACAAGTAAAAGAGAAAATTACACTCATGCCCTTAAGCCCTTAATACATATACTTAATACATATGAATTGAAACAACAACTTGTTGATGAAGTAATGAAGATTGCTGAAGAGCTGGAAGCTGAGAGGAATAGAAAGAATGAAGCTACACAAGAGGACCTTTCAGAGCACAATATGGACAAATGAGGATTAATATTTGAACAGGCCTCAACAAGGTGAACTGTTTGTTGAATCAATTTGTTTTGAAATGAAATTACAAAAGCACTGCACATACAAAGCTTATAGATTAAAAGAAGATATTATATATATAGCTTATACAATAGAAATTACAATACAATATCAGACTCATTCTATTTCTCTAATGCCATGCCAAAAAGCAAGATGAAACCCAAACAAACATACATCATATGTTACAAATTAATACTATGCTAGCTGAAGATCCCCAGCTGGCTATCTACTTGAGATCCTTTGCCACTGGAAATAATTAATGCAACAATCAGTAAGTATATATTCATAAATTAACTGAGGATTAATAAATTAAAAAGCAACACTTAATTATACCTTCAGCTGTTGAAGGAACCACAACAACATGCATGGTGACATTATTTGGAGGAAGATGTAACTTGAGAGGATACAGCTTCCCATTCAATGGATTTCGGGAACAAACGACGATATCATCCAACCCTGTCTCTTCTTTTATAGATTGTTTCAATTCCTCCAGCCCAATTCCCTTAAATGTGAAATGAAGTTCTCTCTTTGATTCATCAACATTGCCATTTTCATCAGTTAAGTCATAAATAATATGTCTTCCCTCAGCTTTCAATGGTGAAGTTGCAAATAAATTAATAGCCTGCATACAGTTATATAAATCAAACATTACAAATTAGAGCATTTTTGCCCTCTGTTTCGGATTTTAAGAAATTATGGTGCTATTCGTTTATGATTTTTGGTAAAAGCACCTCAAATTACCTCGTTTGTTTGAGACTTTAGCCAATAGGCGGTAGGAGATATGGTTTCAGATGGTGCATTCTTCTCAAGAATTTTAACTGGACGCGTTGCCTGTGGCGGCGGGGTCGGCGACCGAAGAATCGTAGCTGGTTTCTGAATCTCTAACACATCTACATCCCATATAACCCATTCTTGTGTGGCAGTTCTATGTGGAATGTCATGCGTGACTGAGTTTCTCCACGGTGGTACGCCGCCGTTTGCCCTCAAATAATGGCCATACCGCGTCTTCAGCTTAACATGGACGCCTTCCCGAATGGGTTCCCATTCGAGAGACGAATCCAATCTTCTCGGAAGAGTTTGCAAGACTTTCTGCCCGGTGACTCCGAGTAAAAACGGCATGTTTGAAGCTGTTAAGTATTTCCCATAACAGCTTTTTAAACGTACAACGTTTACGTTCGGAACAATCTCCACTTTCCATTTCGCATTCTGGCAGGCGCCATTACGGTCCTGGCAAACGTGTTCTTCATCTTCGTCAGCTAACAAGTACTTGTCGTGGTGGCTCTTGAAACGAACCACTCTTGCTTTCTGGAAGATTTCCATGGCAGACTATATAATAAAAACAATAAAATCAAGATTGTTGAAAATGGAACTCAAAGTATGACAATAATGCAGGAAAGAAAAGAAATTAAATGATTGACAATTACCTAGATTGTGTTGAAATGGCAAGTTTTGTTAGTGGGAAAGGAAGAGAACATGAGGCAGCAAGCTATAGCTTGAGAGAAATTAAAGGAATCCATAGATTAATGGCTGAATTAGGGTAAAGAATTTGCTATTTTGGGTTAAAATAGAGAGTAATTTTCGTTATAATAGAGATTTAGATATATTTTGTTTATCATAGAACGATAATAATCTTCACATTCTTTGATTAATAAAATGTTTATCATTTTAAAAATAGGTTTATTTCATACATTTCTTATGGGATCATTTATTCTTAAGGCCCACAACCTATATAAAATGAACTCTTTTAAAAAGAGTAAACAACTTTTTCCCACCCAAGGTTTGCCTTAATGACATTTTCCCATCCAATATTTATATTCCATTAATACTAAAAATATACTTCCCTTTTTTCAATCGGCATTCGGCAAGTTATCAAGAGCCAAAGTAAGAAGGTTTTTGTAGATTGTAGCGGTGGATCAAATAGGTATTGCCTGATTGAATATTTATTCGAAGAAAATTAGCCAAGAACAGTAAAATCCTAGTTTTAAATGGTTGGGAATCGACGAAAAATTCAAGGTATCAAAGTGGGAGAGATTTTATAAAGAGAAGACTAAGGTTTAAATGGATGGTGATGAAGAGAATTTTGGCCATTGGAATTTGCTTTAGGATAGTAACGGAATATTATCTTTGGGTGAAAAAGTGGTATTTTTAAACTTTTTAGGTGGAAAATTGTCCATTAAGGCAAACCTTTGGTAGGAAAATGTATGTTTACTCCTTTTAAAAACTATCAACCATCGAAATAGTTTAAAAAAATAAAGAGTATGTATAATATGGTTTTATTGGAAATTGAGAGTTGATGCTCACCATCTCTATTTATACAACATTGTAACAAATAATTTACAGTAGTACCTAAATAAAAGAATACTAACAGATAAATCTAAATCGGATCGATTAAAATGATTGGCCATCATATTAATGAATGTTAAAATATTTGACACAAGAGAACTATGAACAATTAAGATAAGGAAAAAAAAATTGAGGAAAAGGACATTAATATGACTGGTTGAAAGGTCCACCTTTATCAAGGACAACAAATTGATGATCAATGCATTAATGAATACCACGAAACTCTAAAAAATCTTCAAAAAATTGGCATCAAATTCTAAATTTGATTAATTTTTGAACCATCTAATAATTCTTAATCAAAACTAAAATTGTATTTGACTTGATAAATTAAGTTTGTACCTCTCTTTTAACTAAACTTCTTGCCGGTGATCCGTTTTCTGAATCTGTAAAAACCTGTGAATACGAACTCGAGTTCGAAGAAAAACTCCGATGACTAGAAGCATTAGTAGTATCACAATCTGATAAAGAATGAAAATCCAGTAATATTTCCACTACATCAACATTCCCAAAGAACCCAAATCTTGTGTTCCAGTTCTATTGGGAACATCATGCGTAACCGAGTTTCTCCATGGCGGCGTGCCTCCGTTCGCTCTCAAGAACTTCCCATATCGCGTTCGCAACTTAACGTGAAACCCGTCGGTAATCGGCTCCCATTCGATGCAAAAATCCCTCTCTGAAGTTGGAGTTGTCTGGAAGATTTTCTTACCTGTCCACCCGAGCAAGAACGGTTCATTTGAGGCTGTGAGGTAACTTGTTGTATAAGCTTTTCAAGCGAATCAGGTGGCTGTCACCTGAAACAAACTCTACAGTCCAACGACTTTCCCGAGAGGCACCGTTGCGGCTCTGCCAGACAGTGTGTTCGTCGTCGTTGGCGGTGAGGTACTTTCCGAGGTGGCTGCGAAGTCTTACTGCTTTAGCTTTGTTGAAGAACTCCATGTAGTTAGTGTTTCTGAACTTGTTGAATATCCGTTGAGCTTGGTGGTGGTTTGTATGAATATATGAAGAATAATGAAGATGCGCAGCTATTCAAGTTGTTTGTTTTAAATGACTTTCTTGGTTTATTTATATGTAAAATGTTTTTGTCAATGAAAGACTTATAATTATTGAATTGACTTACAATTTATAAGGGTCGTTGAAGTAGTTGTTGGTGATGAAGTGTAGAATGAAAGAGGGTTAACTATTATCATAGTTTTAAAACCCAAATCGGATCAGCAGGTTCGATCAGGAACGAGTCCCTAATATGATCCATTAAATAGCTAAAATCTATTTTAATTATTAGACCAGATTGACTCAGGGTTGAATCGACGAGAACAGTGTCGAATCATAGTTCAACCGCTAAGTCAGATAAATAATGCATTTTCCTATTAATTATTAAAATTTTAAAATTTTATCATATCATGCCAATGTTAGTACGATATCATTGGATCCGACCCGTTGGTCAAACCGTTCGACTTGGGGACTAGCCACTTGATCGGGATCAAGACTTAGTCTGAGTATAAAAACATTGATTATTATCAATTAGTTTTCTTAATTATCTCCAAATTGTCCGTTCAAAATTATCAAGTTGTTAGGTAGGAGAATTAAATTGCATATATAAATATGAGAGTACTATGCTTCTTCATGTATACTTGTCAAGGAGGACTTGACTGAGTTGACTTAGAAGAAGAATAGTTCGTGGGACGCTGAGTTTCTGGTGACTCTAGTGGATGAATGAAATAACAGGAAGGTTCAATCAACCATTGTTCAAGGACTCGATCCGTGCTCTTGTGGCCAAGTCAAAGTGACTAGGTCTCGCAAGTCCTTTGCAATGACCAGACCAACGTAATATATAAGACCAAATAAATATATTCAGAGGTGGGAAATTAAATTAGTTAATGTATTTACAATAGCTGAGTAAATAGTGAGATCTAGAAGGGTTGAATTTGAATCAACTCGAATATATATATATTACTTATCCCAGAACATATCCCAAAAATTACATCATAAATGTTAAATGATGTGTTATCCTATGTGACATTGTTATAGCATTTAACATATTATTAATTTATTTATATGTTAAAACCACATATTGATGTAGGTCCTACGGCATGAATAATATCCTCATTTTTTAGCCTCCCAAAGTCGTTTTGAGGGGGATTTTGGACTTTTTTTTAATTTTCAGGGTGTTTTTGCAAGTTTTTAGACGTTTTGTAATTTTTGTTTAAATTTTCATTTCCTTTGCATTTTTTTGAATGAATTATTGAGAACCCTAAAGGTGATTACAATTCGGTGGTTACCTACGTCGGTAATCTCTTTTATTGTTTTGGCATCACATATGGTAACACATTGAGATGTGATTTTTGGAATAGGGAGAACTACATTGTCCCATCCAAGGTTTGGCAAAACGACACTTTTCCACCCATCAAGTTTCAAAATAACATTTTCCCACCTTTCGTTATGTTATGTTATATTTTCCGTTAATATTTTATTGAAAAGATAAAAATACCCTTAAATATTTTACTTTATAAATTTTATTATTATTTTTTAATTAGCCAAAAAGTCAAATATTAAAAATTCAAAAAAGAAAAAATAGTTAACCCCACCTAAAAAGTTAGGAGTAATGCTACAAAATTATTTAAAGTTAAATAATCTTAATATTTATTTATAATGTCATCAATATCACATCACTGTTATTTATAATGTTTTTCATTTTTACTAATTAACATAAAAAATCAATATTCTTAATTAATTAAATAAACAAAGAAAAAAAATGTATCCTTATACTTGGATTAATAAATAATCGAATAAATACTTTGAATTAACTAAATTTTAATAAATATTTAAGGGTATTTTCGTCTTTTCAGTGAAATATTTACAGAAAACACTAATAGAATCTAATCAAGGGTGGGAAAGTGTCATTTTGAACCTAGGAGGGTGGGAAAATGTCGTTCTCCCTTTGGAATATACTGAAATTATTTTGAAAACAAATGATCTAGTGGGGAACTTAAATGAGCTAGTTTCGTTAGTAATATCCTATATCTTTGATTTTAAATAAGGTTAATAATTAATCTCTAATAAAGGATAAATAACACGTTTTAAATAAGGTTAATAATTAATCTCCAATTAATGATAAATAACACGTTTAAAATGAAACAATCGAGGTCTCCTTCTCTACTATTTATTTCTTTAATTACTTTTAGATGTGGATAAACAATGTATCTTCAAGTGAAAGAATGGAAAATGGCCAAAAAATTGTACCTGTATTGGATTATACATATCAAAGAAATGCATTAAAATATGTCATATTGAGTTCTCAATGCACAACACTCAATATTCAAGAAGATATTGCAGTAATTTTCCACAGTTTTTTTTTTTCCGGAGCTCAACTACATTGTGTTATTACCACAGACAATTGCTATTACTCAAAATAACAGTAAATTAATTAAAATTATTATCAACAAATTCCTCATAAAACAATTTGGGGAGAGCTTCAATATGGAATATTTTTCGCCACCAAATCAATGTCCATATATGTATATATGGATAAAATAATTAACATGTAACCCAACATTAACTTCATAAGTAAGTATAGACTATAACTTTTTTTTTAAGGAATAACTCTTCGGTAAAATGTATGCACCTATAATCACCTAATGAGAATGTGTCATATCAACGCACGTATTTGACACACGCCCTTTCATTATCTAGTTCAATGTTCTAAAATCCGACCCACGTAGTGAATTGGCCAGGCCATTGGGTCCTGAGTCGAGCGGTTTAACCGGTTTGACATGCCAATCAAATCGGTGTCTAAAAGTTTGAAATATAACAAAAATATCCCTAAAAATTATCATAAATCCCTATAGGTTTGAAATCTTGTAAAAACACCCCAAACACCACCGTCAACGTCAACAAATAGGGTATTTTTCTGATGACAACGATACTCCCCCATCACCACAAAACCACTTCCCTTAGTCTCTTGACCAAAACCCATCTCACCCCTCCCCTCCCCAATCGCTGGCAACAGCGGGCTTTTTCTAACCGACTTTTTTTTATTTCCGGTCAATTCATTCACCGAAAATCACATTTGTCGCCACCATTCCACTCACCGACCATTCCTTTTCAAAAACCTTAGCATTCCATCTTTCAATTGATCACGGATAGATGTCTTAATTTCTAGGGTTTTGAATGAATAGAAAAATTTGTAACTCAACTAGGTGAAAGCCCTCGGTCCCGGTCCAACCAGTTGAGCTGGGCTCCTAGTCACTGATCTGGTTATAGATGCATCTATTGCACAAAAAGTTTACTCCTTTTTTAAGAAAACAAGCTATATCTAGATGCCATCTACTAAGAGTGCAGCTTGAGAGATAATTTTGAACAAATTATCTAATATTTATTTCAAATTATGAATACTAAATGTTGGATAACTAGATAGCTCCTAATTTTGATTAAAATTAATTTTGTACTTAAAAAATTTAACTAAGTTCATTATTATCTCGCGTAAGATAAAAATTTCGTTTCACACAAGACTTCAAAATCAAATCAAACTTGCACCATTAATTTCACAGACATATTGATTTCTGTAAACTAAGTTAAGAATCGACCCACATAGGTCCTTTCAGTAACAAAAGAAATGGCAATGGACTTAAAATAAAGAAAACGTTTTTGAAAAACATTTTTGATAATATATTTATAGATATATTCCTCATACACGATACAATTATCATAACCTCACTCATCTAAATCAAAACTTAAAATCAATTATTTATATTCTTCAAAACTTGAAAACAAAATCATCCTTGAGATTCGAAAGATTAGAATTATTTTCATCTGCCATGCATCAAACTCGAAAAATATTTACGTTAATGAAGCCAGTTTCATCTTCCTCCAATGATTTTTTCTCACTCCTTCTAACGTTATATCTATTATGCCATGTTTTAGTCATCAAAATGACCATAAAAGGAGGCACAAAGCAAGCTTGTGCTGCATGTAAATATCAAAGGAGAAAATGTGTCCCGGACTGCCCTCTTGCTCGCTACTTCCCGGCCGATCAACCGATGATGTTTCTGAATGCACACCGCCTTTTCGGGCTGAAGAATATCGGGAGAATCTTGAAGGAAAGTTGATAGTGCTAAGAAGGATGAAGCTATGAGAACCATCATTTTCGAGTCTACCATTCGAGCAAAGTATCCGGTTCATGGATGTTGGGGGATTATATGCAAACTTCAGCATCATATACAATCCGCCATGGATGAGGTTCGATTGGTGAAGGCGACGGTGGCGAGATGCAAAGAGTGTAACCAGTATCAAGTACCTTCTTCATCATCACCTTCTGAAATAAGCACAGTTTCGATTCATAATGTTGTTAATTTAGGGCAATATAATGATTTGTATGCAGAAACCAGTGAGAATTTGATGAACCAAAATGATTTGAAGATTGAAGAAGACCCTTTTTATGATGATCCTGAAGATTTTCAGATTACAGTTCCGGAATTACAAGTTCCTCAGGATTATGATCATAATTTACCAACCTTTGATATTACTGGTTTTGATCACAACGAGCGGTTTATTAATATTAATCCATCCAAAGAAGGTTCAAGGTACAGATTTATCACATAATTAAATTAAACATTTAATTAATGTCAATTTTGCTAGAAATTATGTTGTTAATTAATTGATATTGTTTCTCTTTGCAGTGGGGAATCAAAGGACGCTAAGAAGAAGCTGAAGAGTGTTGAGTTAGTCTAATGGCTAAAGGAATAAATTCATACATTGTGAGATAAGAATTATTATTTTTATTTTTTATTTTTTGGTTTTGCCATTCTGTATTTCGCGGATGAGTAGTGTTTTTATATGTTTAAATACACCTACACGGATGATTCATTTATTCTTTATGGTTTTTTCTATTTAACTACAACCTTTATAGAGAGCTTTACTACCAAATTTGGAGAGTAATTCTTGAAATTGAGAAAGGTTTTTAGTGATCACATCTTATGTAGTTTAATGAAATAGAACTGAAGTTCATCATAAATTTTCTTGAAAAGGTTATACCATGATGATTTCGAAACCAATGAAGGGGGTATGGTATAATGATTTAAGCACCCTCTTGGGGTGGATGGAAGGCTGTTTGATGAAATAAATTTGTGTATGTGTTAGAGTATCTCCCAAACGACTTTTTATATGACTCAAACTCTTTATTATAAAGAGTTTATCCATAAAAATAAGAATTCAATAGACTTTTTATCTTTAAAATATAAATTAGAGAGTGAGTTTGACTCTCCACATTTAGAGAGTCAAATTTCATTCTCTATTCTAATAAACTACAAATTCCTTATGCATTTTATTTATTAATTCTCTCTCCCATTAAGTCTCTTTCTTAAAAATAAAGAGTATCTTCATTAAATTTAAAGAATCTATTGGATTTGAATAAAAATTGTATTCTTTATATTTTAAAATTAATGAAGATGTTCTTTATTTATATAAAAGATGCTCTTCAAAATAAAGAGCACCATTGGAGATGCCCTTAAAACCATTGCCAAAAACACACAATAAAGAAAACAGAAAAGTAAAGAGAATACATGATTTACTCTGGTTTGTTCTAATAAATGAATTACGTCTGATATTCAAATAGAGAATTTTTATTGAGTATCAGAAAGTTATAGGCTCCGTTTGGTTCATTTTTTTACACTTTTTAGAAAAGTTTTTGGGAAAAAGTTAAAAAAAGTTGAATTGGGCGGGTATTACGATGTAGGATTTGAAAATAAATAAAAATACCCCCTATATTTGTTTATTTATTAAACACCCCCCCATGTGTGTTTATTTACTAAACACCCTTATAATAAAACATTAAAAGTTAACAAAAACACCCCCAACCCACCCATTAAATATGGACAACTGGCCACCACCACCGGAGGTGGCCAGAGTCATCGTATTGGCGCATGACCGGCTGGATCTTGCAGGTCGTGCGCCGATATGGCCTTTTCCGGTCAGATCCACCGGCAAAGGCCAGATCTACGGCTAGATCTAGCCGTTTTTGCTCTTTAATGACAACCAAAGATACGATCGTCGTTGATGGTTAACGGCGACCATGTGTTGGCCGCCGTTGACGACTGACTACGGCCAAAGATCTGGCCATCAATAGCCAGATCTTTGGCCTTCGATCTGGCCATCAACAGCCAGATCTTTGGCCTTCGATTTGACTTTTTCCAACTAGATCCATCGTGGATCTGACCAGAAAAGGCTAGATCGGCACACTACCGGCCAGATTCAGCTGGTAGTGCGCCATTATAACAGATTCCAACCATTTTCCGGCGGTGGTGGCCGGAATTTGGTACATATAGGTTGCTAGGGTTTTTTTACAATTTTTTAAAAAATATTTAGGGGTATTTAATTAAATTAACAAATTTAAGGGATTTAAAAAAAGTTGAATAATATTGTGAATTTTTGCAATTTTACTGTTTAACTTTATTGGAAATACTAATAATAGTATTTCCAAATGTGAGCCAAACGAAGCCATAGTAATTATAAAGTATAAGAGCATCTTCAAATGACTTTTTATATGACCCAAACTCTTGATTATAAAGAGTTTATCCATAAAAACAAGAGTCCAATAGACTCTTTATCTTTAAAATATAAATTAGAGAGTGAGTTTGACTCTCCACATTTAGAGAGTCAAATTTCACTCTATATCCTAATTTTAATTAATAAACTACAAGTTCCTATGCATTTTATTTATTAATTCTCTCTCCCATTAAGTCTCTTTCTTAAAAATAAAGAACATTTTCATTAAATTTAAAGAGTCCATTGGATTTGAATAAAAATTGTGTTTTTTATATTTTAAAATTAATGAAGATGCTCTTTATTTATATGAAAGATACTCTTCAAAATAAAGAGCACTATTAAAGATGCTCTAATGATGACAGTTCACTTTTGCTCTCTATTCTTTCACTCTTAAGGTTTTTTCACTATTACAAATTGCATATAATAGAAAATCTAACCCCATTTAGGCTTACCTGATCTAATCCGACCCAAGCCTGAATATTAGCAAATTAAATATAAACCCAATTACTAATTGACTTACCATGAAGGGAGCGTTGCCCACTCACTGGGGAGTAGGACCGTCGTCTACTTATCGAAGGAGTGAGACCTTCAAATGAGTCGGCGTAAGTCAATAATCCATCAAGACTAAGAGAAGTATAAATCATATATAATAATATGTGTATATATGAAGTGGCCAAACTTTTCTCGGATTTGCTGTGCCATAAATCGACAATCGATAGCCTCCACATCGATATTCCGGATTTTAGGTATAATCACTCTTAAATAAGATTCTTTGATTTTAGTTGCTAGCTAAAGCAACCCCAAACTCAAAATGGACATGTGCCCATCGTCCAATTCGTGGCCTAGGGTGACTTATTCTACACTGTAAACAATCATGTGCCTATAATCCAATTCATGGCATATGGAAATTTTACTCTCTACTATTAACTTGTGCCTATCATCCAAGTTGTGGTTTATGACGATCTTACTCTACACTCTATAAAGAGATGCTCGTTAAGCATTCGTGCTCTAAAAGAAAATCAAAGAATCTTATTAATGTAGTGCGGTTGATATGATATGATATGACTATTCGAGAAACACTTTTTTCAGTCGAACAAGAGATAGAGCTCATGCCTTGTAAGGAATCCCTAACAGACCCTTCGAGCTTGACGGACAGGGTTGGGGATGGAGGCGTCAAATGTTCAAGTTGTTAGGCTGGTTTGAGTTTTGGTTTAAGATGGTTTATTGTTTTTCTATCTACTTTATAATGAATTATCCTTTCTGTTTCATTAATAATAATCCTTTTAAGCTTTTCTACAATTTTTAATAAAATAATTTTCTCTCCCCTACTCCATCTCTTACTAACTCCTTCCCTCTGAAAGTACGGGTGAGATATCTAAGACTAAAAGTGGAAAAGAGAAGACAGGGGTCATTCGTCAAGAAAGAGAGAGAGGATTGAGTAACTTTTTGGTCAAACGTCTTTTAATTTTAGGAAAAAAATAATAAGCTTAAAATGACTATTAATCTAAAATGGAGGGAGTATAATTTAAAGATGTGTTTGAAATTTCTAAGAAAATGATGGGCAATGGGTGCCGGTAGGTTTTCTCTCTTCCCAATTACCCACCCAATGATGGGGCAAAAGGCTGGTGGGGATTAAGTTTAGTGTCTGCATATAATGGAAGAGATACACAGCCTCTCTATAATTCTACATCTTGTGTTTGTTTACTTATGCTCATACAGTCTTCTCTTGCAATACAGTCATCAAATCTGAGCCCTCCCATATTGTCTATGTAGAATTTAGACATTCATTTGATATGGTTTTATTATGATGTTAAAAGATTAGGATTAAGATTATCTCACCATGATTTTGTTTTCCATCATATAGTAGAATTTAAAATTATTTGGGAAGTTAAATATCAATTAAATTAATGATAAACCAGATCAAATATTCTCTTAAATCTATGTATATGCCTTCCTAGCATATTATATATTCAATGGACTTATATTGATGTATTAAAATATGAAAATCAAGCTGTTTCCTTCTCTCATGCCTCTCTCTCTGGGAAATTGGTAATGTACAAATTCTCAAAATCCAAGAAATTTCAATCTCTAAAGGGATCATAAGGAAAGAGAAGAGAACCCTTTAATTAATGTTGGAACTCTCTTCCATCTCTTTTGTAATCTCATTAACTTACATGAGTTTCATTCTTCAAGTAGTAAAGTCAAACTTGACCATCCTGCATCAACTCAAATATAATATTTGATTTTTTTATTTGGAAAATCTCTTGTATCCATGGACTTGTTTAAAATAGTTTCAATCACTGTTAATAATAATTGTTTGAATTAAATACAAGGAGGTATTGTTGAATTAGGGGTGGCCAGTACAGGGATTCTGATATGAATAAACATTGTTTTATTCTGTTTTGATTTGTTATTTGTCAACTGGGTTATATTGGAAAACAACTAAAATGGAGGATTTTTTTATTCAAACTCTCCATTGGATGAGCTCAAAAGGCAGTGTATCTTCCATTGCTCTGTCCATTTCAAAGAGATGGATTGTGTTCTTACTATCATATTCATCTTTTTTTACTTCCTGTTGCTTGATCATTCTTCTTCATATCCTTTGTGTACTAATTCAAGTAAGTATTTTTAATTTCCAAGGTTTGATTGTTGCTTCTGGATTTTTCTTCATTTTCTGGCAATCAAACAGTTTGATTTTGTGCTTGTTTAGGAGCTCCTTTTTCGCCAAAGACCCCTCTTACTTTCTGTCAATACAATGGAAGTGTTTGCTTGCAACTCTACAGAAGATCAACAATTGCAAAAACAGTTTCAAAGCTATGAATGTCTCTGAGCTTGGTTGTGCTTCTCTTATCAAATCAATACTTTGCGCGGTAAGCTTTTCTTCTGTTAGTTAATATATGTGTTTCAGTCCGGATTTTAGGTTCCCATCTAAGAAAATCTGTTGAATTTAATGACAGTTTTGAACTATGTTACATACCTTTAGAATTAATGTTCTTGGCAGAGATGTGATCAGTTTTCCTCAGAGCTTTATAGGGTTGAATCAGCACCAAGGGCTGTCCCAATTCTTTGCAATTCAACTATTTCGCCGAACTCAACCCAGTCCCAAAATGCTGCAAATGATTTTTGTTCGAAGGTTTGGGATGAATGCCAAAATGCGTCTATATCGGGTTCTCCTTTTGCTCCACAAGGCAGAGGTGGAACACTAGCTAATTCTACTTCCAAGCTTACTGATTTATGGCAGTCGAAAAGTGCTTTCTGCAATGAATTTGGTGGAGATTCTGAAGATGAACTTGTATGTTTTAAAGGTGGACCGGTTTCACTAAACAATTCTGGAACTTTGAGTCCCCCTAATGGAGTTTGCCTGGAGAAAATTGGTTCTGGTGCATACATTAATATGGTGGCTCATCCTGATGGTTCAAACCGAGTTATTTTTTCGAGCCAGGAAGGTAAAATATGGCTGGCAAATGTTCCAGAGCAGGACTCAGGAAAAACACTGGTACTTGATGAATCAAATCCATTTCTAGATTTGACTGATGAAGTGCATTCTGATATTGAGCTTGGCATGATGGGAATAGCCTTCCATCCTAATTTCCAGCGCAACGGGCGCTTCTTTGCCTCTTTTAACTGTGATAAAGTTAAATGGCCTGAATGTTCTGGAAGATGTTCATGTAACACAGATGTGGGGTGTGATCCTTCAAAACTAGAACCTGATAATGGAGCATTGCCATGCCAGTATCACAGTGTCATAGCAGAGTTCACAGCTAATGGTACCGCATCAGAACCTTCGACGGTAAAAAAAACTATATAGTTTGCAATAATTACTTGCCATTTTAATTATACAGCAATGCTAATCAAGTCTATATTGACACGAATTTCATCAGGTTACAAGTGTGAAGCCACAGGAAGTCAGAAGAATCTTCACAATGGGCCTGCCCTTTACATCTCATCATGGTGGTCAAATTCTCTTTGGTCCTGAAGATGGGTATTTATACTTCATGATGGGAGATGGGGGAGGAATAGGTGATCCGTACAATTTTTCACAAAACAAGAAGTCATTGCTTGGAAAGATAATGAGACTAGACGTCGATAACATACCAAGTACTGATACTGGAATTTCATGGATTTTGATCCTATAATGTGTCAGTTTTTCAGTTAGTAATGAAACTGAGTTGAGCAATTTTTCTCAATTTTGGATCTTTTTAGGTGCAAAACAGGTTAGTGACCTTGGTCTATGGGGAAATTACTCTGTCCCTGTAGATAATCCATTTGCTGAAGATAAAGAATTGCAGCCTGAAATTTGGGCATTAGGATTCAGAAATCCTTGGAGATGTAGTTTTGATGCTGAAAGGCCTTCCTACTTTCTTTGTGCAGATGTTGGTCAGGTAAGCATGTGTCCTAAACTTTCTTTCCCTTTGAAAAATTATTGAGTGTGTTTGATAATCTAAATGTTTTGAGACAATCAAACCGTTCCTTAACATGGTATCAGCATCAAATTATGATAGGATGAATATGAAGAAGTGGATATAGTGACAAAGGGTGGAAACTATGGATGGAGAGTTTATGAAGGACCCTTTCTGTACAATCCCCCAAGATCTCCAGGAGGCAATACATCAGCCAGCTCCATAAACCCCATCTTTCCAGTAATGGGATACAACCACTCTCAAGTAAACAACTCAGTAGGCTCTGCATCCATCACTGGCGGCTATTTCTATCGCTCCACGACCGATCCCTGCTTGAATGGAAGGTGAGTTCAACTTCATCCTATCCATTTCAATCAACCATGAATTCATTAACGTTATATACTCTTTTTCTGATACGAACGTGCACATCATTAGATAATGCAGAGCTGTGTGTTTTAGTACAGTGTACTATAGATTCGGACTTAAATCTGGACCTGGAAAATTTTGGTTTCAGGTATCTTTACACAGATTTGTATGCTAGTGCCATATGGGCAGGCATAGAAAAACCTGAAAACAGTGGAAACTTCACTAGTGATAAGATTCCTGTAAGTTGTGCTGGTGA
Source organism: Pistacia integerrima (assembly GCA_026225825.1). Classification (NCBI taxonomy): domain Eukaryota; kingdom Viridiplantae; phylum Streptophyta; class Magnoliopsida; order Sapindales; family Anacardiaceae; genus Pistacia; species Pistacia integerrima. The sequence goes on from CM047739.1 coordinate 25,084,706, forward strand.
TTCTCCATTGCAATGCAATTCTGAAGCTGGAAGCTCTTTCCCTTCACTGGGGTTCATAACCTCTTTTGGGCAAGATAACAGAAGGGATATCTTTCTTTTAGGCAGTAATGGTGTTTTTCGAGTTGTTCGGCCAAGCCGCTGCAACTACACTTGCTCTAAGGAGAATGTGACCGCAGCTTTCACTCCTCCAGGATCTGCTCCTTCTCCTAATTCTCCTTCTCATTCAGCTGCTGCAAGAATATGGCTGACCACAACACTAATGGAGCTGCTTCTGATGTTTCTCTCCTCTTCATTGTTGGCTTTCTTATAAGTTTTTCTTGAAATGTACAATAATCGGATTTAATTTGTTCGCTAAACCTCTATCAATTAAAGTGTTGATTAATCTAGTGCATAAAAAAATTAATCTTCCTTTATTTGATTGAATAAGTATTGAATTAAACAAAACAAAAGTCGACTGTAGGCCTTCAACCCAAAAAAGAAAAGACTTAGATGCGAAGTTCATATCACCTTATTTGTATACTTAAAACAAGTTTCTTGTGAATTATTGCTCTAGTCATACTAATACCTATACATCTACTCTACACTGATTCTGTGATTGGTGTGGAGGATAAGGCCTTTTAGGATTTTAAAGTTGGATAATAATAAGTTAAAAAGTTGATTTTCTATAGTTTGTGATAGTTCAGATGGTTAAAGCAAATTAGAGATAGTGTAGATAAACGTACGGTCTCACATCTAATTTCTCACATAAGCATATCCGTGATTTAAAGTGAAAAGCCGTGACAACAAGATGCAAGTAAATTAACTCGGATGCTTTGGTCAACAAAAAATTATTGAATCCAAATTAATTGAATTTAATGTTTTATCAATACCATCTAACATAATAAAAATGCAAACATATGCAGGAAAAATCTCGCTTAGTATTTTCCTTCCTGGACATGACACTATATAAGACCTTACTGAAGAGACTCGTTTGCAAGAAAAGATGTGTACGTTCTCTTTGTCTGCTACTTCCATGCACGTACTAGACTCACTCCCTTCTTCTTCTTCATCTTCTCCATTTTCTCTTCCATTATTACCCCTCACCAAACCCCATTTTCACACTGCCACCACAAAATCCAGAACCCATTTCTCGCTCTTCGTTACATCGTCAGCTTCTTCTCCTTCTTCAGCTCCAAAAACCAAAGATGTATGGAGAAAAACTCCCCTCAAATCGACGCAGTTTCACAAACACCCCAAGAGGCAAAACCCACTCTTCTTAGACCACAGCTTGGACATGGACGAACTCGTACAATCAATAAGCCAAACCCAGAACGAACAAGAACTATTCACTTTATTATCCCCGTATAAAGACAGACAACTCTCAATTCGTTTCATGGTCTCGTTGTTATCTCGCGAACAAGACTACCAGAGATCAGTCGCCATCCTTGATTGGATCAATGACGTGGCTCGTTATTCTCCGTCCGTGTTTGCTTACAATGTCGTTTTGAGAAACGTCTTGAGGGCTAAAAAATGGGAGCTTGCACATGGCCTGTTCGATGAAATGCGTGGCAGAGGTGTGTCGCCTGATAGGTACACGTATTCGACACTAATAACGTGTTTTGGGAAAGAGGGTATGTTTGATTCAGCGATTTCTTGGTTGCAATTGATGGAACAAGACCGGGTTTCGGGTGATCTTGTTTTGTATAGTAACTTGATTGAGCTAGCGAGGAAGTTGTGTGATTATTCGAAGGCGATTTCGATGTTTTCGAGGTTGAAGAATGCAGGGATTGTGCCTGATCTTGTTGCGTATAATACGATGATCAATGTGTTTGGGAAGGCGAAGTTGTTTAGAGAGGCTAGGTTGGTGATTAAGGAGATGAGGGAAGTGGGAGTTGTGCCGGATACTGTTAGTTATTCGACACTTTTGAATGTTTATGTTGAGAATGAGAAATTTGTTGAGGCACTTTCATTGTTTGCTGAGATGAGGGAAGTGGATTGCCCGCTTGATCTTACGAGTTGTAATATTATGATTGATGTTTATGGGCAGTTGGATATGGCTAAGGAAGCGGACAGGTTGTTTTGGAGCATGAGGAAGATGGGGATTGAACCTAATGTTGTTAGTTACAATACCCTTTTGAGGGTTTATGGTGAGGCTGAGCTTTTTGGTGAGGCTATTCATTTGTTTAGGTTGATGCAAAGGAAGGAAATTGAGCAGAATGTTGTCACATATAACACAATGATGAAGATTTATGGGAAGTCTCTTGAGCATGAAAAGGCTACTAATCTTTTGAAAGAGATGCAGAATAGTGGGATTGAACCGAATGCCATTACTTACTCAACAATAATATCTATATGGGGTAAGGCAGGGAAATTAGATAGGGCTGCAATCTTGTTTCAGAAGTTGAGGAGCTCTGGGATTGAGATTGATCAAGTGCTTTATCAAACAATGATTGTTGCTTACGAAAGGGTAGGTTTGGTTGCTCATGCAAAGCGTTTGCTTCATGAGCTCAAGCAACCAGATAACATCCCTAGGGAGACTGCAATATCAATTCTTGCTAAGGCTGGTCGGATTGAGGAGGCTACATGGATTTTTAGACAGGCTTTTGAGGACTGGGGAAGTAAAGGATATATCAGTATATGGGTCCATGATTGAGCTTTTCTCAAGGAACAAGAAACATGCAAATGTCATTGAAGTGTTTCAAAAGATGAGAAGTGCAGGATATTTCCCCAATTCTAATGTGATTGCTCTTGTGCTGAATGCTTATGGAAAACTCCGGGAATTTGAGATGGCGGATGCTCTGTATCAAGAGATGCAAGAAGAAGGTTGTGTTTTTTCTGATGAAGTTCATTTCCAGATGCTGAGTCTGTATGGTGCAAGAAAGGACTTTAACATGATGGAGTCACTCTTTGAGAAGCTGGACTCTGATTCCAACATCAACAAAAAGGAGTTGCATCTTGTCGTTGCTGCCATATACGAACGAGCAAATAGACTAGACGAGGCATCACAAATTATGAATAGGATGAAAGAAAGAGGAACCTCAAAGTCATGACCTTCAAGAAAATCTAATCCTCCTGTATCCTATAATTTTTTCCCCACATCTGTAAATTTCGTTTTGTGGTGCAGCTTGTGCTAACTAATATGTACATTTTTTCATTTCAATTCCCTTAATACAATCACTTATGTAACTCATCTGTCTTCCAGATTGAATCAAGATATATTATCATACAATTAAGGAAAAAGCAATGGCATAAGACTTTCAGTGTTGCTTCCTGATACAATTGCAGAAAGGCAATTCATTTTCTCAAGCAAAACTATGGAGTAGTAAATGAAATTATTGGTAAGAGCTTCTTGAGTCTGTATGTGGACCATATTTCTTCTGTGCTTCCCACAATTATCTTTCTCTTATCCTAGAAATTAAAATGGCTCCCCAAATGAGTTGTTATCATATTGAAGATTCATCGACTATGATAAACTTCGTCTTTCAGATCTAATCTTAATCTTTCAATAGTCTTAACATTAAGAACGTTAACTTGTTTTGCACAAGTAGAAATTTTTCTCTAAACGGTAATCTCATTTGTATTAATCACATTTCTTCTTTTGTTCTTTACAGATATCATTCTAAGCATAACAAGAAAGAACACTAGTAAGGTATCAACTTTCTCTTAAAAAGTTGGTCATTTAACCTGTTGGTTGAAGCTTGAAATATGCAACCATTTGCAGATAAAAGAAAGTAATTAAACCCACATTTATGGAGATTGATTTAAGTCTATTTGCTTTTGTAAAAGCCAAGTCATTGGAACCATTTGAGTATGGAGTGTAAAGTCATGAATTTTCCTTTATCTGCATACAGCTTTTATGCATGATACCTTACTTTTAGATTTGGTTTTCCAATATTCATGTCCTAACATCACCAAATTCAGGCTTCATAATATAACCCATTACCAGAATGCGTCTGCCTGGATGTCACGCAAAATATGGCGATATTATCCGTTTCATTCCCCAATCTATGCGGATTTGTGTTTGAGTTTCAAATTCCAAATTCATCCGCTGACGATATAAAATTAGGGTTGGTCTCTGTGGTAGCTGCCGCTGCTCTAACCACCAGTTTGATCAAATTTTTTTTCTGCTTTTTGAAATGTGGTCCAATTACATTTAACACATAAAAATAGGTATACCACATAATAACACTTGTAGCAGTTGGCTAATTAGGCCTAGTTGGTATTTACATATAAATTTGGTATTTGCATATAAATTTCACTAGTTCTAAACTCTGTTAGGCCACCAGAATTTTTTATTTTTTTTTATTTTATATATATATATATAACTGAGGTATCTAGATAGAATTGTTGGCCGAGTTCGCCTAATCCTCAGGACTATGAAACATTCCTATAAATCTAATTAATCAAAATAATTAAACAAATACGATAGATGTCTTTTCTCAAACTTGAAAACAAGACCCTTGAGTATAATTAATCTCAATTTATTAAAGGGCTTATTATCCAGTTACAAAGGGAAAGGTCACCAAATTACTACATACAATAAATATTTATATAGAATAGCCTCACAAACTTACTTCGTGATGGTTTTTCTTATATGGGTAAATATTCGTAGGGGCGGATCTAGAGTATGTTGAGGGTGAGCCATTAAATTTAAAAAAAAAAAAATTATATGTAATTTTTTTTTTTTTTTTTGTGACAATTTCAACTAAAAACATAGAATATTAATATTATATGCTATTATTTTTTATTTTAGCCCATCCCTAACAAGAATTTCTGGATCCGTTACTACTGAATATTCATGAAGTTCAATTTAATACTATGTTCAACACTTTCCCACCTTATAAATATCTATATAGAACAGTTTCATAAAATTACTTTGTGAAGGTTTTTCTTATACAAATAAATAGCCGTGAGGTTCAATTTAATGCTATTTTCAACGCTTTCCCATCTGGGGGACGATTATATTTACCAAATATTTGAACTAAATGTCAATTTCAATCTCTTTCAAATATTTCAATTGTTTGGAATAAATAAGGCTGAATATTCTATGGACTTTAGATTTTCAAAAATATATATTGACTTAAAAGAAAGAGTGAAGTCTATGTAATGCTACCAAAATTGACTTAGTGTTACATCTCTTTGTGGAAATTCCAATTCCAAAGTTATTTCACACTCATAGTCATATAATAATTATTACTTATAAGAACTCATATATTTTTTTTTTAGAAAAAAATTGAGATATCCCGGCCAACTTCTATGCATCTCGAACTAACAACAAGAAATATTATTTTGTATTTAACAGAGAATTAAACATGGGACTGTGGGTTCTACCTATTTGTAACTCTCTTGATTTGTCTTTACCGTTGGGCTATTCATGGGTGGGTTATAAGAACTTATATTAATAAATTTCTTCGTTTAAATGCATTAAAATCAAATAAATTATTTCCACATTCTTTAGTAAATCTACATAAAGTACCCAATAACCATTTTTTAGGTGAACATTTTCCACCCTTTGTCTCTTAAATAAACTAATTTAATTAACACTAATGACAGCCCTGGATTTAAATAATCTAATTCAATTAAGTCTTAATTATATTTTGAATACATCTTGAGATCAAAATCATTAAGGTGGGTACCACTTTACTTAGAATTCAATCTAAAATGGATGGCTAGGATTATTTCTTTTAGGGGCAATTTGGTCATTTTGATTGGTGATATATTTATATATACTTTTAATATTCATGATGTCATTATTTATGTAGTTGTTAGGTACATTAAAGTGTGAATTCCATAATTATGAATTGATCCCCTTTTGTGGAATTGATTTTGGGAATTGAATTTTAGTAAAAGGACGCACCACCCCAACCAGAATTCTAGACGCTACTACCTTTTATTAATTTCTTAATAGAAAAATAAAATAAAATAATTAATAATTAAATCATTTAGTAAAACGTTTCCTATACGATCAGTTATTGGTTTTGATTTCTATTTTTTAATAAGTCAACGAATAATCATTTACCTTTGATAGTTCGTTCATTGATTTTTTTTTAAGTAAATAGTGATTAAAAAAAAACCTTTACAAAAAAGACCATTAAAAAAAAACTGGTCAACCTACCATAGGTTAAACCCTAATTAGATATAAAAGAGTCAAATAATTACAAAAACTATTAGCTAATTGCTATACATAATAGCATATCCCATAACAAAAAACTTCGTTCATTGATTTTTTATTCATACTTATGAATATATACAAATAATTTATATATATTATAAAAGTAACCGGCATGTTCCCACACAAGGTTTATTGAAGTGGTAAGTTCTTATTCATGGTTTTATATATTCTAGATTTTCACCCTTAAATTAATAAAAAACTGTTTAATGTAACGGTTAAAAAGTAAAATGGTCATTCAAAATCCTAAATCTCATTTGACCGAAATCGCATCCAGTCAGGTGTGATTTCGACACCTAGACCTCTACTAGATCCAAACTTCATCCCTCCTCCTTAAACTACATCAAATCCAGATCCAAATTTCATGCCCCAAAATCAAAACACTCCAAATCCAAATTATTGTATTCTAATAAGTCAACAGCCAATAACATAGAGTGAAAATGAAGGTTTTTTTTTTTTTTTATTCATACTTAGAAATAGATACAAATAATTTATACCCTAGGTCCAAACTTCAGAACACTTCAGATCCAAATTTTTGTCCTTCGTTGATCTTTGATTCATCCTTAAAAATAGATACAATATAAATATATATATATATATATATATATAGAGTGAAAATGAAGTTTTTGAATAGGTTAATTTTAACATTAAATGTAACAAAAGAGTCAAAGTAAATATTAATATGATATGACTGTGATTCATAAATCTTGTTTGGATTAAAATAATTAATTAAATAATTAGTATGACTCTAAGTTTGTTTTTGTTATTAATTTAAGTTTAATTATAAAACACTTACGTTTCTTAATATGCCATAAGTTGTCATATTATAATATTATAATTAATTAAAAATCTAATCATTTAATTAAGTAATGGTTATCAATTTATTATATATGATCACCATAGATATGCTTAGAATTTGAAAATTAAGTAAATCCTAATTATATAATTCTAATAATAAACACCCTTTCAATGGCCAATCATACACTAAATTAATCAAATAATTAATGAATCCATGTGTTGACTAATCTATTTCGATTCTCTTAATGACGTACCTCAAAACTTTATAATATTTAATAGCTTTTACAATAAGATTAATTTTATAAATAATATCTAAAATTATATGCTAAAATAAATTTATCATACAAGGATGTAATGATATATACAAACTTTGGATTATATTTGGCAACTACTTTGATTTAAAATTTTTATATATAAAATCTATTTTCCAAAAACATTTTAAATACATTTTTTAGTAAAAAAAAATACCATTTACAGAAAAAACATGTTTCTTTGGAAACCCACTACACATAATTTTCTCAATTTTTTTAAAATCAATTTCAACTAATTTAAATAGAAATATTATTATTTCAACTACTTAGAATATTTATTATTTTAACAGATAATTAATTATTTAATTAAACTTATTTTAAATAATAATAATAATAAGAAAAAGAAAAAGAAATTCACCTGTTTTCAGAAAAACATTTTCAACATTCTCAAAAAAACAGAAAGTTTCATTTTCTTGCAAATACGCCCCCAGAAAAACAAAATTGTTTTCCAAGTGTTCATATGATTTTCCGAGTCATTCACGGCGTGAGTCTCTTTGTCTTCTCCCTTCTTCTTCTTCTTCTTCTTCACCTACAAAAACCCCTCAAAACGAACCATTTCAAGCTGACTCTGAGCTGAAACAAAATGAAGAAACTAAAGACTTATTACATGCAAATACGACACAACAATACTCACCAAACGACAGTCGAAAGAAAATGGATTTTCCCTCTGGCAATCGGCTCAATAGTCTCTTTGTTCCTCCTCTTTCTCACCACTTTAACTTCGCCAGACGGCACTCCGTTTCTGCCTTTTTATCGTTCAATTTCGTTTTCTGGGTCTTCAGTTTTTGTTGAATCTAAACTTCAGACTATTCCCATTTTAAACCTCCCTCCGCCTCCGCGTTTCGCTTACATGATCTCTGGATCTGTGGGCGACGGTAACATGATAAAACGCACTCTTTTGGCGCTGTATCATCCGAATAATGTTTATGTTCTTCATTTGGATAGGGCGTCGTCTGATGCCGAGCGTTTAGATCTAAAGAACTTTGTCAATGAGCACCCTTTATTTGTGCAATTTGGGAATGTTAAGGTGATTGCTAAGGCCAATCTCGTGACTTATAGAGGCCCGACAATGGTAGCCAATACGTTACATGGGGCTGCTATTTTGTTGAGGGAAGGTGGAGAATGGGATTGGTTTATTAATCTTAGTGCGTCTGATTATCCACTTGTGACTCAAGATGGTTAGTGAATTTTGCTTTTCTTTTTTTGAGATTAATGATGTTTGTGAATCTGGGTTTGGTTTAGTTTTGATTAAGTTTGGTGGGATTGATCTAACTGTGATTAGTGAAGTGAGGTGTTTTTTGTTGTTAAATTGTGGTTTTTTAATCTGAGTTTCGATCTCTTTTTGATTAATTTTGGTTTGTTTCCGTGGGTTTGTGCTTGTTAGATCTCCTGCATACGTTTTCCTATTTGCCGAGGGATCTGAATTTCATTGATCATACTAGTAATATTGGGTGGAAAGAGTGAGTTTTGATTTACTTTGTTTTGTGTTTTTGTTGGTTTTGATTTTAATTTTGGAGCTCACTTGTGTAGTCTGATTGTGTGTGTGGTAGGTTCCAGAGGGCGAAACCGATAATTATAGATCCAGGGTTGTATATGACAAAGAAAGCTGATGTATTTTGGGTTACACAGAAGAGGAGTGTACCATCTGCATTCAAACTCTTTACAGGTGCAAATTTTAGCTTTTTTAAGTGGTTTTTGTTTATGCATAAATACTCTTGTTTATGTCTCTTACTATGACTTATTATCTATTTATTTTGTACATTGTTTGAAATTTGTTTCGTTTTAGATTTTCAATTGTGAACTTGTTTGTCAATGTAAAGATGAGATTTTGAAAAAGTTGTCAAGAAAACAGGGAACTTATGCGAGATAAATGGTTGAGAGCTGCTGAGTTGTGCAGGCGTTTTTTAGTTTACTGCCATTGATAATTATGAAGGTTCTAACAGTGTCAGGGTCCATTGACTGAATCATAATATATGGATATCTTTCTCATAATATAGTGTGGATGCATCAATTTTGCATGAGTTTGGTAATATATGATTTTTGTTTGGGATCTCAATTGAAATGGGATTTCTTAGAAAAAGTTGAGACAGTTCAGAGAACTAAATCCAAATTTTGATCTAAAACAGGGGACAGATATGTTGAAGAGCTGCTTAAAATCATACAAGTTTTCCATGTTATCTGAATAGGTAGATTCATGTTGTGAATTTAGCATTAGTTGGAATGAAAATTATAACTGGAGGGTTGGCAGGTTTTTTGTTCAAAATACAGGTGTTATGCTGGCTGGGATGAGTCTTATTTTTTCTTCTTTACCAACAGTTGCAGAATTTAAGGAAACAATATATAACTTTTCTCAAATAATTTGAACAAGGTAAAATTTAGTAGGGAAATTCTTGTCTTTTATGAATTCGACATTCTTTCTAATACTCGGCCTTGTAATCCTAGTAATGGTAAATGACCCACTTTTTAGTTGTTCTCATGTTAAAATTAGTTGATCTGATTCTTCAAGGTTAGAACCCACAGCATCAAGGTCATATACATGTTACCTGCATTCAGCTGAATCATGCACTTTTGTGTAACATTTTGCTACCCCTTATGCGCTTGAAACATATATAGATATCTTCTTAGAGATGATTACTGTTTTTGCACAAATTATATATTAGAACAGAATGGCAGGGAAAGTGAGTAATAATTTAGTTGGGTGACAAGTTTGGGGAACTCATCACCTATTTTGACTGTCTTTTTACGTGAAGTTATTTGGAAGAAGCATGTTGAATTGAATTATTATGTGATACTATGATGTAACTTACCCTTTAGGATAGGTGCATAGCATTGATTTTCTATAGCTTTGCTTGTTCATAGGGATCACAATATTTTCTAAGATCATATCTTTGCTCAAGTTGCATTTACTTTGTGAGATGATTTGACCATTTGTTCTCTAATTGCTTCACAATAGTGTATGTTATTCTCAACTATGATGTGATATTTCATATTTCATCAGTCATTGGTAAATTTCATTTGTTAATTTCAGAATTGTAGTTCCTGTCCCTTTACTAGTTTGATACTTTGTTTCTATTAGCCTCTACTAGGTTATGTTTAGTAGCTTGTCTTCCTTAAGTCGGGTTTGAACAAAGCTCATATATTTGAATGGTGCTTGACACTTGAGGTTCTTACTAGGTCCCATTTGCAAATCATATTACTTTTTGTGGGTGGGTTGCTGAAACCAAACTTATACATTTTTCTGTCATAGGTTCTGCTTGGATGGCACTTTCTCGGCCTTTTATTGATTACTGCATCTGGGGATGGGACAACCTACCACGGACTGTCCTCATGTACTATTCAAATTTCTTATCATCTCCAGAAGGTTACTTCCACACTGTCATTTGTAATGCTCAAGAGTTTCGTAACACCACTGTCAATACTGACCTCCATTTCATATCATGGGACAACCCTCCTAAGCAGCATCCTCACTACCTTAACGTTGCTGACATGAAAAGGATGGTTGACAGCAATGCCCCATTTGCGAGGAAGTTCCCTCGCGACAATCCTGTGCTTGACAAAATTGATTCTGAGCTCTTGTCCCGAGGTCCAGGAATGGCTACTCCTGGTGGTTGGTGCATAGGAACAGGGGCAAACGGAACAGATCCGTGTTCTCTTATTGGTAATGTCACTAGCCTCAGGCCTGGCCCTGGAGCAAAACGGCTTGAAAATTTGATTAGCTCTCTGTTATCAAGTGAGAAATTCCGGCCAAGACAGTGCAAGTAACAAGAACCTAAGTCAACTTTAGCAGGTGCTTCCCATATATTTTGGGTTAGTCTATATCAGAAGACGGATATGATCAAGTAATCAGTTTACCTACTAGTAGGGGAGATAGAAATTAAGCATGCAGAAAGTATACACGATCTCTGGTTTATAGGGGTGGATTCTCTGGTTGGTTTATACAGTCACACGAAAGAGATGGATTTGCCGGAAAGATTTCAGCTACAGACCCAGGAGTACACCTGTAATATTCCGGTGTAAGTGACCGAGCTTATCTGTCTTAGTATCCCAATTTCTTTGCCCTTTTCATTTAGTACACGCATTTGCCTTGATCCAACACCAAGCTTGTTCAGGACTTTGATGTAATGGAAGAGCATTTGACTGAAATAGTGTTAGAAAAAGAAAATTCACGGAAAAGATCATATAACAAACGAAAATTCTTAGAAAATTTTGTTATTTGCCTTGTGTATTAATGAGTTGCTTCTACTTGCTCGGTTACTAACTATGAGTAATGTTGCATCAATGACGATCAACGGTCATTCGACAACCTTGATGACTCTATCATTTTCCTACTAACTATAAGGTTGATCTGATCGTTGATTCCATTTCCATATCAGGCAAAAGAAACGTCTAGGTTTATTGTGATGACTTGGTATTGGTTTATGTTTATGATTTTAGGCCAACGTTGAACCATCGAATCCGAAGTCGAGAATCGTTTAAGTAGATTTAATGATTCAATTGAGAGGTAACTTTTTTTGTTATCTCAAACGTAATAGAATCTCGGTAGTGAAATTAAATTATAACTTGAAAGAAGTGATTTGACGGCTAAAAATGTTTGTTTCTTTTCTTGAGTGTTTGAGTCCAAACTTTGGGGTTATATGATTTATCTGGTTCTTTAACTTCGTAAGGTGTTTAATAGACCTTGAGGGTTAGTTGAGGTATAAGCAAACTTATCTAAACAGTTTGGTTATCAAAATAAAAAAGAAAAAAGAAAATTAAATTACCTTTGGAATTTCCATTGACCATTGGATTGTGACAGTAATGAAACAGTCAATCAACGTTGGATTGAGTTGCTGTTGGGTATTTGTGTAGCAATAAGTTTAGGATTTTGGGCCTTGTTCATGACACCATATATCTTTTATTGGTAACCCAATCTGGATTTTATATATTTTAAACCGCACAATGTTATTTATTTCTCACAATACAACCCCATTTAACAACACCAATTACGATCAAAAGAGTCACTAATACATAAATAAATGGTTTATTAACAAACGGACAACATGATATACAATAATAAACTCACTGCTAATCCTTTGAATCCAGTATCGAAGGGAATCATCCCCAGACAGTGAATGTTCTTATTCAAACCTTTAAACCAACCCATCACGGAGAGTTATTTTTCTTGAAAACTTGCTTCAGATATAAAACTTTTTGAGTATTTAGAGATGTTCTTGTCGTTCCACTACAACGTATCTTGATAACAAATTCCTACTTCTGAAACGCATATCGTTCGTTCTGCTCGTAACAATTCAATCAGTTTATCAAGTTAAAAAACATTAGACATTTCATATTCTGAAACCAGCTCTTTTGATTGATTGCCAGCTTTTAAATTAAGAAACCACAAACACAACTAGTTCAATTAACATACGTATGAACCTCATCTGTGTAAGAATATAAAGAATTTGAAAGTTTTAAAGGGATTACCAAGTGATTAAAACTTATGCGGAATGAGTTGTTTACAAGAGTTATTTAAAGCATAAATGAAACATTCATCAAAGCAAGAAAAGAACACACTCATTTTTACATGGTTCGGCAACATGTCCTACATCCATGAGACCCAAGTCCAGAAGAAGCAAATCCACTATGTAGAGTTCAAATACAAAGCAAGAAAAGTATAGTTGCAAAACACTCCATGTTTTCAACACATCAATCTTCTCTTCTTTGATTGAACTTCAAGCCACCATAGCAAGCTTCACACATGAGACCACCAGGTCGCGCTTGAACTCCTCTCAAGTTTCAACAATGAAGACCAATCTTTGGAATAGCAGCTTGCACACATCCAAGCATCAACATGGAACCATGTTGCAGGATCGTCACAACAAAGACAATGTAAGAAAAGCTAATTTTAAACCTACCAAAGCATATGAGAAACCATAAACGAAAACAAAAACCTTAGAAGATATTCAATGATGAATAAGAGGCAATTAGGTTTCTTAATGAAGATGCCATAAAAGTATGAATATACAGAGAACAAGTTGACTAAGGTTGGGGGACAAAAAAGTTAAAGTAAAACTTTTGTGTTTTTCATTTTGCACAAAAAAATTTGGGACTACAAACAAAAGCAATATTCCTTTTTCTCACACAATGAATAGAAAGTGGACAAGTGAAATGACACAAAACAGAATATCAACAAGGAAATAATATTGTCCAAAAAGCAAAACGGGTGTGTGATGTGTGATTGAGGAAAAATATTTATCAGATACATTATGAGCACACAGACTCTAAAGTGCTCACACTTGTGAAGATGGTCACTTTTAAAGAGTGTGTCCATATTGACAAAAGAAAAGATAATGCAAGACTCAAAACAAGATCACAAGATGACAAAAACATTAACAGAATTCACTGTACAAACCTTGTGTTCTTGAAGCAAGCAAAGGCTGGGTCGTCATATCTTGAGCAATAGCCTCTATGGAGAATAATTCAGATAAAAAACAAGAGATTTAACAGATTGTTTCCATTAAAGAATTAATCAGAAGGTTTGAGGAGGACTCCTGTCGAAGAGAGACAGTACTCTTGCATCCGTTGCATATACAATCATACAAATGAATTATGTTAACATAAATACATACGTTTTCTCATTGATTGATTGTAGACTACTTTTACAGAATAATCATAAAAAACTATCCTCTCTTTGTGGTCATTGAGAGCACAATAATAGTGGAGACTGACAAAAAGACTGACTCCGTATAAACAATAATAGATCTAACAATTTTCTTTAGAATGGATCAAAATAAAAGATAATTATATATTAATATTTTTGTTCATTAATATATTTGTTAGAGTGGATTAAAATCCAAAAATTTTATATATATATATACACACTTGTATTATTGGTGATTAATCCTCGAGCAGCACATTAATTGGATGGGGCCAATTAATGCAATGAGACATGAATTCTTTTGACTAAAAAGTATTATCAGTTTGAAAAAGAAAGTTTTAGCAAGAGATTGAAGTTGAAGGCTGACTGAGTCATCTCCTTCCTAGCTTGCAAAGCAGTCAAACATCTTAATCCAAAGAACCCCTGTAGTTTTACGATCATTCCCCCCTCTAGCTCTGGGTACCTGGAACCCCCTGTAGTTTTACTCTCTACCAGCAAGTCCTATAGTTTTACGATTGATCAAAAGAACCCCGATAGTGACATAGTGTCATGCACGTCTATATATATATATATATATATGAGAAATTGCTTGCATGCTTAGTTAAGTGACGGAGGATCTTCGGCCAAACGGATCACCGGCTCCGAAGGCCCATTTAGGTGGCTACCACGGCCTCTCAACAAATCTGGAAATGAATATGCGACAAACAAGACGAGATAATAAGGGCTCGTTTGACTTATTATTTCTATCCATATTCTTAATCATATTCCCAAAATATTTGTTTGTTTTGTTATTTGAGAAATATTAGTATATTTTTAAATTATTTTTAGATCCCTTAAGTTTATTAATTTCATAAATACCCCCGAAAAAAAGTTTAAAAATTAACAAAAACACCCCCACCCACACATACTTGCCAGATTCCGGCAACCACCGTCGGTGGTAGCTGGAATCTGTCACAACGACCTACAAACGACCAAAACTAGTCGTTAATTCATCTAGTACGTGATGATGGCCGTCAGGACTTTACGACCGAGATCTAGCGAGTGGATCTAGGCTTTTCCGACTAGATCCGTGGTGGATCTGGCCAAAAAAGGCCATATCGACTCCCTACCTGCCAGATCCAATCGGTCTGTGTTGTAACGTCATTTTTTGGCCAGATTACGACGGTGGTGGCCAAAATCTGGCACTGTCGCTAGGTGGAGGTGTTTTTGTCATTTTATAAAATTTTTATATATTGGTGTGTTTAGTTAAATTAGCAAACCTAGAGGTTTTTATGTTAAATTTTAAATTTTACTTCATAATACTCCTCTATTTAACTACCCAATATTATTCCTAAAATTCTATCCAAAATAACAAAACAAACGGATCCAATTTTTTTTACGAAATACAAATAAGTGCGTTAGACTTGCTTCATGGCCCATGTGCTCACGAATTGGATTTGGACCCATATCTCCCTTTTTGGGGCGACTTTCCTTTTAGTGGATCGTGATCTAAGTCTGTTATTAACTTATTATATATATATATATATATAGATGACACAAGTTCCATGAGCTAAGCATAAACTAATCATATAATTAAAAACATATTGATGCGATATGCATGGTTGGATTAAAGAATTTAAAGTTGAACTTTAAAATTTAATAAATTATATAAAGTTTATGAAAATCATTCAGTAATGTCATATTAGTTTGTCTTAATTAAGAGTAATTAATAAAAGAAACATGCAATTAATAAAATAGCATATCCAGCTTAACTTTGTTGTTGTTTTATAGGACGGCAGAAGCACAACTATCGAATCTGAATAAGGGAACCATGAAAGGTAAAGAAATGTACTGGGATTGGGAGATCGATGATATTGCTTTGATATAATGCTCAATCGAATATGGTAAAAGAAGTAATAATAGATTAACTCAAGAACAGGTTAAGATGATGCTTACCTTGTTAATCTCTCATGAAGTAGATTAGGAAGGTGGGTTTGGAATGAGATATTGTCAGAAATGGAAGAAATGGAGAGGCTTCAGTCGAGGAGAGATAATGCTTACATGTAGGTGTGATGGATGCAGATAGCGAGGCATGCAAGCACCATCTCTCCTCCGACAGAAGTCTCTGTAAATCTCTCTTTCTAATCAACATTCATCGCTTCTTCTTCGCCTTAGATTCTTCATATATAATCAAGAAGCAAAGTTGAACAGCTGGTTCTTTTTGCTTGTTGAACTGCTCTAAGCGTTCTTGCCAAAATGCAAGCCCTCACCGTTTCCTTTTCTCTCTTATCCACGCAAATTAATGCATAAATATATACAAATTGTTGCTAACTTTATAAGAGGGAGGTGGTATTGAGGGAAGGAGCTAAGTATATAATGAATTTTATATGTAGACATATAATTTGTCAACGATTTAATGAGCTGGAGCAGCTGAGAGAGAATCTCCTTTGACCCTAAAGGGTCGGATTTCATTTTTAAAATTTTGGTTTTAATCTGTAACAATGGTGTTATACGATGATGAATGAAATTTAGGTTTAGGTAGATGAAACTAACAATCTATTATCTTCCCCATAATGTTTTAATGACCATTTCAATGATTTGATTAATCAGCAAAATGGATACGACAGATACATACATCATATAATAACTAAGAAACGTGACTTTGAATAAGAAATGAAAATGACTTTCTAACTGATATATTGAAAGAGGCAGCTCATGGCAAATATAATAATTAAACTTCCCGAAAAGCAAGGAAGAAGGGAAAAACCTGAGGAACCTTAGTGAATTCAAATAAACTCTGGGACCATAGCTCACAGAACTAAACAATTATACAACCAAGATAAGAGAGCAAGACGCCGCACACATGAGATTCCACTTACGTTAAGAAACAACTTGACCCAAAAACTTAAAATATTAAATAAATTTTGGCATATATATATACGGATGGATTACTTATTTTTAAGTGTGCCACAAAATTGATGAAGACCATCGAGGGATTATGGCAGATCCAACTCTTCTGTCCATAGAAAAAGAGTAAACAGCTTTTTCGTACTCAAATAATAGTTTAATGATACTTTTTCATCCACCCACTTTTAAAATATCATTTTACTATCTAAATTAATATTTCGTTTTTGATTTTGACATCGTGGCGACCCTACACTACTACAATTCTCTTCCTTGATCATCACTCATCAAAACCCCTTAAATCATACTCTCGTCAATCTCATCAATCATCAGTAATCAAACGATTAGGGTTTGCGTAACCGCCCCTCCCAAGTCAAATTCTAATAAATCGTAACCACTAAAATCTAATCTTCTACCATCAAAAGGCTCATCAGTCTTCTATCTTTAAAAGCTTTAACAATCTGGATCGAGTTTATTTTTTGTTTATCATGAAATATAAATTTAGATAATAAAGTGGTATTTTGAAAGTATGTGAGTGGGTAGGAAAAAGTTGTTAAACTCATAGAAAAATGACGAGAGGCCACAAGACACATAAATTTACTTGAATATCCATTTCCCAGAGCCTCGTAAAAGGAATTAATGGAGGAATCAAAGTTTCATTATTTATCCACTTACGAACACTATAGACAAAAAGCTTTTAAACTTTCCTTTCAGTTGTAGCTTTAGACTTTTGTGGATAAAGGTTGGCAATAGTAATAGCTTAATGAATGAAGGGAGTTGATTAATCAATATACACCACATAAGAGAGCATGTGCTTTATTCTGAGTGGATATATAGTTTTTAGTTTCCGTGTGTATGTGTGTATATATATATATATAACGAGTTCCACGAGCTAATCATCTTCAAAAGTGATCATATTTATAATAAAGTTGCCAGATATGAGCTGTTGATGCACAGCTCACCAAAGATTCTCCAACTTGTAGTTAATTTTCTCTTCATAAAACCCCGAGGAATAGTAATAGATTATATATTAATACATATAAAGTCAAGTGACAGGATCCATTTGCTACCTCAAATTGCCAAATTGTATATTTGAAGAGAGACAAATTGATTAGAAAATAAGATTTTAGCAGGACAGAATAAATAATCGCATATTAGGGGAGAAGACTGAAATACTATTCGGAGAATTTAAAGAACAACAAATATATCTAATAATATTGACATAAAAAATCACCAGTAGTCTGATGATAAAAGAGTGAAGAGGTTTAACATGAGTTTTTAAATTTAAATTTTCCTATGCACTAATAAGGGCGATCACTCCAAAAATTTATCCGATTTTAACTTTAAACTCCAGAGGATTATTTGAGATATACACAAACTTGTATGTATGGATATTATTTAAATTCATTAATTCATTAATATTTATTTCCCAGTGGGGACATTAATTAAGTTAATGTTCTAATCCATCCATGACATAAGCTTGCTGCTTTTTCTTTTTATAAGATAAGAGAATCATCATTGCTCTTAATTTTTAAAGCTTTTTTTTTTTTTTTAATCCATGATTGGCGTTTTTGCTCTGAATCATGTGAACAATAAAAATGTCCCCAAGAATTGCACCCTTGCATCTGGACATAAACTTTTTCCTAAAAAGAGAGAGAGAGAGAGAGAGAGAGAGAGAGAGAGATCTCAATGTTATCATCCTAGCCACTACTGAGGTTCTGTATCTCATCTTCTTCATTAACATAAGACTGAGAAATTGAAACATATCAAAAGGCCAATCTGAGAGCTGATATATGAATCTTTTGGCTTCTTCCTCCATAGCTCCACAGGTACATGTTACATAGTTCTTGTTTCAATTGTATGCTTTTAAGTAAATTTTACATACACAAACATATATGCACATGTGCAAATTAAAGACCACACACATGCATAAGATAATCAAAACAATAATGGCGAGGATCAGGTCGTATTAGGGAAATGAACTATAAACTTTTACAGATTCCATAATACAATTAATTGACCCATAATTCTCCTTATATATGCAGATGTCCTGATTTCTATAAAACCCAGATGAAGTGTGCTATATGAAAATAATATATATATATAATTGAAATTTACTATTGATGATAATCTATTTGAGTTGTCAACGTAGAACAGGTAGCTAGCTGGCGGCTACTAGCACAAACCTTTTCAATACTAAGTTTTGAAATCCTCTTATCTCATACCATGATGTCATATGGTTGATGAAACTATGAAACCTGAATTATTATTATTTATTTAAAAAAATCTATACAATATCTTCTTCATCCAACTGTAGCCTCAAACTCCATCTACATGATCCATGTTTGACCTGGTAAATATATATATATATATATATATATATATATATATATATATATATATATATATATATATATATATACATATATCATCTAGCATTAATTTTAATTAATAATGATAAGACCACAAGCCGTATAACAACAAAATAATATGTCCTTCGACAAGAAAAATGAATAGAAGAAAAGGTAAAACAAACGTATCAATCACCATAGATTTATTCATGAACCTCAAGCTTATGATATGAGAAGATGAACAAGAAGACATTGAAGATATATAATGAAGGAAGATCGAGTTATATTTGCGTACCTCTTGATAAAATCTTAACCGCGTAATATACATTGCTTTAAGATCTGTAAAAGGTTGGGAAAGTTTCAGAAATAAAGAGAGGATGAAGAAGACATACTAAGACTGTGAGATAATATCAAGAAGTTGAAGAGTATCTTATCGGAGGATGGCGGCACTTGCGCTGTTGTTTTAACACAAACAAAGGCAGGTGCCACCGCTCCTGCGACAAGATTCCCTCAACTCCTTTTAATTTCTTTCTTGCTTTCGCAAACCTCCATGCATGATGTTTTAGCTCTTACAATTTCATCGTACTTCTATTTTCTCTCTCTCTCTCGGCTGCCTGCCTTTAATTTATGGCCCTTCGATGTTTGGTCAGGAAGCAATTGGAGAGTGGGTGCCAAAAGTTAAAGCAAATAATGGGTGCTTACTCACGAGGCCATCTCTATTAACATTAATAATGAGGTATTAACTAATTAATTGTGTTGTTATTCAGCATGATTGTCAATTCTTTAAATTTTTTAAAGTCGTTTTTATCCATTGCGTACTATTACACCAATAATCCATTTTTATAAATTTTTTTTCATAATCTTAATAGGACAATTTATAATTGATTAGCTTATAATTAATTAATAAAATCTATACAAAATCTATATGAGATCTGTTATGAATTAACTAATTACGAATTTTTCCTATATTAAAATTATAAAAAAAAATTATTAATATAGTATTATTCTTACCCATTTCATTATACACTCATCTCATCTGTTAGCGCTATTAGTTAATTTAAGGGCATCTTGGCTTCTTTTCATTGTACTAATTAATGGGGTGTTAGTATTAATTAATGCATGGGCTAGCTGGTCCCCTTAAAGGATAACCTTGTTAATTAATTTGAAGAATTAATACCAGCTCACATTGGAGACTGCACAGGTAGATTTAAATAGGGTATTTTTGATGAAAAGATGGAGATGGGAACTAGTGCCCCAACTCTTCGGCTGTGACAGGAAGCAACCCATTAAAACCTCACAAATTGTCTGTCTTCTTGTCCTCATTCTCCGATTCTGATGTCCTTTCAGGCGGAGTATATGCGGGCCAGGTTGAACCCAATCCATCTTTTAAGTGGTCCAAATTAAACTCAGCTTGATTCGGATCGGGTTAAAATTGACCCGTCTAAACTGGGACATTTGTTCCCTTTGCTTTAGCCCACAAATATATAGAGATTTGTGCTTGCCTGTCCCCGGGTGTGTTAGAGAGAGAGAGAAATGATGACTTACTAGAAAATTGGAGGCAGCAGGAACATGCAGGATTATTACTCAGAAAAAAGAAAAAATTAATAACAATGAAAATAGAAATTTGAGTTTTCTGTGATACAATTACCAAAATAAAAATTGGGGGCCTCATATGGATATATAATATTATTTGCTCATATATATTTTTTATGTTCATTGCATATTACAGTACATTTTCGCTTTCAACTGAAAAATAAGTTGGATGCCAAACAGTTCATTAAACTGGAGAAATTTAGATGCATGAATGAATGACATAAGTAATTGTTAACCCAAATAGGTTGACTTGCTTTGGTCAACTTTTGCTAAAGTAGAATTAAACAATTCCTAATGAAAAGCGTGTGCAAATTGAGTTACAATAGTTGAGCTGATTGATAGGATAAATTATTAACCAAAACAAACATTGAAGATGTGATATCTTATCAGTTAATTCTTGCTTGTCTCCTGCAGGCCATGGCTACCATGAAAGTCATCTTCCATCAATCTTCTTCGGAATTTCTTCCAAATTTCTTCTCTTTCATGCACTCATCAAAGTTGTATTGATTAAGAAAAGAGAACAAGTGGATCATCCAATTTCGACGTAATTCATTTGGAACCAGATTTTCCAATGCGTTTTCCACACAAAAAGGTTTCTTTTTCTCTGTCTTCTCTTCTTTTTTTCACCTCAGGTTTTAGTCATGATGAGATGCTTTAATTTCTCATTGCTGTTTCAGAAGAAATTTCTGCTAAAATTGACAATTCATTAGTATAGCTTGTTTTGTAAAGCAAACCAAAACCTGATATGATTGAATGCTAGACAATCGGCTACTTTTGAGTTATGAATTGATTAAGAAACTACAACAGAAAACATCTCAGGAATTAGTTAATTAAAACAACATTAAACATATATAATGCTGTTGTTAATTCCTTCAGGGGTCAGATACATTGTTTAATAAATTATATTTGGCCATTATTATATATGTGGTTAATAATAATGGCCAAATATGGAATAACTGAGAACAAAACATTAGAATCTTGAGTTGAATTGGCATCATTGAAAAAGGTCCTTATAGAAACTCACAATATGATCAGAAACGACTTAAGAATCTTCCACAAGATGGCCATTAATATTATGGAGACAAGAGATGTGAGATTTCGCTGCTCTAACCTTTCTGATATAAATTAACCAAATAAACAAACTTCTGGATAATCATGAGATAAGAACATAAAAACATAACCTAATTAACAAATTGAGCATATGAATATTAGCTTGTCGGCCATGCTTATGCTCCAACTAGTAATACTTTGTTTTCAACCATGGAATGAAATTTAATTTAAGGGATAGCAGGACTTATATTTGATGATATGTAGAATCACCTCTCTTATATGTATGTGACAATAGTCTTTTTCAGTGATTTCCCTTTCGTTGCTCTTAATCTATTGTATTTTCTGTACTTAATAATTAATTCATATAGGTAGAAATAGAATGAAAGCATTGATCTGTATATGGATCTTATCTTAACCCTATAATTAAACCAGAAAAGTAGAGATGACTTATAGGAGAGACAAGCTGCATATTCATGTTAATTAATTGGTTCACTTGCGTGAAAAAACCTTAAAACAAGACTTACATATTCAATATCCTTATAAATATATAAGTTAATTGCCAATGAAAACACAGCTGGGATTAATATTTTTATCTATATAACTATGCCATAAACCTCAGTGGTCCAACTTCATCATCCTTTGATGTCAATCAGCCGAAAGAAATGAAGCTTAAAATCTTTGGTTGCATATATATACACCTGCACCACAAGTAATCATATTATATATTGCTGAAAAGAGAGAAAAATAAAATATTAATTTATAATCTACATCATCTTCTTGCAATATTAGGTTTTTATTGATAGGGTTTATATATAGTTCAATTAATAATAGGTATAAGTCCTGAAAAAGGGTTAAGGGTTTTGTGTATTCTGAGTTTGCACTCTCTTGTAGAGTCTTAATTCTTTGGTTCATTGAAGGTTTCCATGTTCCCAAAAAATGAAGAAGTAAACTGCAAAACAATCAAAAGTCTAATAACCTTGATGAAAATTAGGAAAGCTGAATTGAAGCTGAAATTGACAGAGAAATTGTGCATAAATACCTTTGGTTAATGCGATAGATATAATTTTTCTTCTTTTTTGTTGGTTCAGCAAAAGTTGGAGGGTCTCAGCTCGCAGAAGGATGGAACCAACTGGGTTCGTAACTCAACCACAGTTGGTGCCATCTCCCCTGCGAGTAGAGGCCCCCAACTTCTTCATTAACCCTCAGCTCTCTCTTCTCCATTGCTCGCCCTTCTTTATATGATATTAAGATAAATTTTTGGGCCACGAACAAAAGTTGCTGAGGTTACTATCACAGGGAGACGTCACAATTACTAGCTAAATCAATAGCCATAACCCATGAATAAACTGCACTAAGCTAGCTTGCTAGTGCCGTCTCTCCTGCGACAGTAACCAGAAAAACTTCTGTATGAACTTGTGTATTGCTCATACATTTCATGCGTATTTATAGAGGGTTAGCAACCAGGAAATGACTGAGAAATTAGTTAGTCTTTTTAGAGCTAGCCATGTCTGTTCCCATGTGTTCCACAAATTAGGTCTCTTTCAAGAAATTAAATTGAAAGGTATTGGTAATTAATTTTGTTATACTTTGGGGGTTCCAAATGAATGTTTGTCTCTAGATGACTAGCCTGCCAAATGAATAGTTAATGCCATAACAAGCTGGGTACAGCTGCCGGTCTTGATTTGGTTTTGGAGACAATTCAATGATCCAAATTTGCATCCTAGGTGGGACTGAATTAAGTTTGAGGGTGACAGCCATTAGGGTTAGGGGCTGCTCAATATATTAAGCTTGAAGTTAATAATATTAATGCCCTGCTACTGTAAATTATAATGAACAATTTGACAGGAAATATATATATAATTATGAGTAATATATAGTAACAGGTGTGAACATTGTGTGAACTGAAGCAGATTATAACTCGTATTTCATGATTAATTAATGAAGCAAACTCAGTTCAGCTCTCACCTAACTTGTTTGATTCCAGAGATTCAACGAACATCTTAATTTATTAACTGTAGAATTCAAGGTTTGATCGAATCCTTATGGCACGCTAGCGGTTTGACTCAGATACTGGTTGGTGGGCTCAATAGTAAGTAGTCCTAAGACTTGCATAAAGCTACTGAAAATATTCAAGTTGTCCCGCATATCGGCTTTGAATTGTCTTCAATCCTTTCTTATTCAATCAATGGGTTAACACTCCATAAAATATTTTGTTTGGTAGGTGAGAGAGTTTACCCTAATTTTATAGAGTAATGACTTTTTCCTATCCCAAGGTTTGCCTTAATGACACTTTTCCACCCAAAAGTTTTCAAAATACCATTTTCCCACCTAATGTTTACATTTTGTTAATACTTAAAATACATTTCACTTTCTCAGATGGCGTTCGACGAGATACTAGGAACTAGAATAAGAGGTTCTTTGTAGAGTGGAGACCGATAGATCAAATGGTGGTAACCGATTGAATGTTCACCGTCGGAATTAGTCGAAAATCAGCTAAGAATAAGAAACCGTAACTTTGCAGTGACCAACAATCAGCGAGAAATCAAATGTCGGAGTGAGAGAGATTTATATATATATATATATATATAATAATAATAATAATAATAATAATTGAGGTTTCATAGTTTCATCAACCACATGACATCATAGTTTAATAATTGAAAGGTTCATCGAGGACTTGGTCAATGTCACATGCATTCAATTCAAACGTTAATTTTAGCTACAACAAAGGGGCAAAGTATTAGATTAATTATCAATTCCATGTCATGGGGCCATATATTGATTAATTTCGCCATCAAAGAACTCTCAAATTTCATTCCGAATTGCTTTTGGTCAGTATTTTCAACACTTTTAGGACCATGTGATGTTGATTTATGACCAAATATAATACCCTTTTATTCACATTTTGGCATTGTTTTCGGCTAAGACCCATCAATTTTAGCCACGTAGTTAATAGTTGATTAATGACCTTAGTTTGTGGTACTAATTATATTATAAATTATTCTCAATAGACTCTCTAATTATATTTGCTCTTTCTCGCACCTCTTTTACATCTACCTATGAACAAGATCAACTCGAAAGTAAGGAAATCAATTATGATATTTAATTTCTGTAACGCACAATAGAAAATATATATAAAAATTAATAACATATAAATAAAATCACATCAATAAAGAGACACGATATTTACATAGTTTGATACAATATGCTTACATTTATGGATGAGAAAAATTCACTATTGTTTCATGAAAACGATATATAAGAGTAAACAACACTATAATATACGCTCAACCCAATACTTAAAGCGGAAAAAATCCCAATTTCTAATACACTTTATCCATGGTGTTTAATAAAACTTATATCAAATACCTTGAAATCTCACATTTTCTCATCAATAAAGATTGGCTCACAACCAAATTTTACAATTTTTCTCTCACAACCTCGACGTGGTAGCTCGTAATTAGGTAGGCAGGATCCATTGCAAGCTGATCAATTGTGACATGTCACGTCAGGGTTGTAAGAGAAAGTTTGTGAGATTGGGTTGTAAGTGTAGTATTACCCTTCTCTCTTAACCTTGAATTAATTCTCACCCCTATATTTATAGGTTGTATATAAGATATTTTATTTCTAATATAATTCATATATTTATTCTTAATAGGATTCCTATAATTATATTTCTATTTACAATTGTATAATTTATTAAGTAGTTTTTTAAAGATATACAATTTTACATAGGAACAAATAGAAAAATAAATCACAATATCCAATAATTTCTAATCTGTAATTAGGTAGGATATTTTGCATATTGATTATGGAAAAATCAAGAAAGGAAAATACAAGGAAAATAAGAGGGAGATTATAAGATATCTTACTTTTTGGAGAAGAAGACTTGGTGAGTGCGATTTTATTTCATAGTGGTAACTATTTTATTGAATTATAAGATAAAACAAAATTAAACAAGCACTTGGAAATTCTCGTGATTATAACTCAAACCAGCCTTAATTTGTGTTAATAGTTCTAGTTAAACTGACAGTTTTTCTTCCAGAAACCAGCATGAAATTTCCAGAAGTGTACTTTACAACGACCAACATTGAAAGTCGAATCGATCAAGAATAAGTTGTAAATACAGAATAAAGCTACAAAAATATAATTAAAAATACGTGGATTTGACTATAAAATTGTGCTCTTATTCGTAAATATAGTCTCCATTATAGTCATGAATGACTTGGAGTCTGCGCAAACTGACAGATTAAGGAATGTTCCTTGAAACTTAATATATATAAACCTATGTTTGCCAGCTAACCTTCTGAAGAAATTTGCAGTGAAATTGTTTTAAATAATACTTTTCTAGACGGTGATTAACCACTACTTTGATTATCTTCTTAATTATTGTTTAAGGAATGTTGAAGAAGTATGTTTAATGTGATTATTCTATTAAATTCAATGGAGAAATTGTATAAAGAATTTGTTTACTTGGTTTATATATAACACCACTTATAAAATATATTGTTTTTTGTTCAATGCAAATAAAATAGTGCTTAATTAATTGATCGATGGAGTTAAATGTGTATTTCGGATAACTATTTTTTTGCACATGATTTCAGTTGGTGTGTATTGTTATTAGACATTTTTGTGTAAACTTTGGATGTATTTATAGGCAAAATGAGGAGCTTGTACGTAGTTTTTTATGGATCGATGTATTTAAAAAGTATTCCATGCATGTATTCTCATGTGTTTTACAATTCAGAAGGTCCCTTTTTAAGATGAGAAAATAGCGCCAAGTTATCAAATTGTCATATATATATATATATATATATATATATATATATATATATATATATATATATATATATATATATATATATATATATATATATATATATATGTTTTGTAGAGAGAATATGTATGTGTATTTTATTTCATTGTTTTCTTTGAAAAATGAGTGTTCAAACTTTGGATGTATTTATAGGCAAAATGATGAGCTTGTTATATGTATTTTTGTATGGATTAGTGTATTTGAGAAGTATTCCATACATGTATTTCGATGTGTTTCACAATTCAGAAGGTCTTTTTTTACGATGAGAAAACTGCAGCAAGTTGCCAAATTGTTATATATACATATATGCTTTGTAGAGAGAATATGTATTTGTATTTTGTTTCATTGTTTTCTTTGAAAGATGGGGGTTCAAATTAATGAAAGTGAGTGAGTAATAATTTGGAAGTTAGAACCGTTAATCAGAAGGTATTTATATATATTTCATTGTTTTCTCTTAAAAATGAGTGTTCAAACCTAGGATGTATATATAGGCAAAATGAGAAGCTCCAAATATGTAGTTTTGTATGGATCAATGTATTTAAAAAGTATTTCATGCATGTATTTCCACGTGCTTCACGATTTAGAAGGCATTTTTCCACGTTTAGAAAACTTTAGTAAGTTATCAAACTGTTATATATATATACATATATGCTTTTTAGAGAGAATATATATGTGTATTTAATTTCATTGTTTTTTTTTAAAAGATGAGTGTTCAAAATCAATGAAAAGGAATAAGTAATAATTTGGAAGTTGGAACAGTTAATCAATTTGAGAAATTAATTAATGGTTTGTATAAGAAAAACTTATATAAGATAGTTTTATGATTTTATCACGTCGCCTGGTTACAGTTTTGTCATAGAGCTTAATTCCAAACGAAAATGATAGAACCACCGAATGTTGTGCACCGAATCTGTGCACTGAATAACGTGACAAAATCCTAACCGTTGATTTATTATCAGTTAATATTAATCGACGGTCAGGATTTTACCACGTCATTCTCTGCAGTGATCTACAACCGGCCTTCTTTGTAGTATTACTCAATTCCAAATTCAAAACTACCGTTTAATCTCTACGCGAGGATGACAAACCTGTTGGCAAATAGATACCACAACTATAAGATACATATAGATATCATAAATCACACTGTTATATATCATCACATTTTATTTGTTATTATAAATCAATTATCATATTTGGTTAAATGATATATAAAAATATTATTATAATTTTAATGATGTTATATTTTTTTAGTCTGTTGCAGTGCAGGGGGATGACACAGACGCCATTAACCACTTCAAAAGATACACATTCCAGGGCATGTGGGGAAGCTTGAAATAAAATTAGGCAAAGTACAATATATTAATATGTAAGTAAACGACTTTTTCCCATCCAAATAAAAGTTTAATGGCACTTTCTCACCTCAAGACTTTTAAAACATCACTTTCTCACCCAAAAAAATATATTTAATGACACTTTCATGCCGACCTCACCAATTACTGATCGATTCTGACATCGTTGTGATCTCACACCACCATTATTTTCTTTTCGATCATCATTTATAAAAACCTCTCAAACCTTGCTCACGTCAACCTCATCAATCACAGACAATTGAGTGATTAGGGTTTGTACAATCGTCTCTCCCAAGTTAAATTTCAACTAATCAAAATCACCAAAATTCAATATTTCACTACCAAAAAACTTACTAGCCCCCCTCTTCAAAAGATTTAAAAAAATGGATGGACTTTACTCTTTATTTACTGCCGAATCAAAAAGTATAATTTTTTTTATTGAAAAAATAATATTTTAAAAGTTTATATATGAAAAAAAAAGTCATAAAGCATTACTTGATTGGAAAAGTCGTTCCCTCTTAATATGTGAACAATTATTAGAACAAAATTGACAGGTGGAATATATGCATGTATAATGGTGAAAAGCAGAGTGTGACACACATTTGATGTTTACCGATGCAAGCTAAGTCCATCTCA
This sequence comes from Pistacia integerrima, assembly GCA_026225825.1. Lineage (NCBI taxonomy): Eukaryota > Viridiplantae > Streptophyta > Magnoliopsida > Sapindales > Anacardiaceae > Pistacia > Pistacia integerrima. Next base: position 25,113,278 of record CM047739.1, read on the forward strand.
CCTATAGCCATTCACATTACTAATTAATTAAGGAAAAATGATAGAGTTATCGAAGGTTATGTATCGAATCAGTGTACTAAATAACGTAATAAAATTTTGATCGTTTATTGATATTAACTGATAATAAATCAATGATCAGAATTTTACCACGTAATTCGGTACACAATCTTCGATGGCTGTAGCATTACTCATTAATTAATTAAACTTTTTGGCAGGTTGAGTCTTCTGGTATTTAAAAGGGAGAACGATATTTTTCCACTCAAGGTTTGATGAAATGACATTTTTTCATCCGTCAAGTTTCAAAATAACACTTTTTTACTATTTGTTAGGTTCTATTAGTATTTTCAATTAATATTTGACTAAAAAGATAAAAATACTCTTAAATAGTTTATTTCTTAATTAGTTTATTATAAATTAAAATTAGTTAATTCAAAGTCTTTATTCGATTATTTATTAGTCCAAATATAAAGATATATTTTTTTCTTTATTTATTTAATTAATTAGGAATATTGATTTTTTATGTTAATTAATAAAAATAAAAAATATTACAAATAATAGTGATGTAATATTGATGACATTATAAATAAATATTAAGATTATTTAATTTTAAACAATTTTATAGTATTATTTATAACTTTTTAAATAAGGTTAAATATTTTTTCTTTTTTTCTTTTTTAAATTTTTAATATTTGATTTTTTGGTTAGTTAAAAAATAATAAAAAATTTATAAAAAAATATTTAAAAATATTTTTATTTTTTTAATAAAATATTAACACAGAACATAACAAAATAAAGATTAAAAAAGTGTCATTTTGAAACTTTGATGGGTGACACATTTCGTTCTCCGGACTTAAAAATTAAACTTGAAGCATGTGATTGAAAATCGATTCATTGAATGCAGTCATATTCCCTCATTGAATTGCATTTTACATATTTTAGAAATTTATGTGTACAGTATGACAGGATGTATACATTCAAGGTCAATATATGATGGAATTGGTCAAAGGACATTCATTCATTCATTATAAATCGCATTAATTCCAAGACAAAAAGGATAAAAATCTATATGATTATTAATTGCATGTAGACCTAATTGGGGCCATAAAATTTTCACCATCCAAGAACTTGTTTTATTATTATGTGTGTTTTCGCGGATATTAAAACCCATTTCTATATAATTAAACTTGTTAGTAGTTATATTTGTCTTACCTAACTAATTTAGTATCCTATTATAATGTATATATATATATATATAAGCAATATTAGTTTTATAAAGACACATACAAAGAAAACATACAAAGAAAATCTCTATCTTTGATTTTCATATTGCTTTTATAAAGACACATACAAATAGAGCATACAAAGAAAATCTCTATCTTTGATTTTCATGATTTTTTTCTCTCTCTCTCTCTTTCTCTTTTTCCGTTTTTTCTTTATTTTTTTCTTTTGAATGATGTCACTTTATAGCCTTCTTTGTATTGATCTTTGTAAGGATAACATTTTTCTATATATATATATATATATATATATATATATGTATGTGTGTGTGTGTGTGTGTGTGAGTTCCTTTCTTCCTTAGCTAGCTTTTAAGCTTGAATTCTACTTAAATCGGTTTATCATGATATCAGAGCTATCTTTGTTAGATCTTTACATGAAATTACTAATGATTAGAGAAAATAGATAAATTTACATGAAATTTTGAGACGATGGTGGGTCTTAGTGGGTTTGAACCCTTGCATGAAATTATTAATGATTAAAGAAACCTGTATGAAATTTCGAGGCGAATGTGAGTCTTGGTGGGTTTGGACCGGCCTCTGTATAAAATTACTAATGAGTATGACCAGAGAAAACCAAGTTAATTATATCAAAAATAATGATTAGTCCAAGTGGGTTTGGACCATGGCGTTATCAAAGCTAACAATGAGAGGAACCTGCATGAAATTTCGAGGATGACATGAAGAAAGAACATTCAAACCAAGTATATCTACATATATATTAAAGCATTTTCAATTGGAAGCCCACCACAGAAATTTTCCATAAGCAGGAAGAAAAGCAGCCACGTTTTTCATACTTTGTTGCTAGCTAGCTAGCACTAAAGTATTAGGTGCAAAATTGAATAGACATTTTACGTTTCAATTTCACAAATGCTCATATGTTTGTGTTATAACTTTTGGTGTCAAAAAATATTAATTAATCCCCTTTTAGGACAAGACATCTACATCAATTTTTCACATTCACTGTACACTTAAGTCAATGAACGACTTTAATTATTCACAAGGTAACCACACAAGGAATGTTCAATGAATTTATAGAACAAATATTTTCTCCAAGGTGATTAATTAGTACTTTTCAAAGCATATAATATTCAGTTTTCTTTCATTTATTGGACCTAAAGTTGGGCCTGGTGGATCAGATTTGGTTAGCCTAATATTAGCCCACACAACACAACCATAAAAAACCAGCTCTTATGTTCTCAGCCAGGCCCATATCTTCTTGGCCTTTGAATAGTTGTTACATAAAATGTTTTTGGGCATCCAGTCCCAAATTTGATTTAGTCACTTGCTAATTTGTTGCAGGTTAAACATTCCATATGAAAATAGACATGTTCAGTCAATCTATAAGCTTTCAATCCTCTAAATAAGGAGAAGGTTTTGGGAGACATTTCTGTGAATTCGAAAGATAAATCTGTGTAGGGTAAGGCCAAAACGAACAATATCTAATTTATTGAACTACTATTAAGAGATCCAATCTATGTTATCATCTATTTTCCAAACTAATCCGTTATCCTAATGGCAACTAGCCTGCTAAGAAAAACCACATTAATTCAGCATTCATGTACACAATCTAATCAATAATTAAATTGTTCAATCAAAATCAGTGGAGATTGCACACTATATATTATCACTCTAGAGTGACAAAACCTGGTTCACCTGTTAGCTCTCTTTTTTTCTTTTGCTTCTTTCTTAGCTTTCAACTCTGCTTCTTCTTTTGTCTCTTCCAGGGCCTGGATTAAGTTTCTTAGGCTAAACTCCACATCAGGTGGAACTGTTTTTGGCATCCAATGCTCTGCAACATCCGCTGGGCAACAATTCACAAATTGGCTGCTTCTTGTCTCTCTTTCTTCTTTTCCAAGTTTCTGTCTCCGATCCTTCTCGTTATTATTTCCTCCTTTCTCCTTTTCCTTCCTCCTTTGGCCTGTAAGATCAAGCGAACAATCGATGTCTTCAATGACAACAATCGATTTGCTAGATGTTTCAATCAATCGCTTTCTCAAGTATTGTCTTTGACAGCAGTGAGCTGAAGATCATACAAATCGTAGCCTAAAAGACTGGCCATGGCAACAATCATAGTAGACTTACCAGTCCCTGGAGGGCCATACAGCAGGTACCCTCTTTTCCACACTCTCCCCAATTCTTTCATAGAAGTCTTCAGCCATGCTGAATGTTATCAAGTCTTCAATAATTTGGTTCTTCTTCTCGGGTTCCATGGCGAGTGTCTGGAATGTTGCAGGGTTCTCAAAGTCTCAAACACCACATTGAACCATTGTTAGTATAAAGCTTTCGCATCCGGTTCCTCAGCTTTATTGCCTTGCCTTCTTTTAGGACATTAACAAGATAAGGCTTAAATAAGAACACTTGGTATCACATAGCAGAATCTGATGTGAAATTGACTAGAGGTTTTGTCTGCTAGTCCTGAGTCGGCTACCTAGGGACGGTGTTGTAACCGTGTGTGTCCTAAGCAAAGTATTTTGAAAATTTTCACTTGTAGCACTCATGTTAGGGTCCTTTCAGTTTAGAAATAAAATATTTGTTAGCTCACAGAACTAAACAATTATACAACCAAGATAGATAACAAGACGCTGCATACATGAGATTCGACTTATGTTAAGAAACAACTTGACCCAAAAACTTAAACTATTAAATAAATTTTAACATTTACATATACTGATGGTTATTTATTGTTAAGTGTGCCACAAAATTGATGAAGACCATCGAGGGATTCTGGCAGATCCAACTCTTCTGTCCATAGAAAAATGTCGAAAGGCCACAAGACACAAATGTTTTAACTTTGAAAACATGCATGTGAAAATCTGTTTGCATGCCATACAACATCATAGCCATTCATATGATAAGCAATAATCACCATATAATATTTCCAGATGCTATGGAACCACATACCAAGATCGTATAAACCGAAGACAATCACTACCAATACGCGGGGACCTAAGTCATACCTCTCACGTGTTGGTCCCAAATACAAACAACTAGTTACACCACCCATAGTCTACCCTTAGGATGGTACCAACTATAGTCTACCTCGGGATGATATAATCACCATTAGATAATCATACTCGACTCACAGTCTACCATCGAGGTGTCATGATATGGTATCAAACAAATCCCACCCATGATCCACCCTCGGGGCATCTAAAATACCACAACGGCCAATATTCGCTTAATGTAATCTCACTTGGAGTTCGTCAGACACTTGTCCTGTCTCAATAAGATATCGTAATCGTTCGATAAGATAAATTACCTCAATACACGTATAATGATAAATATAAAATGCTAGCTAATGTTTGGAGGGGGACAAATACTATAAAAGGCGGTCTCCAATCTGATGGATAAAACACATCATTAGACATTGCATCCGAATATCCAATATATCATAAATTATGCACGCTCGTTTGCATATACATATAAAAAAATAATATCAATAAACTACTTGTTCTCCTTGGAAACTGGAATGCAAAAATATGTGTGCAATGCTTGAAACATCGTAATCAATAATCATATAAAATATCTATTTACCCCACCTTTCTAAGGGTTCCACCAAGGCAAATAAAAAAGACGTTTTTTTAATCTTTTTCTTTAGAAAGCATGAAAATTGTCACATCCAATTCAGCAATTTTCACAAATATTAACTTTCTTTCTTCACAACGCATTTTGGCTTGTAAATCAACAATACATGTAACATATTTCCAGCACTTATGCAAGACTCAATTTAACCGAAAATTCCAAGTTCAACACAAGTCCTCCCACTCAATACAATGCCATTTCCAGCACACAAAATTGTCACCAACATTCCTCAATTTAACCCAGTCAGAAGCACTCACAAAGTCGTCATTTAGCAAAGCATTATACTCCAAACAATTTCCCAGCAATAAATCACAACCCAACACTCTTCAAGCCACTCAACCGAAGCAAAATAAGTACAAATTAGTTATGCATCAGCTTAACTAAAAATCCCCGCCACAATTCTTACAATAAACATTTCCAACATCATTCAATTCATGTAGAAGCCATACCTAATTATAAGTAACATGCAACGCATAAGTACCTCTTTTTAATAGCAATTTACCCAATATTTTCATAAACATAATTTCATACTCTCAATTCCAAACACATGCATGTCACGGAGATCTTCAATTTATTAGAAATTCAAAACTAAATAACTAAAATAAAACCTCAATCAATCGGGTATGCACACATATATGATCATTCCAACTAACACATGATTTTAAATGCAAGTTTAATAATATTCCACTCACCCACAAAACCTTCTCCTTTCCTTGATCAAATTAAGGCTCCGGTTCCTTCCCTCCTTCACCTAATGTTTCCAGTTTTAGCCAATGATTAAGAAATTCCCAAGGAAAGGAAAAGAAATTGAAAATGGAACCATGATTTGGATGCTTACCTTTATCCCACCGAAATCACCAAAAAATTCACTAAACTTCCACTCCCTCTCTTATTTCTCCTTCTCGGCACTCTCTCAAGTCTCTCTTCAATTTGCTGCTTCTTTCATTTTGTTGCAAAAATGAACTAAACAGGGGTGCACAAGAATTTTTCAGGGGTTGATTTATGACATATCAAAACTTTTGTTCTTTGATTTTAGGGGGTGAAATGTGACATCTGAATACTTTGGGGTAAAATGGGGCCATTAAGTGGAATATTTCCAGGCCACCGTATAAACTTTATACGGTGGCCTGGAAATATTCCACTTAATGGCCCCATTTTACCCCAAAGTATTCAGATGTCACATTTCACCCCCTAAAATCAAAGAACAAAAGTTTTGATATGTCACAAATCAACCCCTGGAAAATTCTTGTGCACCCCTGTTTGGTAAGCAATACAAGTCCTTCTACTTTGAAACTTTTTAACAGACCCCTTAAAATACTACTTGTTCATTTGCGTCCAATTCCTTTTGCTAAATTTAACTGGTCCTCCAGTCCTTATTTCCTGTCCAAAGCACCCCTGCAAGTTTTCAATTTCTTACAAATTACCCCTAAAATAAACTTTAATAAAATCCCATAAAAAAGGGGGTATTGCAACAAATGGTTAAATAGACGTGTTGAAATTAGAAAATTTACTTGACTATCCATTGCACAAAGCCTCGTAAAAGGAATTAATGGAGGAATCAAATTATTTATCTACTTGAGCATGTTATACTTACAATTTAGTCATACAAACAGACAGACAAAATACAAAAGAGAGAGTAGTTATTTTACATAAATTTTGTACAATTTTGATCTTGTTGTATGACTTAATTATAAGCAAAATATTATTGTATCTACTTATAGCTGTTGATATTATGACTCACTGTCTTATTTGTTCTCATGTGAAATTATATGTCTTTAGAAAAATTATTTGGTAAATAATACAATTGTAAATAGGATTAAATTTTAAGAGTCCTCTTAGGAATTAAAATGAATTCTATTAGAATTAGAATATCTCATATCCAACCTATAAATATAAAGGTTAGAATCAATTCAAGGTTACGAAAGTATGAAAGAATGTGATAACATATGGCATTTGATGTAAGAGTTGTTAAACATCATGGAGAGAGGGTCATAGAAACTGAGATTATTTTCGCTCTAGGTACTAGGTTGAGCATGCTTAAAAACTATGATTGTTTCCACTATATTAATTATACTGGGTTTATGATGTTATATACTCTTGTATATTATATTCATAAAACTATAATGAATTTTTCTCATCCATGGATGTAAATGGGTTATGTAAATATCATATTTTTTTGTATGATGTGATTTTAATTTTATATTATCGATCTCTAATGTATATTTTTAGTTGCGTGATCTCCTAACACCAACGCTATAGACAAAAAGCTTTTAACGTTCCTATTCAATTGTAGCTTTAGACTTTTGTGCATAAAGGTTGCCAATAGTAACAGCTTAATGAGTGAAGGGTGTTGATTAATCAATTTATCCCACATAAGTGAGCATGTGTTTCATTTTGAGTAGATTATATAGTTTTTCTTGATATATAAATTGATGATATGAAAAGAAAAGAAATCATATTTATAATAAAGACATCTAATAATACTGACTTAAATTAATTAAATTATTGCTGCTTTTTCTTTTTATAAGAGAACCATCATTGGTCTTAAATTTTTAATGCTTTTTTATCCATGATTGGCGTTCTTGTTCTGAATCAAGCGAACAATAAAAATGAGCCAAAGAATTGCACCCTTGCACCTGGACATCAACTTTTTCAAGGAAAAAAAAAAAGAGAGAGATGGCAAGTATATCTCAATGTGAACATCCTAGCCACTACTGAGGTTCTGTACCTCATCTTCTTCATTAACATAAGAATCAGAAAGTGAATCTTTGGCTTCATCCTCCATAGCTCCACAGGTACATAGCTCCACAGGTACATGTTTCATAGTTCTTGTTTCAATTGTATGCTTTTAAGTACATGTTATGTTACATACATAAATATATATATACACATGTGCAAATTAAAGACCACACATGCATATATAGATAATAAAAACGATAATAGCGAGGGATCAGATCGTATTTAGGGAAGGAACTATAAGCTTATACATAATTCAATTAATTGACCCATAATTCTCTTATATAGGTAGACGTCCTGATTTTTATAAAACCCAGATGAAGTTTGCTAAAATTTTGTAATTTATATATTATATAATTGAAATTTACTATTGATGATAATCTATTTGACTTGTCAACGGAAAGCAACTAGCTACTGGTTGCTGGCACAACCTTTTTTTTCTTATTGATGAAGACCATCGAGGGATCTGGTAGATCCAACTCTTCTGTCCATAGAAAAAGAGTAAACGGCTTTTTCCTTGTGATATTTTTTTAGAGATATATTTTTAAAATATTATTTTATTATCCAAATTAATATTTCATTTATGATACCGGTATCATTGCGATCCCACATTACCACAATTTTCTTTCTCGATCATCATTCACTAAAACCTCTTAAACTCTACTCTCACTGACCCCATCAATGATCGGTAATCAAGTGATTAGGGTTTGCGCAACTACCTCTCCTATGTCAAATTCCAATAAATCGTAACCACAAAAATCTAACATTTCACCATCAAAAGGTTTATCAGCCTCCTCTCTTTAAAAGCCTCAACATCTTGGACCGATTTATTCTTTGTTCATCGTCGAAATATAAATTTAAGTAATAAAGTGATATTTTGAAAGTCTATGAGTAAAAAAATGTCATTAAACCATTATTTGAGTGGGAAAAAGTTGTTAAACTCATAGAAAAATGACTAAGGGCCACAAGACACAGAAATTTACTTGAATATCCATTTTCCAGAGCCTCGTAAAAGGAACTAATGGAGGAATCAAAGTTTCATTATTTATTCACTTACAAACACTATAGACAAAAAGCTTTTAAACGTTCCTTTTCAGTTGTAGCCTTTGGATAAAGGTTGGCAATAGTAATAGCTTAATGAGTGAAGGGAGTTGATTAATCAATTTACACCACATAAGAGAGCATGTGTTTTATTCTGAGTGGATGTGTAGTTTTGAGTTTCCTACTGTGTGTGTATGTATGTATATATATAGAGTTCCACGAGCTAATCATTCTCAAAAGTGATCATATTTATAATTAATTTGACAGATATGAGCTGTTGATGCACAGCTCACCAAAGATTTTCCAACTTGAGTTCATTTTCTTTTCACAAAACCTCAAGGAATAGTTATAGATTATATATTAATACATATAGAGTTAAGTGACAGGATCCATTTGCTACTGCAAATTGCCAAATTGTATATTTGAAGAGAGACAAATTGATTAGAAAATAAGATTTTAGCAGGACAGAATAAATAATTGCATATTAGGGGAGAAGACTGAAATACTATTTGGGGAATTTAAGGAACAACAAAGATATCTAATAATATTGACACGAAAAATCTCCTGTGGCCTCATAGTAAAAAAGTTATGAGTTCTCCATGCATACACTAATAGGAGTGGTCACTCTTAGGATTTACTTGACTTTAACTTTAGGTTTTAAAGGATTAATTAAGATATACACAAATTTGTACGAGTACTATTTAAATTCATTAATGTTTAATTTCCAGTGGGGACATTAATTAAGTTAATGTTCTTAATCCACCATTGAAAGATATATCATATATGACATAAACAAAAGCTAGCGTGCTGCTTTTTCTTTTTATAAGATAAGAGAATCATCATTGCTCTTAATTTTTAATGCTTTTTTTTTATCCATGATTGGCGTTCTTGCTCTGAATCATGTGAACAATAAAAATGGCAACAAGAATTGCACCCTTGCATCTGGACATCAACTTTTTCTTAAAGAGAGAGAGAGAGATTCCTAGTATATCTCAATGTTATCATCCTAGCCACTACCGAGGTTCTGTATCTCATCTTCTTCATTAACATAAGGCTGAGAATTTGAATATGTTTAAAGTACCTCAAAAGGCCAATCTGAGAGCTGATATATGAATCTTTCGCTTGTTCCTCCATAGCTCCACAGGTACATCTTACATAGTTCTTGTTTCAATTGTATGCTTTTAAGTAAATTTTACATACACAAACATACATGCACATGTGCAAATTAAAGACCACACACATGCATAAGATAATCAAAACGGTAATAACGAGGGATCAGGTCGTATTAGGGGAAGGAACTATAAGCTTTTACAGATTACAGTATACAATTAATTGACCCATAAATTCTCTTATACATGTAGTTGTCCTGATTTCTATAAAACCAAGATGAAGTTTTGCTATATGAAAAAAAAAAATATATATATATATATATATATATATATATATATAAAATTGAAATTTACTATTGATGATAGTCTATTTGAGTTGTCAACGTAGAACAGCTAGCTAGCTGGTGGCTACTAGCACAACCTTTTCAATACTAAGTTTTGAAATCCCCTTATCTCATAGCATGATGTCTGTGGTTGATGAAACTATGAAACCTCAATTATTATTATTTATTTAAAAAAATCTATACAATATCTTCTTCATCCAACTCTATCCTCAAACTCCATCTACATGATCCATGTTTGACCTGGTATATATACATATATCATCTAGCATTAATTTTAATTGATAATGATAGGACTACCAAGCCGCATAACAACAAAAAAATATGTCCTTTGACAAGAAAACGATAATGGTTCTTGTTGGAACACAAAAAAACGAATAGAAGAACAGGTAAAACAAACGTATCAATCACCATGGATTTATTCATGAACCTCAAGCTTATGATATGGGAAGGTGAACAAGAAGACATTGAAGATATATAATGAAGGAAGATCGAGTTATATTTGCGTACCTCTTGATCAAATCTTAACCACGTAATATACATTCCTTTAAGATCTGTAAAAGGTTGGGAAAGTTTCAGAAATAAAGAGAGGATGAAGAAGACATACAAAGACTGTGAGATAATATCAAGAAGTTGAAGAGTATCTTATCGGAGGATGGCGGCACTTGCAGCAGTTGTTTTAACACAAACAAAGGCAGGTGCCACCGCTCCTGCGACAAGATTCCCTCAACTCCTTTTAATTTCTTTCTTGCTTTCGCAAACCTCCATGCATGATGTTTTAGCTCTTCTTATTTCATCGTATTTCTATTTATTTGCCTCTCTCTCTCTCTCTCTCTCTCTCTCTCTCGGCTGCCTGCCTTTAATTTATGGCCCTTCGATGTTTGGTCAGGAAGCAATTGGGCATATAAATGCGAAAGTCGAGGACCAAGTGGAGAGTGGGTGCCAAAAATTAAAGCAAATAATGGGTGCTTACTCACGAGGCCATCTCTATTAACATTAATAATGAGGTATTAATTAATTAATTGTGTTGTTATTCAGCATGATTGTCAGTTCTTAAGTTTTTTAAAGTTGTTTTACTATACTCTTTCATAAATTTTTACACAATACTAATGTAGTAGTTTATAATTAGTCAATTTATAATTAATTAGTAGAATCTATGTAAGACTCATGTAAAATCTATTATGAACGGATTAATTTCGAATTATCATATCAAGATTATGGGAAAAAATTTATAAGAAATGATTATTGGTATAATATTATTCTTATCTATTTTATTATACACTCATCTCATTTGTTAGTGCTATTAGTTAATTTAAGGGCATCTCGGCTTCTTTTCATTGTACTAATTGATGGGGAGTTAGTATTAATTAATGCATAGGCTAGCTGGTCCCCTTAAAAGGATAACCTTGTTAATTAATTTGAAGAATTAATACCAGCTCAAATTGGAGACTGCACAGGTAGATTTCAATTGGGGGTTTTTGATAAAAAGATGGAGATAGGAACTAGTGGCCCAACTCTTCGGCTATGACAGGAAGCAACCCATTAAAACCTCACAATTTGTCTGTCTTCTTGTAATCATTCTCCGATTCTGATATGCTTTGTTTTTGCCCACAAATATATGGAGATTTGTGCTTGTCTGTCCCCAAGTGTGTTAAAAGAGAGAGAGAGAGAGAAATGATGGCTTACTATAAAATTGGAGGCAGCAGGAATATGCATGATTATTACTCAGAAATTTAACAATGAAAATAGAAATTTGAGTTTTCTGTGATACTTATATTAAAATCAAAATTGTCCTCATATATATATATGTTATGTTCATTGCATATTATAGTACATTTTCCCTTTCAACTGAAAAGTAAGTTGGATGCCGGACAGTTCATTGAACTGGAGAAATTAAGATGCATGAAGGAATGACATAAGTAATTGTTATTGATAGGTTCACTTGCTTTGTTCAACTTTTGCTAAAGTAGAATTAAACAATTCCTAATGAAAAGGATAAATTGAGCTGATTGATAGGATAAATTATTATTCTTGAATTAACCAAAACAAACATTGAAGATATGATATCTTATCAGTTAATTCTTGCTTGTCTCCTGCAGGCCATGGCTACCATGAAAGTCATCTTCCATCAATCTTCTTCGGAATTTCTTCCAAATTTCTTCTCTTTCATGCACTCATCAAAGTTGTATTGATTAAGAAAAGAGAACGAGTGGATCATCCAATTTCGACGTAATTCATTGGAACCAGATTTTCTAATGCGTTTTCCACACAAAAAGGTTTCTTTTTCTGTGTCTTCCCTTCTCTTTTCACCTCAGGTTTTAGTCATGATGAGATGCTTTAATTTGTCATTGCTGTTTCAGCAGAAATTTCTGCTAAAATTGACAATTCATTAGTATAGCTTGTTTTGTATAGCAAACCAAAACCTGATATGATTGAATGCTAGACAATCGGCTCCTTTTGAGTTATGAATTGATTAAGAAACTACAACAGAAAACATCTCAGGAATTAGTTAATTAAAACAACATTAAACATATACACTGCTGTTGTTAATTCCTTCAGGGGTCAGATACATTGTTTAATAAATTATATTTGGCCATTATTATATATGTGGTTAATAATCAAAGCCCTTTCGAAAATGATAACTTTAAGTTATATATTAATTGAACTGATATTGTGCTGTTGTGGCTGTTGTGGTTCGAATCAACTTTAAAGATACAATTAGCAAGAGCAATAGGCCTATACTGAGAAACAGTATCTGCATCATGACTTTTTGGAATTAGGGTGATCAAATTCGGATTGGCCCCAGGATGTAACCAAGAATCCACAAAAAATTGATCAACAACATCCCAGAAGGATTTAAAAAACAATCTTGGAAAGCCATCTAGACCAGGAGCACTATCAGGATCCATATTAAACACTGTAGATTTAATCTCACCGGCTGTGAGAATGGCTGTGAGGCAAGTATTTTCTATGTCTGAAACCAAATGTGGAATAACTGAGAACAAAACATTAGAATCTTGAGTTGAATTGGTATCATTGAAGAGGTCCTTATAGAAACTCACAATATGATCAGAAACGACTCAAGAATCTTCCACAAGATGGCCATTAATATTACGGAGACAAGAGATGTGAGATTTCGCTGCTCTAACCTTTCTGATATAAATTAACCAAATAAAAAAACTTCTGGAATAATCAAGAGATAAGAACATAAAAACATAAAAACATAACCTAATTAACAAATTGAGCATATTAATATTAGCTTGTTTTCAACCATGGAATGAAATTTAATTTAAGGGATAGCAGGACTATATATTTGATCATATGTAGAATCACCTCTCCTATATGTATGTGACAGTAGTCTTTTTCAGTGATTTCCCTTTCGTTGCTCTTAATCTATTATATTTTCTGTATGTAATAATTAATTCATATAGGTAGAATGAAAGCATTGATTTGTATATGGATCTTATCTTAACCCTTACACAATAATAAAAGAATGGATAGAGGTCTGGTTATAGAACTCCTATAATTAAACCAGAAAAATAGAGATGACTTATAGGAGAGACAAGCTGCATATTCGTGTTAATTAATTGGTTCACTTGCATGCAAAAACCTTAAAACAAGACTTATATATTCAATATCCTTATAAATATAAAAGTTAATTGCAATGAAATCACAGCTGGAATGAATATTTTTATCTATATAACTATGCCATAAACGTCAGTGGTCCAACTTCATCATCCTTTGATGTCATTCATACGAAAGAAATGAAATTTAAAATCTTTGGTTGCATATATATACACCTGCACCACAAGTAATCATATTATATATTTCTGAAAAGAGAGAAAAATAAAAGATTAATTCATACATAGGGCTTATATATAGTTCAATTAATAATATGTATAAAGTCCTGAAAAAGGGTTAAGGGTTTTGTGTATTCTGAGTTTGCACTCTCTTGTAGAGTCTTAATTCTTTGGTTCATTGAAGGTTTCCATGTTCCCAAAAAATGAGGAAGTAAACTGCAAAACAATCAAAAGTCTAATAACCTTGATGAAAATTAGGAAAGCTGAATTGACAGAGAAATTGTGCACAAATACCTTTGGTTAATGCGATAGAAATAATTTTTCTTCTTTTTTGTTGGTTCAGCAAAAGTTGGAGGGTCTCAGCTCGCAGAGGGATGGAACCAACTGGGTTCGTAACTCAACCATAGTTGGTCCCATCTCCTCTGCGAGTAGAGGCCCCCAACTTCTTCATTAACCCTCAGCTCTCTCTTCTCCATTGCTCGCCCTTCTTTATATGATATTAAGATAAATTTTTGGGCCATGAACAAGAGCTGCCGAGGTTACTATCACAGGGAGACGTCACAATTACTAGCTAAATCAATAGCCATAATCCATGAATAAACTGCACTAAGCTAGCTTGCTAGTGCCGTCTCTCCTGCGACAGTAACCCCAAAAACTTCTGTATGAACTTGTGTATTGCTCATAAATTTGATGCGTATTTATAGAGGGTTAGCAACCAGGAAATGACTGAGAAATTAGTTAGTCTTTGTAGAGCTAGCCATGTTTGTTCCCATGTGTTCCATAAATTAGGTCTTTTTCAAGATTCAAACACACGAAACATTACAGTAAGTTACCTGGAACTTTTATATATATGTTTTCTTGAGAAAAAAAAATGGAAATATTTTCACTGTTTTAAGATTAGTAAGTCAATAAATAAAGGGAAAATACTTGAGGTTGGCATAGTTGGCCGGCCTGAGAAATTAAATTGAAAGGTATTGGTAATTAATTTTGTTATACTTTGGGGGTTCCAAATGAATAGTTAATGCCATAACAAGCTGGGTACAGCTGCCAGACTTGATTTGGTTTTGGAGACAATTCAATGATCCAAATTTGCATCCTAGGTGGGACTGAATTAAGTTTGAGGGTGACAGCCGTTAGGGTTAGGGGCTGCTCAATATATTAAGCTTGAAATTAATAATATTAATGCTCTGCTACTGTAAATTATAATGAACAATTTGACAGGAAATATATATGTAATTATGAGTACTTTATAGTAACAGGTGTGAACATTGTGTGAACTGAAGCAGATTATAACTCATATTTCATGATTAATTAATGAAGCAAACTCAGTTCAGCTCTCACCTAACTTGTTTGATTCCAGATTCAACGAACATCTTAATTTATTAACTGTAGAATTCAAGGTTTGATCGAATCCTTATGGAAGGCTAGCGGTTTGACTCAGATACTGGTTGGTGGGCTCAATAGTCAGTAGTCCTAAGACTTGCAGAAAGCTACTGAAAATATTCAAGTTGTCCCGCATATCGGCTTTGAATTGTCTTCAATCCTTTCTTATTCAATCAATGGGTTAACACTCCATAAAATATTTTGTTTGGTAGGTGAGAGAGTTTACCCTAATTTTATAGAGTAAACAACTTTTTCCTACCCAAGGTTTGCCTTAATGACACTTTTCCATTTAAAAAGTTTCAAAATACTATTTTCCCACCCAAAGTTTACATTTCCGTAAATACTTAAAATATATTTCATTTTCTCAAATGGTGTTCGACGAGTGATTAGAAGTCAGAATAAGAGGTTTTTTGTAGAGTGGAGACCAATAGATCAAACGACGGTAACTGATTGGATATTCGACATCGAAATTAGCTGAAAATCAGCTAAGACAGGAAACATAATTTTGGGGCAAGATCGGCAATCGCAAATAAGTACCGAAGTGAGAAGAGTTTTGTATAGGAAAGACCAGAGATTCAAATGGTGGTGGCAGAGAGAATTTTCGCGGTCAGAATCAACCAAAATCAGATTTGGATAGTAATGGAATATAAACGTTGGGTGTGAAAGTGATATTTTGAAACTTTTTGGGTGGAAAAGTGTTATTAAGGCAAACCTTTGGGTGGGAAAAAGTCGTTTACTTAATTTTATAATGTGAGAGGTTCATCAAAGACTTGGTCAATGTCACATGCATTCAATTCAAACATTAATTTTAGCTACAACAAAGGGGCAAGCATTTGATCAATTATCAATTCCATGTCATGGGGCCATATATTGATTAATTTCGCCATCAAAGAACTCTCAAATTTTATTCTGAATTGTTTTTGGTCTGTATATTCAGTAGTTTTAGGACCATGTGATGTTGATCTATGACCAAATATAAGACCGTTTTATTTGCATTTTGGCATTGTTTTCGGCTAAGACCCATCAAATTGAGCCACGTAGTTAATAGTTGATTAATGACCTTAGTTTGTGGTACTATAAAAAAGTTGCCACGAATTTCTTCTTATTATAAATTATTCTCAATAGATTCTCTAATTATATTTGCTCTTTCTCTCACCTCTTTTACACCTACCTATGAGCAAGATCAACTCGAAAGTAAGGAAATCAATTATGATATTTAATTTCAGAGATCACAAAATAGAAAATGTATATCAAGATTAATAACATATAAATAAAGTCACATCAATAAAGAGCACGATATTTACGTACTTTGATATAATATGTTTACATTCACGGGTGAGAAAAATTCACTATAGTTTCATGAACATGATATATAAAAGTACACAACACTATACTACACACTCAACCCAATAACTAAAAGAGAAAAAATTTCAATTTCTAATACACTTTATCCATGGCGTTTAATAAAACTTACATCAAAAACTTTGAAATCTCACATTCTCTCATCAATAAAGATTGGCTCACAACTCAATATTGCAAATTTTCACTGACAACCTCGCTGTGGTAGCTCGTAATTGGATAGGCGAGACCCATTATAAACTAACCAATTACGACCTGTCATATCGGAGTTGTGAGAGAAAGTTTGTGAAATTGGATTGTAAGTGTATTATTGCCATTCTCTCATAACATTGAATTGATTCTCATCCCTATATTTGCGGGTTGTATATAGGATATTTTATTTCTAATATAATTCATATATTAATTCTTAATAGGATACCTATAATTTTATTTCTATTTACAATTGTATAATTTATTAAATAGTTTTCCTCAAAAAAAAAAAAAAATCACAATATTCAATCATTCTTAATCTGTAATTAGGTAGGATATTTTGCATATTGATTATGGAAAAATCAAGAAAGGAAAATAAGAGGGAGATTATAAGATAATAAATTAGTGGTGAATTTGGAATTTTTCATCTTACTTTTTGGAGACGAAGACTTGGTGAATGCGATTTTATTTCATAGTACGGTAACTATTTTGTTGAATTATAAGATAAAACAAAATTAAACAAGTACTTGGAAATTCTCGTGATTATAACTCAAACCAACCTTAATTTGTGTTAATAGTTCTAGTTAAACTGACAGTTTTTCTTCCAGAAACCAGCATGAAATTTTCAGGCGGGGGCAGATCTAGCTCAGTTAGCCCACCCTCAATTTTATTTTAAAAAATACTAATATATATAATTTCTGGATTTGAGTTTACCCTAATAAAAATATTAATGGGTAAAAATATTGATATGCACCCTAACAAAAATTTCTGCATCCATTATTGTTTCCAGGAGTGTACTTTACAATGACCGACACTGAAAGTCGAATCGACCTAAGAATAAGTTGTAAATATAGAATAAAGCTACAAAAATATAATTAAAAATGCGTGGAATTGACTATAAAATTGTGCTCTTATTCGTAAATCCATTATAGTCATGATGACATGGACTCTGCACAAACTGACAGATTAAGGAATGTTCCATGAAACTTAATATGTATAAACCTATGTTTGCCAGCTAACCTTCTGAAGAAATTTGCGGTGAAATTGTATTAAATAATACTTTTCTAGACGGTGATTAACCACTTCTTTGATTATCTTCTTAATTATTGTTTAAGGAATGTTGAAGAAGTATGTTTAATGTGATTATTATATTAAATTCAATGGAGAAATTGTATAAAGAATTTGTTTACTTGGTTTATATATAACACCACTTATAAAATATATTGTTTTTTGTTCAATGCAAATGAAATAATTAATTGATCGATGGAGTTAAATATGTATTTCGGATAACTATTTGTTTGTATGTGATTTCGGTCGGTGTGTCTTGTTATTAGACATTTTTGTGCAAATATTGGATGTATTTATAGGCAAAATGAGGAGTTTGTACGTTGTTTTGTATGGATTCCATGTATTTGAAAAGTATTCCATGCATGTATTCTCATGTGTTTTACAATTCAAAAGGTCTCTTGTCATGATGAGAAAATTGCAGCAAATTATCAAACTGTTATATATACATATATATGCTTTGTAGAGAGAATATGTATGCGTATTTGTGTATTTTATTTCATTGTTTTCTTTGAAAGATGGTGGTTCCAATCAATGAAAGGGAGTAAGTAATAATTTGGAAATTGTAACCGATAATCAGAAGGTATTTATATATATTTCATTGTTTTCTTTGAAAAATGAGTGTTCAAACTTTGGATGTATTTATAGGCAAAATGAGAAGCTCGTTATATGTATTTTTGTATGGATGAATGTATTTGAGAAGTATTTCATGCATGTATTTCGATGTGTTTCATAATTCAAAATGTCTTTTTTTATGATGAGAAAACTACAGCAAGTTACCAAACTGTTATATATATACATATATGTTTTGTAGAGAGAATATATATGATTATTAATTGTATGTAGACCTAATTGGGGCCATAAAATTTTCACCATCTAAGAACTTGCAAGTTTTATTATAATGTGTGTTTTAGTGAATATTAAACCCCACTTCTATATAATTAAACTTGTTAGAAGTCATATTTGTCTTACATCACTAATTTAGTGGGCTATTATAGTATATATATGTGGTTTGGTTCCTTTCTTCCTTAAGGCTAGTTTTTGAGTTTGAGTTTTACCCAAACCAATTTATTATGGTATCAGAGCCACCTTTGTTAGACCTTTACATGAAATTACTAATGACTAGAGAAACTAGAGAAATTTACATGAAATTTTGACGCGATGGTGGGTCCTAGTGGGTTTGGACCCTTGTATGAAATTACTAATGACTAGAGAAACCTGCATGAAATTTTGAGACGATGATGAGTCTTGGTGGGTATGGACCAACCCCTGCATAAAATTACAAATGACTAGAGAAACCTCATAAATTTTGAGGATAATATAATGAAAGAACCTTCAAACCAAGTCAATTACATCAAAACTAATGATTAGTCCTAGTGGGTTTGGACACCAGTGTTATCAAACCTAACAACTAGAGAAACCTACATGAAATTTCAAGGATGATACGAAGAAAGAACATTCAAACCAAGTATATATACATATATATTAAAGCATTTTCAATTGTAAGCCTACCACAGAAATTTTCCATAAGCAGGAAGAAAAGCAGCCACTTTTTTCATACTTTGTTGCTAGCTAGCTAGCACCAAAGTATTAGGTGCAAAATTGAATAGACATTTTATGTTTCAATTTCACAAATGCTGGCGGGCTTCTGTTATAACTTTTGGTGTCAAAAATTATTAATTATTCCCCTTTTAGGACAAGACATCTACATCAATTTTTCACATTCACTGTACACTTTAGTCAATGAACGACTTTAATTATTCACAAGCTATCCACACAAGGAATGTTCAATGAATTTATAGAACAATTATTTTCTCCAAGGTGATTAATTAGTACTTTTCAAAGCATATAATATTCGGTTTTCTTTCATTTATTGGAACTAAAGTTGGGCCTGGTGGATCAGATTTGGTTAGCCCAATATTTGCCAACATAACACAACCATAAAAAACAACCGTTTATGTTCTCAGCCAGGCCCATATCCTCTTGGCCTTTTGAATAGTTGTTACATAAAATGTTTTTGGGCATCCAGTCTGAATTTGCTTTGGTCACTTGGTAATTTGTTACAGGTTAAACATTCCATATGAAATAGACATGTTCAGTCAATCTGTAAGCTTTCAATCCTCTAAATAAGGAGAAGGTTTTGGGAGATATTTATGTGAATTCAAAAGATAAATCTATGTAGGGTAAGGCCAAAACGAACAATATCTAATTTATTGAACTACTATTAAGAGATCCAATCTAAGTTATCATCTATTTATCAAACTAATCCGTTATCCTAATGGCAACTAGCCTGCTGAGAAAAATCACATTAATTAATAATTGTTCAATCAAAATCAGTGGAGATTGCACACTATATATTATCACTCTGGAGTGACAAAACCTGGTTCACCTGTTAGCTCTTTCTCTTTTTCTTCTGCTTCTTTCTCAGCTTTCAACTTTGCTTCTTCTTTTCTCTCTTCCAGGGCCTGGATTAAGCTTCTCAGGATAAGCTCCACATCAGGTGGAACTGTTTTTGGCATCAAATGCTCTACAACATCCCCTGGGCAACAATTCACAAATTGGCTACTTCTTGTCTCTCTTTCTTCTTTTCCAAGTTTCGT
>CM047739.1:25133859-25246773 GCA_026225825.1 Pistacia integerrima
TTCTTTCCAAGTTTCTGTCTCGGATCCTTCTCGTTATTATTTCCTCCTTTCTCCTTTTTCTTCCTCTTTTGACCTGTAAGATCAAGCGAACAATCGATGTCTTCAATGACAACAATCGATTTTCTAGATGTTTCAATCAATAGCTTTCTCAGTTCAGTATTGTCTTTGACAGCAGTAAGCTGAAGATCATACAAATCGTAGCCTAAAAGACTGGCCATGGCAACAATCATAGTAGACTTACCAGACCCTGGAGGGCCATATAACAGGTACCCTCTTTTCCAGACTCTCCCCAATTCTTGCATAGAAGTCTAGTTAGTTGGTAAGGAATCGCAAAGAATGAGCTGAAGAAACAGAGGTGAGTTTGAGAAGACTGATTTTTCTTATTACTAAAAACCGTGACTGTTACACATTTATAACATAAAGGGGATACGAAGGAAGGGTAAAATAGTAACTTTCAAAGCTTAACTATTTTAACAGCTAACTGAGTCAACTATTCTTAATATCCAAATATCCTCCGTTAAACAAAACCTCTACGACTACTTGTCATTACTCCCAGTAATGCATGTTACCAACTATTCTAATAAGTCTTCAGCCTTGCTGAATGTTATCAAGTCTTCAATAATTTGGTTCTTCTTCTCGGGTTCCATGGCGAGTGTCTGGAATGTTGCCGGGTTCTCAAAGTCTCAAACACCACATTGAACCATTGTTAGTATAAAGCTTTCGCATCCGGTTCCTCAGCTTGATTGCCTTGCCTTCTTTCAGGACATTAACAAGATAAGGCTTAAATAACAACACTTGGCATCACATAGCAGAATCTGATGTGAAACTGACTAGAGGTTTGTTTTGTCTGCTAGTCCTCAGTCGGCTACTTAGGGACGGCGTTGTAACCGTGTGTGTCCTAAGCAAAGTATTTTGAAAATTTTCACTTGTAGCACTGATGTTAGGGTCCTTTTAGTTAAATTAGAAATAAAACATTGGTTAGCTCACAGAATTAAACAATTATACAACCAAGATTGATAACAAGATGCCGCATACATGAGATTCGGCTTATGTTAAGAAACAACTTGACCCAAAAACTTAAACTATTAAATAAATTTTAACATATACATATACTGATGGTTACTTATTGTTAAGTGTGCCACAAAATTGATGAAGACCATCGACGGATTCTGGCAGATCCAACTCTTCTGTCCATAAAAAAATGTCGAAAGGCCACATGACACAAATGTTTTAACTTTGAAAACATGCATGTGAAAAACCGTTTGCATGCCATATAACATCATAACCACTCATATGATAAGCAATAATCAACATATGATATTTCCGGTTGCAATGGAACCACATACCAAGATCGTATAAACCGAAGACAATCACTATCAGTATGCGGGGACCTAAGTCATACCTCTCACGTGTCGGTCCCAAATACAGACAAGTAGCTATACCACCCACAGTTTATCCTCAGGGTGGTACCAACCACAGTCTATATCGAGATGGTATAATTACCATTGGTTAATCATACTTAACCCACAGTTTATCCTCGGGGTGTCATGATATGATATCAAACAAATTCCGCCCACAGTTCACCCTCGGGGCATCTAAAATACCATAGCGGCTAATAGTCACTTGGTGTAATCCCGCCTGAAGCTTGTTGGTGCTCATCCTATCTCGGTAAGATATCGTAATCGTTCGATAGAATGAATCATCTCAATGCGTGTATAAGGATAAATATAAAATTCTAGCTAATGCTTGGAGGGGACGAATACTACAAAAGGGGGTCTCCAATCTGATGGATAAAACACATCATCAGACATTGCATCCGAGTATCCAATACATCATGAATTATGCATGCTCGTTTGCAGATACATATAAAAAAATAATATCAATAAACTACTTGTTCTCCTTGGAAACTGGCATGCAAAAATATGTGTGCAACGCTTGAAACATCGTAATCAATAATCATATAAAATATCTATTTATCCCACCTTTCTAAAGGTTCCAGCAAGGCAAATAAAAAAGACATTTTTTTTTTTTTCCCCTTTTTCTTTAGAAAGCATGAAAATTGGCACATCCAATTCAGCATTTTTCACAAATATTAACTTTCTCTCTTCACAACGCATTTTGGCTTATAAATCAACAATACATATAACCTATTTCCAGCACTTATGCAAGACTCAATTTAACCGTAAATGCCAAGTTCAACACAAGTCCTCCCACTCAATAAAATGCCATTTCCAGCACACAAAATCGTCACCAACGTTCCTCAATTTAACCCAGCCAAAAGAATTCACAAAGTCGTCATTTAGCAAAGCATTATACTCCAAACAATTTCCCAGCAATAAATCACAACCCAACACTCTTCAAGCCACTCAGCCGAAGCAAAATAAGTACAAATTAGTTATGCATCAGCTTAACTAAAAATCCCGGCCACAATTCTTACAATAAACATTTCCAACATCATTCAATTCATGTAAAGGCCATACCTAATTATAAGTAACATGCAACGCATAAGTACCTCTTTTTAATAGCAATTTATCCAATATTTTCATAAACATAATTTCATACTCTCAATTCCAAACACATGCATGTCACGGGGATCTTCAATTTATTAGAAATTCAAAACTAAAGAACTAAAATAAAACCTCAATCAATCGGGTATGCACACGCATATGATCATTCCAACCAACACATGATTTTAAATGCAAGATTAATAATATTCCACTCACCCACAAAACCTTCTCCTTTCCTTGATCAAATTAAGGCTCCGGTTCCTTCCCTCCTTCACCTAATGTTTCCAATTTTAGCCAATGATTAAGAAATTCCCAAGGAAAGGAAACGAAATTGAAAATGGAACCATGATTTGGATGCTTACCTTTATCCCACCGAAATCACCAAAAAATTCACTAAACTTCCACTCCCTCTCTTATTTCTCCTTGTCGGCATTCTGTCAAGTCTCTCTTCAATTTGCTTCTTCTTTCATTTTGTTGCAAAAATAAACTAAAATGGGTTTATACGGTGGCCTGGAAATATTCCACTTAATGCCCCTGTTTTACCCCAAAGTATTAAGATGTCACATTTCACTCCCTAAATCAAAGAACAAAAGTTTTGATATGTCACAAATCAACCCCTGGAAAATTCTATGCACCCCTATTTGGTAAATTACTCAAGTCCTTCAACTCTGAAACTTTTTAACAGCCCCTTAAAATACTACTTCTTCACTTGCATCCAAGTCCTTTTGCTAAGTGCAACTGGTCCTCCAGTCCTTATTTCCTTGCTAAAGCACCCCTGAAAGTTTTCAATTTCTTACAAATTACCCTAAAAATAAACTTTAATAAAATCCCATAAAAAAAGGGGCTATTACAACGAATGGTTAAATAGACGTGTAGAAATTAGAAAATTTACTTGAATATCCATTGCACAAAGCCTAGTAAAAGGAACTAATAGAGGAATCGAATTATTTATCCACTTGAGCAATGTTATACTTACAACTAAGTCATACAATCAAACAAAAAATAAAAGACAGAGTAGTTATTTTACATAAATTTTGTGCAATTTTGATCTTGTTGTATGACTGAGTTGTAAGCAAAATATTATTGTATCTACTTACAGCTGTTGATATTATGACTCGCTGTCTTATTTGTTCTCATGTGAAATTGTATGTCTTTAGAAAAATTATTTGGTAAATAATACAATTGTAAATAGGATTAAATTTTAAGAGTCCTATTAGGATTTGAAATGAATTCCATTAGAATCAGAATGTCTCATATCCAATCTATAAATACAGGGGTGAGAATCAATTCAAGGTTACAAAAATATGAGAGAATGTGAGAACAGAGTGTATTTGATATAAGAGTTGTTAAACATCATGGAGAGAGGGTCATAGAAATTGAGATTATTTTTGCTCTAGATACTAAGTTGAGTATACTTAGAAGCTTTATTAATAATATTGGGTTTATGATATTGTATACTTTTGTATATCATATTCATGAAACTATAACAAATTTTTTTTATTTGTGAATGTAAACGGGTTATATAAATATCATATATTTTTGTAAGATACGATTTTAATTTTTTGTTATTGATCTGAAATGTATATTTTTTGTTGCGTTGTTTGATCTCCTAACACCAATGCTATAGACAAAAAGCTTTTTACGTTCCTATTCAGTTGTAGCTTTAGACTTTTTTGCATAAAGGTTGCCAATAGTAACAGCTTAATGAGTGAAGGGTGTTGATTAATCAATTTATACCACATAAGTGAGCATGTGACGTGTTTCATTCTGAGTGGAGTATATAGTTTTTCTTGATATATACATCGGATGATGATATGAAAAGAAAAGAAATCATATTTATAATAAAGACATCTAATAATACTGACTTACATTAATTAATGTTTAATTCCCAGTGCGGAAATTAATTAAATTATTGCTGCTTTTTCTTTTTATAAGAGAACAATCATTGGTCTTAAATTTTTAATGCTTTTTTATCCATGATTGGCGCTCTTGTTCTGAATCAAGCAAACAATAAAAATGGGCCCAAGAATTGCACCTGGACATCAACTTTTTGAAGAAAAAGAAAAAGAGAGAGAGATGCCAAGTATATCTCGATGTTATCATCCTGGCCACTACTGAGGTTCTGTATCTCATCTTCTTCATTAACGTAAGACTGAGAAAGTGAATCTTTGGTTTTTCCTCCATAGCTCCACTGGTACATGTTTCATAGTTCTTGTTTCAATTGTATGCTTTTAAGTACATGTTGCATACGTAAACATATATACACATGTGCAAATGAAAGACCACACATGCATAGATAATTATACTAAGTTTTGAAATCCTCATATCTCATACCATGATGTCAAATGGTTGATGAAATTACGAAACCTCAATTATTATTTATTTATTTTATTTAAAAAATCTATACAATATCTTCTTCATCCAACTCTAAGTTTTTTAAAAAATCTATACGATTGTCAGTTCATAAGTTTTTTAAAGTCGTTTTCGGTATATGTTTATCAATTTCATTATACACTTATCTCATCTGTTAGTGCTATTTGTTGATTTAAGGGCATCTTGGCTTCTTTTGATAGTACTAATTAATGGGGTGTTAATATTAATTAATGTGTAGGCTATCTGGTCCCCTTAAATGATAACTTTATAGATTAATTTGAAGAATTAATATTACTTAAATTAAATTCAATTGGGGTTAGTGCCCCCACTCTTCAGCTGTGACAGGAAGCATTCCAACTAAAACCTCAGAAATTGTCTGTCTTGTTGTCATCATTCTTCGATTACTTTAGGATTCTGATGTCCTTTATTTTTTTGGGCCCACAAATCAAAATCAAAATCAAAATTTGGTATCGTATACATATATAACATTATTTGCTCAAATATATGTTGTGTTCATGGCATATTATTCAACTGAAAAGTTAGTTGGATGCCAGACAGTTCATTGAACTGGGGGAAATTAAGATGTATGAATGATTAACTTTTGCTAAGTAGAATTTAACCATTCCTAATAATAAGCATGTGAAAATTGAGTTAAAATAGTTGATCTGATTGATTGGGTGAATTATTATTCTTGAACCTTGTTCTAATTAACCAAAACAAACATTGAAGATGTGCTGTCTTATCAGTTAATTCTTGCTTGTCCTGCAGGCCATGGCTACCATGAAAGTAATCTTCCATCCATCTTCGTAGGAATTTCCTCCAAATTTCTTCTCTTTCATGCACTCATTAATTTCGACGTAATTCATTAGAACCAGATTTTCTAATGCGTTTTCCACAGAAAAAGGTTTTTTTTCTCTATCTTTCCTTCTTTTTTCACCTCAGGTTTTAATTAGTCAAGATGAGATGCTTTAATTTCTCTCTGAAGTTTCAGCTGAAATTTCTGCTGAACCTGACAATTCATCAGTGTAGTTTGTTTTGTAAAGCAAACCAAAACCGTTCATTATTATTGAACTTCTTGTCAAAAAAAGATGGAAATTTAAGGCTAGATATGATTGAATGCTCGACAATCGGCTCCTTTTGAGTTATGAATTGATTAAGAAACTACAACAGAAACCATCTTAGGAATTAGTTAATTAAAACAATACTAAACATATATGCTGCTGTTATTAATTCCTTCAGGGGTCAGATACATCATACATTGTTTATTAAATCATATTTGGCTATAATTATTTATGTAGTTAATGATCAAATTATCACTTTCGAAAACGATAACTTAAGTTATATATTAATTGAACTGATATTGTGCAGCTTGTGGTATACATGCTTCATCTCATAAAAGCGAACTCTAGTTAGAATCAACTTTAAAGATAAAATTAGCAAGAGCAAAAATAGGCCAATACTGAGAAACAGTACTTATCTGCATCATGACTTCTTGGAATTAGAGTGGTCAAATTCGAATTAGCCCAGGATGTAACCAAGAATCCACAAAGAATTGTCGAACAAAACCGACTATATCTTGACCAACAATATCCCGGAAGGATTTAAAAAACAAGTCCAGGAAAGCCATCTAGACCAAGGAGCACTATGAGGATCCATATTAAACATCGTAGATTTAATCTCATCAACTGTGAGGGAATGGCTGTGAGGCAAGTGTTTTCTATGTCTGAAATCCAAATGTGGAACAAAACAAAACATTAGAATCTTAAGTTGAATTTGGCATCATTCAAGAGGTTTTTACAGAAACTCACAGAAATGACTGAAGGAATCTTCCACAAGATGGCCATTAATATTAATACGGAGACAAGAGATGTGAGATTTCGCAAGCTCTAAACCTTTCTGATATAAATTAATCAAATAAACAAACTTTCTGTATAATCAAGACATAAAAACATAACGTAATTAACAAATTGATTATTAGCTTGGCGGCCATGCTTATGCTCCAATTAGTAATACTTTGTTTTCAACCATGGAAAGAGATTTATTTTAAGAGATAGCAGGACTATATATTTTATCAAATGTAGAATCACCTGCTCCTTATATGTATGTGACAGTAGACTTTTTCAATGATTTCCCTTTCGTTGTTCTTAATCTATTATATTTTCTCTATTTAATAATTAATTCATATAGGTAGAACGAAGACATTGATCTTTATATGGATCTTATCTTATCCCTTACGCAATAATAAACGAATGGATAGCGGTATGCTGTAGTACTCCTATAATTAAACCAAAAAGGTAGAGACCACTTAGGAGAGACAAGCTGCATATTCATGTTAATTAATTGGTTCACTTGCGTGCAAACCTTAAAACAAGACTTATATATTCAATGTCCTTATAAATATATAAGTTACTTGCCGACGAAAAAACAGCTGGGCATGAATATTTTTGTCTATATAACTATGCCATAAACGTCAATCATCGAACTTGATCATCCTTTGATGTCATTCAGACGAAAGAAATGAAACTTAAAACTACACCCCAAGTAATCATATGGTATATTGCTAAAAAGGGAGAAAAATAAAAGATTAATTTATAGTCTACATCATCTTCTTGCAATATTATGTTTTTATTCATAAGTTTTATATATAGTTCAATTAATAATAGGCATTAAGTCCTAAAAAAGGGTTAAGGGTTTTGTGTAATTCTGGGTTTGCACTCTTGTAGAATCTTAATTCTTTGGTTCACTGAAGGTTTCCATGTTCCCAAAAAAATGAAGAAGTAAACTGCAAAACAATCAAAAGTGTAATAACTTTGATGAAAATTAGAAAGCTATAGCCGAAATTGAAAGAGAAATTATGCACAAATACCTTGATTAATGTGATAGAAATGATTTTTCTTCTTTTTTCACCAAAAGTTGGAGGGTCTCAGCTCGCAGAAGGATGGAACCAACTGGGTTTGTAACTCAACCACAGTTACGAACCCAGTTGGTGCCATCTCTCTGCGACTAGACCCCCAGCTTCTTCATTGAACCCTCAACTCTCTCTTCTCTATTTCTTCGCCCTTCTTTATATGATATTAAGATAAATTTTTGGGCCATGAACAAAAGTTGCTGAGGTCACTGTCACAGGGAGACGTCACAATTACTAGCTTAATCAATAGCCATAAATCATGAATAAACTACCCTAAGCTAGCTTGCTAGTGCCATCTCTCCTGTGACAGTGGCCCCAAAAACTTTTGTATGAACTTGTGTATGGCTTTGCATACATTTGATGCGTATTTATAGAGGGTCGCCTCAGATTTTTTTATGAAATTTAAGAACCACGAAATGACTGAGAAATTTAGTAAGGTCTTTGTAGAGGTAGCCATGTTTGTTCCCATGTGTTCTACAAATTAGGTCTCTTTCAAGATTCAAACATAAGAACCTTGCAGTAAGTTACCTGGAAATTTTATATATATGTTTTCTTGGGAAAAAAATGGAAATATTTTCACTGTTTTCAAGATTAGTAAGTCAATAAATAATAGGGAAAATACTTGGAGGTTAGAATAGTTGGCCGGCCTTAGAAATTAAATTGAAACGTATTGGTAATTTTGTTATACGTTGGGGGTTCCAAATGAATGTTTGTCTCTAGATGACAAACCTGCCCAAATTAATGCCATAACGAACTGGGTACAGCTTTTGATTTTGTTTTGGGGACAATTCAATGAGCCAAATTTGCAACCTAGGTGGGACTAAATTAAGTTTGAGGGTGACAGCCATTAGGGTTAGGGGCTGCTCAATATATTAAGCTTGAAATTAATAATATTAATTCTCCGGCACTGTAAATTATAATGAACAATTTGATAGGAAATATATCGTAACAGGTGTGAACATTGTGTGAAACTGAGGCAGATTATGACTCATAATTCATGATTAATTAGTGAAGAAAACTCAGTACAGCCCTCCCCTAAACTTGTTTGATTCCAGAGAGTCAACGAAAATCTTAATTACTTAACTGTAGAATTCAAGGTTTGATCGAATCGTTATGGAAGGCTAGCGGTTTGACTAAGATACTAGTTGGTGGGCTCAATAGTCAGTGGTCCTAAGACTTTCAGAAAGCTACTGAAAACATTCAAGTTGTCCTGCATAAAATATTTTGTTTGGCAGTATCTTAAACTTTTTTTTTCTTTTTTGTATCCATTCTTTCTTAATCAAACACTGACTACAAACATAATAGACCAAGATAATTGTATAAATATGATAGGTACCTCTCATGCGATTCGAACATAAGACTCTTTAATTATAACTAACCTCAATGACTAAAAGGTTTGTCATCTAACCATAAAATGAGAGATAGAATGTTAAACTTTAATTCTTTAAACTTTAATTCTTTGCTCATAGATTTTGTCATTTTGATTCATAAATTTAAAAGAAAAGTATTCCATTCAACATTAGTTTTAGGCTAAGTCCCACCAATTTGATTTATTATCAATTCCATGTCATGGGTTGTTGATCTATGACCATATTTAAGACCCTTTTATTTTGCATTATGGCATTGTTTTAGGCTAAGGTCCCATCAATTTGAGCCACGTAGTTAATGGTTGATTTAATGACCTTTTATAATTAGTTTGTGGTCGATACAAAAGTTGCCACGAGTTTCTTCTTATATTCTAAATCCTTTCTCAATAGATTCTCCAATTATATTTGCTCTCTTTTTTATAACAAGGCCAACTCGAAAGTAATGAAATCAATTATGTTAAATGATTAATGACCTGTAATTAGGTAGGATATTTTGCATAGTAATAAAGGAAAAATTAAGAAAGGAAAATACAAGAGAGGTAAACAAACAAGAGGATATTAGGTTCTCAATTTATTAGGTTTGCGTTTTTATTTCCTTTTTAGGGTCATCCTGAGGTAAGATAGTTGGTTTTTTTAATGACCTCTCTATATGAGGCAATATGAGGTCGTCATGGTCAATTGTGCCATCGTAAAGGGCTTCATGCTGGGGATGATGAATTTGTGAGGCATGTCGGCTAGCGCGATTGCATCCACAAAGGGTGAATCGATATAGCAGTGAGGTTGAGTCTTTTTAGTTAGGATTGGTACTCTAGGTATACACCTCATCATTGCCTCTATGGTTAGCCAATCTTTTGGCCAATATTTGTTTCATGGGTGAGGCGGAAGCCACTAGGTTGGCCTAGTTGGCTTGGTTGGTCATGTGATTCGCACTCGATACGTTTCGTTGGGTCAAGTCACGTGAGGTAGTTTGGCGAATCATTCCATCGTGTGCCACTTGGTAACTCAGATCTCCATTCACTCCCTCCGGTTAGGTAGTTTCCATTGTGATTGATCGGGTGTTTCATCCTGCATGGATAGTAAAAAGGGTTATTTGGGAGTCATTCAGTCCATGAGGGTGGATGAACTCAAGCGAGGTGGTTTGAAGGTGAGGGAACCCGCTTGAGGATGAGTCGAGTTGAGTGGGGTTTGGGTAAGAATGGTTGATTGAAGATGAGATGGGATGGCAAGGATGGGTGGCTCTTGTTGTGGTGGACTTTCTGTTACTTGGATGTCTTGATATCGTGCTTGAAATGGGTCAACTGAAAGTGGCTTTACTGGCAATCCCTACTCAATCAGATTTAGGACTGAATCATCCACTAGTGATAAATAGAGTTGTCATGCCTTTGTATCAAAGATCGTTGGTCTGTGCTCTGGAATTTGGAGAGGCTACATGGACGAAACTGATGCACGTTAATGATTGGGTTGTATCTGACAAAGCTAAAGCTCAAGGTCATAAAATTGGCTTACCTTCTCTTTCAGAGATTGGTTTTCGGCCCTGATAAAGGTGTTTTCGGTCTGGATGGTAGTGTTCTCATTTCTAGTGTTGCCACCTTATCTGAGTGATGTTGCATAAGAGCAATCACAGCTTCTAGTCTGGCCTCAAGGCTAGGATTGGTGTTATTAGAATTTTTAGCCATAAAGAGTTTTTTATAAAACAGGGTTTGAAAGATGAATGATTGTCAGAGGCCTCATGATGGGCGTCAAACTGTAGATGTAAAAAATCAACCTTTATGAAAATAAGGATTGATCACGCAAGAAAACAAGCGTGAAGTGAATGGGAAACAATGGGGTGGTGTTTGTTGTAAGTACTTCGACGCTCAAGTTAAGAAGTCTGAGTGAGGCTAATTTAGTAAGGGTTAGGGAGAGAGAAGGTTACCGGAAGTCTAGTCGGAGATTATAACTACGGTTGTGATGCAAAATTCTCGAGAGTGAGACTTGTGGGGTCTGAAGGTGTAATCTATGTCCCCTATGAGTGGGTTGGCCTCAGTTTAAATAGTGACTATAGGATTTTCGAATCCTAATAGGATTATGAGTCCTTGGAGTTGAGGTTTCGTGAAAAATGAGAACCTTTGGTTCCCTTACCTTATTGGGGAAAGGGTGTCCCTTCGGGTCTAAAACATAGATCTTAGATGAATTAGGATAGTGATGGACCTCTTCAATAGAGTTCAGATAGTACCGAGGTAAGCAGGAGACCCTGGGCTCTAAGCAGATCCCAAGTCTAGAAGGTGGTCAAGGATTAGAGGGCCTAGGCCCAGATAAACTAGCGGTGAGGCTTAAATGAATCGAATCTTTACTGACTGGGTCCAAATGGTAAGCAATTGGACAGGTATATCGAACATACTTGATATGCAAACTCTGTTATGGGCCCAATTACTTCGAGCTTTGTTGAATGTGCCTTTGTCTTTGGGCCTATTTGGGTCAAAGACTTTTTTTGGCCCTAACAGAGAACAAGACGCCACACACATGAGATTCCACTTACATTAAGAAACAACTTGACCCAAAAACTTAAATTATTAAATAAATTCTGGCATATATATGTACACACACACACATGGATGGATTACTTATTGTTAAGTGTGCCACAAAATTGATGAAGACCATCGAGGGATTTTGGTAGATCCAACTCTTCTGTCCATAGAAAAAGAGTAAACGGCTTTTTCCCACTCAAATAATAGTTTAATAATATTTTTTCACATACAGATTTTTAAAATATTATTTTACTACCCAAATTAATATTTTATTTCTGATTCTGGCATCGTTGCAACCCCATATTACCACTTTTCTCTTTGTCGATCATCATTTACCAAAACCACTTAAACCTTACTCTTACTGACTCCATCAATCATTGGCAATCGAGCGATTAAAGTTTGCGCAACCACCCCTTCCAAGTCAAATTCCAATAAATCATAACCACTAAAATCCAACCTTCCACCATCAAAAGGTTTATCGGCCTCCTCTTTTTAAAAACCTCAATAGCCTAGACCGAATTTATTCTTTGTTCGTCATCGGAATATAAATTTGAGTAATAAAGTAGTATTTTAAAAATTTATGGGTAAAAAAATGTTATTAAATTATTATTTGGGTGGAAAAAAATTGATAAACTTATAGAAAAATGACGAAAGGCCACAAGACACAAAAATTTACTTGAATATCCGTTTCCCAGAGCCTCGTAAAAGGAACTAATGGAGGAATCAAAGTTTCATTATTTATCCACTTACAAACACTATAGACAAAAAGCTTTTAAACGTTCCCTTTCAGTTGTAGCTTTAGACTTTTGTGGATAAAGGTTGGCAATAGTAATAGCTTAATGAGTGAAGGAAGTTGATTAATCAATTTACACCACATAAGAGAGCATGTGTTTTATTCTGAGTGGATATATAGTTTTGAGTTTCCATGTGTGTGTATATATATATATATATATATATATATATATATATATATATATATATATATATATATATATATATATATATATATATATGACGAGTTCCACGAGCTAATCATCCTCAAAAGTGATCATATTTATAATTAAGTTGCCAGATATGAGTTGTTGATGCACAGCTCACCTAAAGAAAAATTCTCCAACTTGTAGTTCATTTTCCCTTCATAAAACCTCGAGGAATAGTAATAGATTATATATTAATACGTATAAAGTTAAGTGACAGGATCCATTTGCTACTGCAAATTGCCAAATTGTATGTTTGAAGAGAGACAAATTGATTAGAAAATAAGATTTTAGCAGGACAGCATAAATAATCACATATTAGGGAAGAAGACTGAAAAAATATTTGGGGAATTTAAATAACAACAAAGATAACTAATAATACTGACGTAAAATATCACCCGTGGCCTGAAAGTAAAAGAATGAAAAGGTTTAACATGAGTTCTCCCATACACTAATAAAGTTGGTCACTCCTATGATTTACCCGATTTTTAACTCTAGGTTCTAAAGGATTAGTTGAGATACACACAAACTTGTACGGATACTATTTAAATTCATTAATGTTTAATTCCCAGTGAGGACATTAATTAAGTTAATGTTCTAATCCACCATTGAAAGATACATCACACGACATAAACAAAAGCTAACTTGCTGCTTTTTCTTTTAATAAGATAAGAGAATCATCATTGCTCTTAATTTTTAATGTTTTATTTATTTATTTATTTATTTTATCCATGATTGGCGTTCTTGCTCTGAATCATGTGAACAATAAAAATGGCCTCAAGAATTGCACCCTTGCATCTGGACATCAACTTTTTCTTAGAGAGAGAGAGAGAGATTCCAGTATATCCCAATGTTATCATCCTGGCCACTACTAAGGTTCTGTATCTCATCTTCTTCATTAACATAAGACTGAGAATTTGAATATGTTTAAAGTACATCAAAAGGCAAATCTGAGAGCTGATATATGAATCCTTGGATTCTTCCTCCATAGCTCCACAGGTACATGTTACATAGTTCTTGTTTCAATTGTATGCTTTTAAGTAAATTTTACATACACGAACATATATGCACATGTGCAAATTAAAGACCACACACATGCATGAGATAATCAAAACGATAATAGCGAGGGATCAGGTCGTATTAGGGAAAGGAACTATAAGCTTTTATAGATTACAGTATACAATTAAAAATTCTCTGATATATGCATATGTCCTGATTTCTATAAAACCCAGATGAAGTTTGCTATATGAAAATTATATATATAATTATAATTGAAATTTACTATTGATGACGGATCCAATTAATGACTTGTGGGGACTAGAGTCCCCACTCAACTTTTGAAAAAAGTCAATATCTTATATTTATTTAAATTTTACACTTATAAAATTATGAGATTTTGAAAACAGCCCCCACGGTTAGTTTAGATTTTATTTTTGTAAAACCTTATTTTTAATCCGAGTATATATATTTCATATTTTTTGTGATTTTTATTTTTATGCAAGAGGATCTGTTAGTTTTTAAAAGTTTTATTAGTAGTGAAAATGAAAGGAATAAGAACTGTTGGGTTTGCATTTAACTGAGGGGAGAAATCTGGGCATTTTTACATCAGAAAGCCAATGTAATGAGGTCATGGTGAGAATAAGAGAATCTTGGGGCAGTTTCATAATTCAAAGAAGTTGTTTTATATATAAATTGGGTTGTTTGTCAAAAATGAAGAAAAAGAGAGAAAAGCCCATAAAGAAGAAAGAAAGAAGGAGCAAAGGAAAAGGAAATGGGTTTGGTCAGTTTTATCTATTTGATTTTTCTACACTTGAGTTGATAGTACTTGAGAACCAGATTAAGATTTATGTTATTGACATACGTTCTTGTGATAAATTTGCTGAGTTACAAGGAATTGGTGATTTGGTTAAGAATTTAGTTCGGTTTAAAAAAGAAATTTTGCATACGTTGGTGTATAAGCTTGTGAAAGTTGTATTGGTTTTATCAGTTGTGACTGCGACTGCTGAAAGAGTTTTTTCTATAATGAATCTTGTGAAAAATCGATTATGCAATTGAATGGGAGATCAATGGATGAATGATTACTTGGTCATCTATATTGAGAAAAGTGTATTTGATACAATTGACAATGAGATAATTATTCAACGTTTTCAGAATAGGAAAACTAATCAAAGATAATTGTAGAAAAATTGTTCAACTTTTACAAAAATTATGTTTTTTAAAAATATTTATTTGTATTTTATAATTTTTTTATTGAAGCTCATTGTAATGAAAAAAAAAAAAGTGTAGTTATGATTAGTTTTAATTTTTTTTTTTTTTTTTATATTTTGCCTCCATTGAGAAAAATTCTTAAATCCGCCACTGATTGATGATAGTCTAGTTGATTTGTCAACGTAGAACAGCTACCTAGCTGGTGGCTGCTAGCACAACCTTTTCAATACTAAGTTTTGAAATCCTCTTATCTCATGCCATGATGTCAAACGCAGAACAGCTAGCTAGCTGGTGGCTACTAGCACGACCTTTTCAATTTTAAGTTTTCAAATCCTCTTATCTCATACCATGATGTCATGTGATTGATGAAACTATGAAACCTCAATTATTATTATTTATTTAAAAAAATCTATACAATATCTTCTTCATCCAACTCTAGCCTCAAACTCCATCTACATGATCCATGTTTGACCTGGTATATATATATATCATCTAGCATTAATTTTAATTGATAATGATAGGACTACAAGCCGTATAACAACAAAAAAATATGTCCTTTGACAAGAAAACGATAATGGTTCTTGTTGGAACACAGAAAAACGAACAGAAGAACAGGTAAAACAAACGTATCAATTACCATGGATTTATTCATAAACCTCAATCTTATGATATGGGAAGATGAACAAGAAGACATTGAAGATATATAATGAAGGAAGATCGAGTTATATTTGCGTACCTCTTGATCAAATCTTAACCACGTAATATACATCGCTTTAAGATCTGTAAAAGCAATTGGGCATATAAATGCGAAACTCGGGGACCAAGTGGAGAGTGGGTGCCAAAAATTAAAGCAAATAATGGGTGCTTACTCACGAGGCCATCTCTATTACCATTAATAATGAGGTATTAATTAATTAATTGTGTTGTTATTCAGCATGATTGTCAGTTCTTAAGTTTTTTAAAGTCGTTTTCGGTATATGTTTATCCATTTCACTAGACACTCATCTCATCTGTTTGTGCTATTAGTTAATTTAAGGACATCTTGGCTTCTTTTCATTGTACTAATTAATGGGCTGTTAATATTAATTAATGCATAGGCTAGCTGGTCCCCTTAAAGGATAACCTTGTTAATTAATTTGAAGAAGTAATACTAGCTCAAATTGGAGACTGCACAGGTAGATTTCAATTGGTGGTTTTTTATAAAAAGATGGAGATGGGAACTAGTGCCCCAACTCTTCGGCTGTGACAGGAAGCAACCCATTAAAACCTCACAAACTGTCTGTCTTCTTGTCATCATTCTCCGATTCTGATGTGCTTTGCTTTTGCCCACAAACATATAGAGATTTGTGCTTGTCTTCCCCAAGTGTGTTAAAAGAGAGAGAGAGAGAGAAATGATACAACTTGCGAAAGGCAGCAGGAATCTGCATGATTATTACTCAGAAAAAAGAAAAAATTAATAACAATGAAAATAGAAATTTGAATTTTCTATGATACTACTACCAAAATCAAAATTGTGGGCCTCATATATATGTTATTTGTTCATATATAAAGATATATAACATTTTCGCTTTCAACTGAAAAGTAAGTTAGATGCGAGACAATTCGTTCAACTGGAGAAATTTAGATGCATGAATGTATGACGTAAGTAATTGTTATTGACGCACAAGGGTTAATTAACCCAAATAGGTTCACTTGCTTTGTTCAACTTTTGCTAAAGTAGAATCAAAAAATTCCTAATGAAAATCATGTGCAAATTGAGTTACAATAGTTGAGCTGATTGATAGGATAAATTATTATTCTTGAAGTAACCAAAACAAAGATTGAAGATGTGATATCTTATCAGTTAATTCTTGCTTGTCTCCTGCAGGCCATGGCTACCATGAAAGTCATCTTCCATCAATCTTCTTCGGAATTTCTTCCAAATTTCTTCTCTTTAATGCACTCATCAAAGTTGTATTGATTAAGAAAAGAGAACGAGTGGATCATCCAATTTCGACGTAATTCATTGGAACCAGATTTTCCAATGCGTTTTCCACACAAAAAGGTTTCT
Source organism: Pistacia integerrima (assembly GCA_026225825.1). Lineage (NCBI taxonomy): Eukaryota > Viridiplantae > Streptophyta > Magnoliopsida > Sapindales > Anacardiaceae > Pistacia > Pistacia integerrima. The sequence goes on from CM047739.1 coordinate 25,150,757, forward strand.
TTTTCTCTATCTTCCCTTCTTTTTTCACCTCAGGTTTTAGTCATGATGAGATGCTTTAATTTCTCATTGCTGTTTCAGCGGAAATTTCTGCTAAAATTGACAATTTATTAGTATAGCTTGTTTTGTAAAGCAAACCAAAACCTGATATGATTGAATGCTAGACGATCGGCTCCTTTTGAGTTCTGAATTGATTAAGAAACTACAACAGAAAACATCTCAGGAATTAGTTAATTAAAACAACATTAAATATATATGCTGCTGTTGTTAATTCCTTCAGGGGTCAGATACATTGTATAATAAATTATATTTGGCCATTATTATATATGTGGTTAATAATCAAAGCACTTTCGAGAACGATAACTTTAAGTTACATATTAATTGAACTGATATTGTGCTGTTGTGGTATAAATGCTTCATCTCATAAAAGAGAGCCCTAGTTAGAATCAACTTTAAAGATACAATTAGCAAGAGCAATAGGCCTATACTGAGAAACGGTATCTGCATCATGACTTTTTGGAATTAGAGTGATCAAATTCGAACTGGCCCCAGGATGTAACCAAGAATTCACAAAAAATTGTCGAACAAAACCGACTGCATCTTGACCAACAACATCCCAGAAGGATTTTCTATGTCTTGGAAAGCCATCTAGACCAGGAGCACTATCAGGATCCATATTAAACACCGTAGATTTAATCTCACCAGCTGCGAGATGGCTGTGAGGCAAGTATTTTCTATGTCTGAAACCAAATATGGAATAACTGAGAATAAAACATTAGAATCTTGAGTTGAATTGGCTTCATTGAAGAGGTCCACAAGATGATCAGAAACGACTCAAGAATCTTCCACAAGATGGCCATTAATATTACGGAGACAAGAGATGTGAGATTTCGCTGCTCTTAACCTTTCTGATATAAATTAACCAAATAAACAAACTTCTGGATAATCAAGAGATAAGAACATAAAAACATAACCTAATTAACAAATTGAGCATATGAATATTAGCTTGTCGGCCATGCTTATGCTCCAACTAGTAATACTTTGTTTTCAACCATGGAATGAAATTTAATTTAAGGGATAGCAGGACTATATATTTGATCATATGTAGAATCACCTCTCCTATATGTATGTGACAATAGTCTTTTTCAGTGATTTCCCTTTTGTTGCTCTTAATCTATTATATTTTCTGTATTTAATAATTAATTCATATAGGTAGAATGAAAGCATTGATCTGTATATGGATCTTATCTTAACCCTTACACAATACTAAAAGAATGGATAGAGGTCTGGTTATAGAACTCCTATAATTAAACCAGAAAAGTAGAGAGGACTTATAGGAGAGACAAGCTGCATATTCATGTTAATTAATTGGTTCACTTGCGTGCAAAAACCCTTAAAACAAGACTTATATATTCAATATCCTTATAAATATATAAGTTAATTGCCAATGAAAACGCAGCTGGAATGAAGATTTTTATCTATATAACTATGCCATAAATGTCAGTGGTCCAACTTCATCATCCTTTGATGTCATTTAGACGAAAGAAATGAAGCTTAAAATCTTTGGTCGCATATATATACACCTGCACCACAAGTAATCATATTATATATTGCTGAAAAGAGAGAAAAATAAAAGATTAATTTATAAATAGGGCTTATATATAGTTCAATTAATAATAGGAATAAACTCCTGAAAAAGGGTTAAGGGTTTTGTGTATTCTGAGTTTGCACTCTCTTGTAGAGTCTTAATTCTTTGGTTCATTGAAGGTTTCCATGTTCCCAAAAAATGAAGAAGTAAACTGCAAAACAATCAAAAGTCTAATAACCTTGATGAAAATTAGGAAAGCTGAATTGAAGCTGAAATTGACAGAGAAATTTTGCACAAATACCTTTGGTTAATGCGATAGAAATGATTTTTCTTCTTTTTTGTTGGTTCAGCAAAAGTTGGAAGGTCTCAGCTCGCAGAGGGATGGAACCAACTGGGTTCTTAACTGAACCATAGTTGGTCCCATCTCCCCTGCGAGTAGAGGCCCCCAACTTCTTCATTAACCCTCAGCTCTCACTTCTCCATTGCTCGCCCTTCTTTATATGATATTAAGATAAATTTTTGGGCCCTGAACAAAAGTTGCCGAGGTTACTATCACAGGGAGACGTCACAATTACTAGCTAAATCAATAGCCATAACCCATGAACAAACTACCCTAAGCTAGCTTGCTAGTGGCGTCTCTCTTGCGACAGTAACCCCAAAAACTTCTGTATGAACTTGTGTATTGCTCATACATTTCATGCGTATTTATAGAGGGTTAGCAACCAGGAAATGACTAAGAAATTAGTTAGTCTTTGTAGAGCTAGCCATGTCTGTTTCCATGTGTTCCACAGATTAGGTCTCTTTCAAGATTCAAGCATACGAAACATTACAGTAAGTTACCTGGAACTTTGATATATATGTTTTCTTGAGAAAAAAATGGAAATATTTTTACTGTCTTAAGATTAGTAAGTCAATAAATAAAAGGTAAAATACTTTGCGGTTGGAATAGTTGGCCGGCATGAGAAATTAAATGGAAAGGTATTGGTAAATAATTTTGTTATACTTTGGGGGTTCCAAATAACATTTGTCTCTAGATGACTAGCCTGCCAAATGAATAGTTAATGCCACAACAAGCTGGGTACAGCTGCCGGTCTTGATTTTATTTTGGAGACAATTCAATGATCCAAATTTGCAACCTAGGTGGGACTGAATTAAGTTTGAGAGTGACAGCCATTAAGGTTAGGGGCTGCTCAATATATTAAGCTTGAAATTAATAATATTAATGCTCTACTACTGTAAATTATAATGAACAATTTGACAGGAAATATATATATAAGTATGAGTAATATATAGTAACAGGTGTGAACATTGTGTGAACTGAAGCAGATTATAATTCATATTTCATGATTAATTAATGAAGCAAACTCAGTTCAGCTCTCACCTAACTTGTTTGATTCCAGAGATTCAGCGAACATCTTAATTTATTAACTGTAGAATTCAAGGTTTGATCGAATCCTTATGGAATGCTAGCGGTTTGACTCAGATACTGGTTGGTGGGCTCAATAGTCAGTAGTCCTAAGACTTGTAGAAAGCTACTAAAGATATTCAAGTTGTCCCGCATATCGGCTTTGAATTATCTTCAATCCTTTCTTATTCAATCAACGAGTTAACACTCCATAAAATATTTTGTTTGGTAGGTGAGAGAGTTTACCCTAATTTTACAAAGTAAACAATTTTTTCCTACCCAAGGTTTGTCTTAATGATACTTTTTCACCCAAAAAGTTTTAAAATACCATATTCCCACTCAACGTTTACATTTCGTTAATATTTAAAATATATTTCACTTTCTTAGATGGCGTTCAACGAGTTATTAGGAGTCAGAATAAGAGGTTTTTTGTAGAGTGGGGGTTGATAGATCAAATGGTGGTAACCGATTGAATATTCATTATCGGAATTAGCCGAAAATTAGTTAAGAATAGGAAACCTTAACTTTGCGATAATCGGCAATCGACAAGAAATCAGGTGCTAGAGTAAGAGGAGTTTTGTATAGAGGAGACTAGAGATTAAAATGATGGTGACAGACATAATTTTCGTTGTCGGAATTGATAAGAATCAGATTTGGGTAGTAATGGAATATAAATGTTGGGTGGAAAGTGGTATTTTAACACTTTTTGGGTGAAAAAGTGTAGGCAAACCTTGGGTGGGAAAAAGTCGTTTACTCAATTTTATAATGTGAGAGGTTCATCAAGGACTTGGTCAATGTCACATGCATTCAATTCAAACGTAAATTTTAGATAAAACAAAGGGCCAAAGTATTTGATTAATTATCAATTCCATGTCATGGGGCCATATATTGATTAATTTCGCCATCAAAGAACTCTAAAATTTTATTCTGAATTGTTTTGAGTCAGTATATTCAGCAGTTTTAGGACCATGTGATGTTGATCTATGACCAAATATAAGACCCTTTTATTTGCATTTTGGCATTGTTTTCGGCTAAGACCCATCAATTTGAGCCACGAAGTTAATAGTTGATTAATGACCTTAGTTTGTAGTACTATAAAAAAGTTGCCACGAATTTCTTTTTATTATAAATTATTCTCAATAGATTCTCTAATTATATTTGCTCTTTCTCTCACCTCTTTTACACCTGCCTATGAACAAGATCAACTCGAAAATAAGGAAATCAATTATAATATTTAATTTTTGTCAGGAGATCGCCAAACAGAAAATATATATTAAGATTAATAACATAGGAATAAAATTACATCAATAAAGAGACACGATATTTACGTACTTTGATATAATATGTCTATATTGATGGATGAGAGAAATTCACTATATAGTTTCATGAACATGATATATAAGAGTACTCAACCCAATACCTAAAGTGGAAAAAATCCCAATTTCTAATTCACTCTATCCATGATGTTTAATAAAACTTACATCAAAAACCTTGAAATCTCACATTCTCTCATCAATAAAGATTGGCTCACAACCCAATATTACAAATTTTCTATTACAACCTCGACATGGTAGCTCGTAATTGGATAGGCGATACTCATTGCAAACTGACTAATTGCAACCTATCACATTGAGATTGTAAGAGAAAGTTTGTGAGATTAGGTTGTAAGTATAATATTGCATTTCTCTCGTAACATTGAAATGATTCTCATCCCTATATTTATAGGTTGCATATAGGGTATTTTATATCTAATATAATTCATATATTAATTCTTAATATAATTTCTATAATTCTATTTTTATTTATAATTGTATAATTTATTAAATAGTTTTCATAAAAATATACAATTTTACATAAGAACAAATAGAAAAATAAATCACAATGCCCAATAATTCTTAATATGTAATTAGGTAGGATATTTTGCATATTTATTATGGAAAAATCAAGAAAGGAAAATACAAGGAAAATAAGAGGGAGATTATAAGATAATAGATTAGTGGTGAATTTGGAATTTTTCATCTTAATTTTTGGAGAAGAAGACTTGGTGAATGCGATTTTATTTCATAGTACGGTAGCTATTTTATTGAATTATAAGATAAAACAAAATTAAACAAGTACTTGGAAATTCTCGTGATTATAACTCAAACCAACCTTAATTTGTGTTAATAGTTCTAGTTAAACTGACAGTTTTTCTTCCAGAAACCAGCATGAAATTTCCAGGAGTGTACTTTACAACGACCAACATTGAAAGCCGAATCGACCAAGAATAAGTTGTAAATACAGAATAAAGCTACAAAAATATAATAAAAAATGCGTGGAATTGACTATAAAATTGTGCTCTTATTCGTAAATGTAGTCTCCATTATAGTCATTTTGACTTGGACTCTGCACAAACTGACAGATTAAGGAATGTTCCCTGAAACTTAACATATATAAACCTATGTTTGCCAGCAAACCTTCTGAATTGACTTTTTCCCTCTAGTAAGTTCATCTTTATACTTAACGTCTTGGATTTCCAACAACTCAAATGCTTTCTGAAATTTTAAAGCCACATCCAACATTAAGTACGTAGAGTTCCACCTTGTTTCTACATCAAGAACAAAAAGATGATGCTAATGCAAATGAAATAATTAATTGATCGATGGAGTTAAATGTGTATTTCAAATAACTATTTGCTTGCATGTGATTTCGGTCGGTGTGTCTTGTTATTAGACATTTTTGTGCAAACATTGGATGTATTTATAGGCAAAATGAGGAGCTTGTACGTTGTTTTGTATGGATCCATGAATTTGAAAAGTATTCCATGCATGTATTCTCATGTGTTTTACAATTCAGAAGGTCTCTTGTCATGATGAGAAAATTGCAGCAAGTTATCAAACTATTATATATACATATATATGCTTTGCAGAGAGAATATGTATGTGTATTTGTGTATTTTATTTCATTGTTTTCTTTGAAAGATGGGGCTTCCAATCAATGAAAGGAAGTAAGTAATAATTTTGAAATTGGAACTGTTAATTTGAAGGTATTTATATATATATTTCATTGTTTTCTTTGAAAAATGAATGTTCAAACTTTGGATGTATTTATAGGCAAAATGATGTGCTTGTTATATGTATTTTTGTATGGATCAATGTATTTGAGAAGTATTTTGTTATGCCTCAAAAGTCAAGCCTGTCAGCACAATTAATGTCTCTCTGTACCAGCTGCCAAACCCATATCTCCAAAAATATTCTCACCAACTTTATCTCATTTCAAAGAGATGAATGGACGAGAGCCTTCCATGTGTCAAGGCAGCTTGCAAAACACTCATTGCATTGAGTGCAAATGTGAATAAATGGGCATTTCTCTTCCCGAAGAAGGGTGGCAGGAGGCGGGAGGCTGGGCTGAGATTTAGCTTCAATTCTTTCTCTCTGTAAAAACACTGTATTTCTTCATCTTTGTATGCCTTACGGGCAAATTCATAGAAATAGGGAGAGATCAAATAAAATAATAGTGGATGTAGGAGTCGCTTGTTGCATCCGAACCACTATAAAAACCCCTCTTGCCAATCTTTTATTTATTTTTTCTGCAAAATATATAATCTCAGCTCCATATTCAAATCTCATGGATCCATCACGTGTGTCTCCTGAGTCAGCTCAGCGTTTCCCACGTACGAGTCTTTGGCGTCCAAAATCAAGCGTCAACAGTTTGGTGGCCCATGCAGGTTCGATTCTCGAACCTGCGTCCGAGTTCCTTGGTGGCGTGCTCAGGTCTCAAACCCGCATCAGAGTTCTCCGATCGCGTGGCCAAATCGTAGATCGCACGCGTTAGAATTCTTCGATCGCGCATCAGAATTCTCCAATCGCGTGGCCAGATCACAGATCGCACGCATCAGAGTTCTCCGATCGCGTGGCTAGATCGCAGATCGCACGCCCATGCCATCCTGATCCTCAGCTTTAGATCGCGAATCTTTAGCTTCAAATCGCGTGTTCAGATCGCTGATCTCTTGTGCTCTTAGGTAGAGCTCGTTTTGACCTCTCAAATTGAGGTCGTTTTGCTCATTGAGCTCGTTTTAACCTCTCAAGTTGAGGTCGTTTTGCTCATTGAGGTCGTTTTGACCTCTTAGATTGAGCTCGTTTTGTCTACTCGATTGAGCTGCATTCGAGGTCGCTTTTGACCTCTCGATTCGAGCTCGCTTTTGCTCATTCAGGTCGCTTTTGACCTCTCGTGATTGAGCTCGTTTTGCTCATTCAGGTCGTTTTGACCTCTCAGGTTGAGGTCGTTTTGCTTATTGAGGTCGTTTTGCTCATTGAGGTCATTTTGACCTCTCAGATTGAGCTCGTTTTGCTTATTGAGGTCGTTTTGACCTCTCAGATTGAGCTGGTTTTGTTCATTCAGGTCGTTTTGACCTCCCAGGTCGAGATTGTTTTGCTCTCAAGTTGAGCTCGTTTTGCTCAGATTGAGCTCGTTATGACCTTTCAGGTCGAGCTCCTATGATATTTTTTGGTCGTTTTCCTAACAGTTTACGGATCGCTTTTCCTAACAGATTTGCGATTTCACCTGAGCTCTTAATCAGTTTACTCGGTCACTCCTAACAGATTTCTGGTCGTTTTCCTAACAGATTTATGATCTTCTTCCTATCAGATTTCAGTTCGAGCTCTTCAGTTCGAGACCGCAGCCAGTCATATCAAAGACTTTAGTTTCTAAAGTGCAACGCACTTCAAAAACTAGGGGGCTTCTGTTATGCCTCAAAAGTCAAGCCTGTCAGCACAATTAATGTCTCTGTACAGTGCCAAGCCCATATCTCCAAAGATATTCTCACCAACTTTATCTCATTTCAAAGAGATGAATGGACGAGAGCCTTCCATGTGTCAAGGCAGCTTGCAAAATACTCATTGCATTGAGTGCAAATGTGAATAAATGGGCATTTCTCTTCCCGAAGAAGGGTGGCGGGAGGCTGGGCTGAGATTTAGCTTCAATTCTTTCTCTCTATAAAAACACTGTATTTCTTCATCTTTGTATGCCTTACGGGCAAATTCATAGAAATAGGGAGAGATCAAATAAAATAACAGTGGATGTAGGAGTCACTTGTTGCATCCGAACCACTATAAAAACCCCTCTTACCAATCTTTTATTTATTTTTTCTGCAAAATATATAATCTCAGCTCCATATTCAAATCTCATGGATCTATCACGTGTGTCTCCTGAGTCAGCTCAGCGTTTCCCACGTGCGAGTCGTTGACGTCCAAAATCAAGCGTCAACATATTCCATGCATGTATTTCGTTGTGTTTCACAATTCAGAAGGTCTTTTTTTATGATGAGAAAATTACAGCAAGTTGTCAAACTGATATATATACATATATGCTTTGTAGAGAGAATATGTATTTGTATTTTGTTTCATTGTTTTCTTTGAAAGATGGGAGTTCAAATCAATGAAAAGGAGTAAATAATAATTTGGAAGTTGGAACCGTTAATCAGAATGTCTTTATATATATTTCATTGTTTTCTCTTAAAAATGAGCGTTCATACCTAGGATGTATATATAGGCAAAATGAGAAGCTCGTTTTATGTAGTTTTGTATGGATCAATGTATTTAAAAAGTATTTCATGCATGTATTTCCATGTGCTTCACGATTTAGGAGGTTTTTTTTTTCACAATAAGAAAACTTTAGCAAGTTACCAAACTGTTATATATATACATATATGCTTTGTGGAGAGAATATATATTATTATTAATTGCATGTAGACCTAATTGGGGCCATAAAATTTTCACCATCTAAGAACTTGCAAGTTTTATTATAATTTGTGTTTTGGGGAATATTAAACCCCACTTCTATATAATTAAACTTTTTAGAAGTTATATTTGTCTTACATCACTAATTTAGTGGGTTATTATAATATACTTATGTGGTTGGGTTCTTTTCTTTCTTGAGCTAGCTTTTGAGCTTGAGTTCTGCCCAAACCAGTTTATTATGGTATCAGAGCCAACTTTGTTAGACCTTTACCTGAAATTACTAGTAACTAGAGAAATTAGAAAAATTTACATGAAATTTTGAGACGATGGTGGGTCCTAGTGGGTTTAGACCCTTGCATGAAATTACTAATGACTAGAGAAACTTGTATGAAATTTCGAGACGATGGTGGGTCTTGGTGGGTTTGGACCAACCCTTGCATGAAATTACTAATAACCAGAGAAACCTCATAAATTTTGAGAATGATACGAAGAAAGAACCTTCAAGCCAAGTCAATTATATCAAAACTAATGATTAGTCCTAGTGGGTTTGGACCCCGACGTTATCAAACCTAACAACTAGAGAAACTTGCATGAAATTTCGAGGATGATACAAAGAAAGAACATTCACACCAAGTATATATACATATATATTAAAGCATTTTCAATTGTAAGCCAACCACAGAAATTTTCCATAAGCAGGAAGCAAAGCAGCCACATTTTTCATACTTTTTTGCTAGCTAGCTAGCACCAGAGTATTAGGTGCAAAATTGAATAGACATTTTATGTTTCAATTTCACAAATGCTGACGTGTTTGTGTTATAATTTTTGGTGTCAAAAATTATTAATTATTCCCCTTTTAGGACAAGACATCTACATCAATTTTTCACATTCACTGTACACTTAAGTCAATTAACGACTTTAATTATTCACAAGCTAACCACACAAGGAATGTTCAATGAATTTATAGAACAATTATTTTCTCCAAGGTGATTAATTAGTACTTTTCAAAGCATATAATATTCGGTTTTCTTTCATTTATTGGACCTAAAGTTGGGCCTGGTGGATTAGATTTGGTTAGCCCAATGTTAGCCAACACAACACAACCATAAAAAACAACCTTTTATGTTCTCAGCCAGGCCCATATCTTCTTGGCCTTTTGAATAGTTGTTACATAAAATGTTTTTGGGCATCCAGTCTCGAGTTTGATTTAGTCACTTGGTAATTTGTTCCAGGTTAAAAATTCCATACGAAATAGACTTGTTTAGTCAATTTGTAAGCTTTCAATCCTCTAAATAAGGAGAAGGTTTTGGGAGATATTTATGTGAATTCAAAAGATAAATCTGTGTAGGGTAAGGCCAAAACGAACAATATCTAATTTATTGAACTTATTGAACTACTATTAAGAGATCCAATCTAAGTTATCATCTATTTTCCAAACCTCGGGATGATATAATCACCATTGGATAACCATACTCGACGCACAGTCTATTATCGGGGCATCAAGATATGGTATCAAACAAATCCTGCCCACGGTCCACCCTCGGGGCATCTAAAATAACACAGCGGCCAATACTCGCCTGGTGTAATCCCGCATGGAGCTCGTTAGGCGCTCGCCTTGTCTCGGTAAGATATCGTAATCGTTCGATAAGATGAATCATCTCAATACGCGCATAAGGATAAATATAAAATGCTAGCTGATGTCTGGAGGGGGACGAATACTATAAAAGGTGGTCTCTAATCTGATGGATAAAACACATCATCACACATTGCATCCGAATATCCAATACATCATGAATTATGCATGCCCGTTTGTAGATACATATTAAAAAATAATATCAATAAACTACTTGTTCTCCTTGGAAACTGGCATGCAAAAATATGTGTGCAATGCTTGAAACTAGGGGTGAGTGGTTCTGGGTACCCTACATTTTTCGGAGGAATCGGAACCGAAACCGTACAGTGCAGGTTCCCCAAAAAAGGAATCGGAACCGCATAATACAGGTTCTTAAACTCAAGGAACTGAAACCAAAAATGCAGGTTCCAGTTCCTTTCCCGGGTAGCCTATAAAAAATCAATTACCCCCTTATTAGTTTAAAAAATAACAAAAATACCTTAAAAGTTTACAAATACACCCCTAACAAATTTTGATTACTCATTCATTTGTGTCCAATGTAACTCATAAATCCTCTAATCTCTAGGCAACACTTGAATTCAATCAATTCATCACAATTCACATCAAATAACTTCACCATTCAAACAAACAACAGTTAGAAAGTTAGAAACTGTCATCAACTTCTTTGATTCTCTCACTACTAAATACTAATGTAGTAAATTTAATGTTATAAATTATTAATGTTTATAATGTAATATAATAATGTTATAATTAATTAAGTAATTATTTAATTATAATGTAATGTTATAATTAATTAAGTAATCATACTATACATTTATAATATAATATTATAATTAATTAAATTTCTAATCATTTAATTAAATATTGCACTAATGTTTATAATGTAATGTTATAATTAATTAAGTGATCATTTAAGTGTATAATGTTATACATAATTAAGTGATCATACTATAACATAATAGTATAATTAATTAAGTAATCATTTACCAATAATATAATGTTACAATCAATTAAATTTCTAATCATTTAATTAATTACTAATGTTTAATGTTTATAATATAATGTCATAATTAATTAAGTAATCATTTAATTATGTAATGTTATAATTAATTAAGTGATCATACTACAATGTAAATTGTAATGTTATAATTAATTAAGTAATATACTATTTAACTATAATGTAATATTATAATTAATTAAATTTCTAATCATTTAATTAAGTATTATACTAATGTTTATAATAGAATATTATATTTAATTAAGTATTGTACTAATGTTTATAATAGAATGTTATAATTAACTAAGTAATCATACTATAAATTTATAATGTAATGTTATAATTAATTAAAACTCTAATAATTTAATTAAGTATTGTCTAAACTACTAATGTTTATAATATAATGTCATAATCAATTAAATAATCATTTAATTATGTAATGTTATAATTAATTATGTGATCATACTATAATGTAATGTTATAATGAATTAAATAATCATACTATAAATCTATAATTTAATATCATAATTAATTAAATTTCTAATCATTTAATTAATGTACTAATGTTTATAGTGGAATGTTATAATTGATTAAGTAATCATACTTGTTAGGGTCAAAAATCGTCCTTGGCCCAAATAAGAAAACGGGCCTGAGTGTGTGGAAGAGACTGGGCCCAATCCCGGTGCAGGCCCATTTGATTCGAGATACAGCCGGCCCAAACCATCTGGGCACAAGCCTCCCAATCCTAGTTTACTTCCTAGACCTATGAGAGAGTTCAGAGCCCACGGCCCCCACAAATTGTTTTCCTATTCCTGATCAATCTCCTATTCGAAGGTTACCTTCCTGTTCAGATCACTTTCCTACTCGAAGTTACTTTCCTGTTCGGGATCACCTTCCTATCCGAACACTAGTAAGACAACTCACCACCGCCCTAACTCCTCTAGGGTTTGTATCGAAGTCACACTAGGACTCCTACTCCCACCAGGATTGGGAGACCAGACAGTCACTATATAAGTAGAGGCCAACCTTCTCACAAGACAGATTACATTACACCTTCTCACTCGAAGCTCCTACTTGAGAGCTACACATCACTGCCGTAGTCACGGTCCCCGACTAGACTTCCGGTAACCTCTCTACTCCCTAGGCCTCACTAAATTAGCCTCTTATAGCCTTGCTGACTTGAGCGTCGGAGTGCCTACAGCAAACACCACCCTAGTGTTTTCCGTTTGCTTTACGCACTTATTTCTCTACGTGTGCAGGTGTAGCGGATCGCTAGTGGCCTCAACCTCATGGGATTAGACCCCCCTTCTGTATAGGTAGATTTTTACATCTACAGTTTGGCGCCCACTGTGGGCCCTAGAGCAATCATTCGGCTCGATGAACCTTGCTACGTAGAGGAACTTTCCATGGCTAACAACTCTGATAACGCTAAGCCCGGCCTCGAGGCCAAACTGGAGGCTCGGACTGCCCTCATGCAATAGAACTAGGATAAGGTAGCCGCACTGGAAGCTGAGAACACTGCCATCCGGACTGAAAATGCCTCCATCAGGGCCGAGAACCAGTCTCTGAAAGAAAAGGTAAACCAGTTTTATGACCTCGAGCTTCTGCCTTCTCAGGTACCACCCAATCGGTTCCATGTCTCGGTCCCATCCATGCAACCTCTCCAAACCCCAGAGCACGGACCAGCGGCCTCCAGTAAAAGGGCACGTTCGTTAAGTTTTTCGGCGGTCAGCGATTCGGTCTTGACTCATGGAGAAAAGGATTTGCCAACAGAACCCCATTTAGCCGATCCACCCCAGTCTCGAGATCAAGACGCCCAAGTGATGGAAAGCCCACACCTGCCAGACCAGCCCATTCTTGCCATCCAGCCTCACCTTCAATCAACCATCCCCACACAAACACCATTCAGCTCGGCTCACCCTCACAGGTTGAATGGCCAACCCAACCAAACTACAGGACTCGAGCTCACCCATCTTGACCAACTGAGTGAGTATCAAACAACCCTCCTGACCATTCGCTTAGGGCAAAACACCAGATCGGTTACCATGGGAGTCATCCAACCAGAGGGAATGAACGGAGATCCAAGCTACTAGGGTGTGCATGAAGGAATGATCCACCAAACTATACCGTGCGGGATGGCCCAACGGAATGTGCCGAGGATGAATGCAAAGGTCGACCCAGTCAAACGGGATGACCTAGTGGTGTCCCTCTCTCCTATGGAATAGGTACTGGCCTAGAGGCTGGCTGATGTAGAGGCAGTGATGAGGCACATCCCAGGAATGCCGATCTCGACCAAGAAAAACAGGCCTCACTACTACGCTGACTCGCCCTTTGTGGTTGAGATCGCCCTAGTTGACATGCCCCAGAAGTTCACCATCCCGAGCATGAAATCCTACGACGACACAATCAACTCGGATGACCATATAGCCTTGTATAAGCAGTGGATGTTCTCTGTCTCAATACCCCGAGCGCTAAGGGAAGCCTGTATGTGTAAAAGCTTTGGTTCAAGTTTATCCGGTCTAGCACTTCAGTGGTACACAAACCTCCCAAACTATTCCATCGACTCATTCACTCAGCTCACCGACACCTTTGTGGAGCAGTTCGCCAGCAGCAAAAACTCGAAAAGCTGTTAGTCGATCTATACAGAGTATACCAGAGGAGGGGAGAGCCACTAAGAGAGTACGTCAGCAGATTCAACAAAGAGAAGATCTTCATCCCTTTTTGTAACCCGGGGACAGTCGTAGACATCTTCAGGAAGGGCCTTCTCCCAGATGGAGAACTGTACAAAGAACTAACGAAGCTGGGTTGTACTACAATGGAAGACGCTCTAGCTCGAGCTGATCCGACAGTAAGGGAGGGAGGAGATGAGATAAATCAGGCAACTCACGCCAGATACGACCCAAGGTGGAATGATAGGAAGCAAGAGCACAGATCGGTGGAACATCACTATCAACCCCCAATGCATAACATAAGCAAAGTCAGGAAGCCCTATGATCGACAACCAACGAGAACCGATAACAGACAGGTCAGACCGAGCCGATACAAGATATCGGAGTATAACCTCAATGTCGAACCGACCCAGGTAATTGCAATAATGAAAGGAATGGGATCCACCGTTAAGTGGCGAGGCAAGCTCAATCCCGAAGCGAGGAAAGACACAACCAAATGGTGCGAGTTTCACGGCGACCACGGGAATAACACTGCAGATTGCATCACCTTGCGCTCGAGGTCGCTGCACTTCTGAAGAGGGGACATCTCTGAGATCTACTAACGGATAAAGGGAAGAACACCATTAGTCAGAGAAGCACTAAAGAAACACCACCACCCCCGCGGGAACCCATACCGAAAGGATTCTGTTCGCTCATCTCCGGGGATCAGAGATCAGTGAGGCCAGTTACTTATCAACCAAACGATACGCCAGAGCTAACGGCCATCATGAAGTGCAGTCCATCTATCCGGTCTCACGACCACACACCCATCAGGTAATTCAGTTTAAAGATGATGAGCTGGTCACCTTGGCCGCTCCTCATCACGATGCTCTAGTCGTCTCCCTGCAGATCGCTAACATCCTAGTGAAGAGGGTATTCACAGATGGAGGTTCCTCAACAAACATCCTATTTCTTGAAGCAGTGAAGGCTATGGGTCTGGAAGAAGTAAACATCAACAGGAGGCCGACACTGCTAGTTGGTTTCAGTTCTGAGCAGAAGTACACCATCGGAGAAATCATCCTTCCCATCTACGCTAGTGGAGTGAACAAACAGACCATCTTTCTAATGATCGACTGCCTTTCACCCTACAATGTCATCTTGGGCCGACCTTGGATCCATGACATGCGAGCAGTCCCATCCACTTTCCACCAGACGATGAGGTTTCTTACCAAGTGGGGAATATGAGAGATCAAGGACGACCCCAAAGCTTCCAGAGATTGCTACAAAAATGCCTTCAAGGGCAAGGGTAACACTTCATAGCAATTATAGTCCCATCCAACCCCTCCGACCGAGCCAGATCAACCATCTATGGAAGAGTTGGATGAAGTACAGATACATCCAGACAACTGCGAGAGAAAGACACACATAGGTTTCTGTCTCAAGCCCGAGACGAGAGAGAAGCTAATAGAATTCATTAGACAGAACCAAGACTGTTTCGCCTGGTCACACGCCGACATGACGGGAGTCAGTCCAGAAGCAATGGTTCACCAGCTCAAGGTAGATCTGGATCACCCACTAGTGAAGTAGAGGAGAAGGAAATTCGCACCAGAGCGTAACCGAATTGTCAATGAAGAGGTCGAGAAGCTACTAAGCAATGGTATAATCAGAGAGGTCCACTACCCCGAATGGCTGGCGAATGTCGTGGTCGTAAAGAAAAAGAACGGGAAGTGGAAAGTCTGGATCGATTTCACAGACTTAAACAACGCTTGCCCCAAGGCTCCTTCTCGCTCCCATATATTGATATGATGGTTGATGCAACCGCAGGCCATGAGCTCCTTAGTTTCATGGACGCTTTTTCAGGGTACAACTAGATCTTGATGCACCCAGATGACCAAGAGAAGACAGCCTTCATCACGGAAAGGGGAACCTATTACTATAAAGTGATGCCATTTGGTCTCAAGAACACCGGGGCTACCTACCAATGGCTAGTCAACATGATGTTTGCCGAGCACCTAGGAGACACTGTGGAGGTTTACATCGACGACATGCCCGTCAAGTCAAAGATGGCCGAACAGCACCTTGACCACCTCAACTAGCATTCGCCGTCCGCAGGAAGTATAACATGAAGTTAAATCTAGCCAAATGCTCATTCGGCGTCTTGTCAGGAAAGTTCTTAGGCTACATGGTGACTCAACGAGGGATAGAAGCCAACCCCGACCAGATGAGAGCAATCCTCAATATACCATCTCTGGCTTGCATCAAAGACGTCCAGCGTCTAGCAGGACGAGTTGTCGCCTTAAGCCGTTTCATCTCCAGATCTGCCAACAAGTGCCATCTCTTCTTTCATGCCCTCAAGAAGTCTAAGAAGTTCAAGTGGACCCCCTCCCGTGAAGAAGCCTTGCAACAACCAAAAAGGTACCTGACCTCCCCTCCGCTCCTTTCCAAGCCTGTGGACGGAGAAAAGCTTTACACTTACTTGGCGGTCTCAGAGATAACAATTTCAGCAGTACTTGTTCGGGAAGAAGAGACGAAGCAACTACCAGTCTACTATGTAAGTAAGTCACTCCTTGACATAGAAATACGGTATAGTCAACTGGAGACACTGGCCCTCGCCCTCATCCATGCATCCAGAAAGCTCAGACCGTACTTTCAGTGCCACTCCATAGTTGCACTCACCTCTTTCCCCCTCAAGAAGATATTGCACAAACCAAAGCTATCAGGCCGACTTACACAATGGACAGTAGAGCTAAGTGAGTTCGACATATACTATTGGCCTCGTACTGCTGTCAAGTCCCAAGCATTGGCAGACTTCATTGCTGATTTCACCTCGAGTACCACCACCCAAGCAGAAAAGGAGTTGTTATGCTTGACTAAAGGGCCGCCTTCCAAATGGACTCTCTTAGTGGATGGCTCAAGTAATGTGAATGGAAGTGGACTCGGGCTAATACTAATTTCACCAGAGGGAGACATCATCCAACAGGCAATATAGTATGGGTTCAAATGCACAAACAACGAAGCCGAATATGAGGCTCTCATCGCTGGACTCTCCTTAGCCAAAGAAATTGGAGCCAGGAGACTGGAGGTGAAGTCCGACTCCCAGCTCATGGTCAATCAACTTCAAGGCACGTACCAAGCACGTAACTCGAAGATGACGGCTTACTTGAACATGGTCAAGAGTTCTCCATAGTCCAAGTCCCAAGAGCAGAGAACTCTCACGCTGACGCCCTCGCCAACCTTGGCTCAGAGCTCAAATGTTCTTCTCAGTTATCTATCCCTCTACTATTCATGTAATGGCCAGCCAACTGGAAAGAATAACCACCAAACAAGTCGCCCGAGGAAGCAATGGATGTTGAACTAGCCGACTGTTGGATGACTCCAATAGTGAGATACTTGGAACACGATGAACTCCCAGTTGACAAGAACGAAGCACGCCGATTGAAATCAAGAGCTGCCCGATGCACCATACATGAGGGCCAACTCCTTAAAAAATTATTCTCGGGTCCTTATCTCAAGTGCACAAGCCCAGAAGAGGCCCAACGTATCCTCGTCGAACTACATGAAGGCGAATGTGAAAACCATGCTAGGGGACGCAGCCTTGCACACAAGGTGATCACAGTTGGGTATTACTGGCAGACCATACTTATCGATTCGACTGCTTATGTGAAGAAGTGTGATAGCTCTCAGAGGTTCGCTCATGTCTCACACGTCCCACCGGAGCGACTCCATTCCATCCTCACACCCTGGCCCTTTATGAAGTAGGGAATGGACATAGTGGGAAAACCACCGACTACACCCGGGCAATGAGTCTTCATGTTAACTGTGACAGACTACTTTACCAAGTGGATCGAAACCAAAGCCTTCGCACAAGTTAGAGACCGAGACATAAAAGCTTTCATCTAGAAGAATGTCATCTGCAGGTTCGAGATACCAAAGGAAATCGTCACCACAATGGATCCCAGTTCATTAGTTCAGGCTTCAGGGATTTCTGTGACATGTGGGGAATAAAACTGAGCTTCTTAGCCCCCGACAACCCCCAGTTTAATGGCCAGGCTGAGTCGTCCAATAAGACCATCATTTAGACATTAAAGAAGCGATTACAGAAATCGAAGGGTGCATGGGCAGATGAGCTACCCGGAGTCCTTTGGTCATATCGAACCACTGCTCGCTCGTCAACGGGTGAGATCCCCTTCTCCCTCACATACGGTTGAAGCAGTTATCCTAGCTGAAGTATCAGTCCCGTCCACCAGGCTCCAATGGGCAGATGAGGAAACAAACAACCAGAACCTTTACCAGAACTTGGACACCATCGACGAGCTACGCGAATGGGTGTGCATCTGCAACACATCTATCAGCAACAAGCCGCCCGATACTACAACCGCAACGTGAGGATCTGAACTTTCAAGATAGGTGACTAGGTCCTCCGTAAGGTCTTCCAAAACACCAAGGAGATCAACTCTGGCAAACTCGGCCTCACTTAGGAAGGTCCCTACAAGATTACCAAAGAAGTAGGGAAGGACACTTACAAACTCTAGACCCCCGAGGGCAAAGACATCAGCACCAGCTGGAATGCCGTTCACCTCAAACGCTATTACTAGGAATAAGAACGAGTCGGTTAGCTTGCTCATAAAAGTTGCGTCAGAATAGGTCGACGCGGTAGCCGGAATCTTGAAAGTAATCATCTCGGCCTCCTTATCCATGACTACGGTCTGGGACGCTCCAGCTCCAACTGTGGGCTGCTGACTCAGCCGACGTCGCTAACACATCCTCCACTCTCCTATCTTCCCTGGTCGAGGATTCCCTTCTCCTCTTCTCTCGATGCCGAGCGATGGACTCGCTCGCACTGGGACGGACAACTTCTTCATCAGTGTCTCTGCAAGAGCAAACTCTCCAACAATTAGTTGGTTCAGCCTTGACTCACCAAAAATGATATGATTACAATATCAAGCCAGAAGCACATCCCAAGTCTACTTCAACAAAGGAAATGGAATACCTCGTTGAATCGCCTCTACTTCGGCCCAAAGATGGTTGGTCCTGAGGTTGGACTCTGCCAATATTACCCGCCAATCTCTCTGTGCCTTTGGAATGGCTAGCACCCACTAAGTCATCGTGTCCAAGCCGTCTCTGCTCTGCCCAGCCCGATTGTACTCAAGCTCTGCAAGCAAAAAATACAATCAAGATTTAGTAATCAAAGTACAAAAAACAACAAAGTTCTCACCAGTAGCTCGCCAACTGCTCGGGATGTTGCCCTGTCCTCTCTCCCCAAAGACAGCCTGACCCTTCACAAAGAAGTATTGGTCCTTCCAGTTCTTGTCGTTAGACCGCAGGTCGATCACCAGGTGAGACCGATCATGCCTCAGGTTAATAAGATATCTACCATTCTCTTTGTCATTCTTATTCAGAAAGTATGAGTACAACAGCTCGTGCAGCTCAAACATCACCTGGTACCGAATACAAATGTCCTCTAGGGCCATAAGCAACCTCCAACCGTTCGGTATGAGCTGAGACGGAGCAATCATAAAGTGGTTCAACACCTCCCAGACGAGGCGAGGAACAGGTAACCTCAACCCATTGTTAAACCACTTCTGGTAAACACTAGCCTAGCCTTGTGCCTCCTAGTCGACTCGCTCGTATGACCGTGGTGCCCAGATCTCAACCGAAGTCAGAATGTGATACAAAGTCCGGATGCGTCACACATCACTGTCTTTAAGCACGGGAGGATAATCCTTGGTCAAGATCCCACTGCCCTATTGGCTCGGCTCTTCCTCAGAGCCATTACTAGATGAAGACAGACTACCAGCCGCTCCGAAGTCTTCCCCACTTCCCCCATGTCTGCCCGAACCACTCGGGTTGGCAACACTCGTCCTTGGGGCAGCTACACTAACTCCAGTCGGTACTCCTATCAGAACGCCCCCCTCGGGCATCATCACTATGGTAGGGGCATGTTCGTACTGTCACCAGCATCCACCACAACCCTGCTCGATCTAGCTGACTTAGAGTCAGACATATTGACCTGATCGTCTAACCCAACTGACTGACTCGATCCAAGCAACCACTCGTCCCGATCTACCGATCGAGTAAGTCTACAACACCCAGTGATCGCTCATCCTTCAGAATCGATTGACCTGTCACTGTCAAACTTGTCAACTCTTAAACTCTGATTGGCCTCCGCTACTGGCTGACCCGATTCCAGGTTCAACAAAGCCTTCCTCGCTCGCCCCAAGCGACCAACCCACCTTCAAACATAACCCTATGAGTCTACTCGCCCTTGACCACCGACTCACCAACCCAAATACTGACCATACAACTGCCCACTCGGTCAGAAGGACCGGATGACCCACCTATTCCACTTACCTATCACTTACAACCTAGATCCGCCCCAGTCACTTGATTCAGTCAGGCAGAACGACCGAGCTGGATCAAGATGCAACATAACCCGACTTCGTCTTCCCCTTTTTCCTATCCAAAATTCCAGAAAACACCAAAAAATCGGAGAAAACCGCCGGGAACTCACCAAAAACCCAAAAATCCAAGCCTATTCTAGAAAACCAAAACTCCAACACTTCTAAACACCTCAACACCAGTCAAAACTACACAAACTTCATCCTATTTTCTAAAAACTCAGCAAAAAACCAAAACAAGCACAAAGAAACACAGAAACGTCGCGAAATAGAATGTTTACCATGAAAAAAGCCAAAGTCTACAGAGAGTCGTCGCTAAAAAGAAGCTGAAAACACAGAAGAAAAAACTTTTTGTTTTGCAGAAAAAAAGAGGAAAAATGTGAATGGAAGACGAACGGTCTACTTCTTCGTTTTTAAAAGGAAAACCTGACAGATGAGGACACGTGGAAGCTTGTGATTGGCCAACCTTCAGAACGACTCCTCGGTTTCCTGCCTCGAAAACAAGAAGTAGATCGCCATCATACACGTGGCGAGGATCCACAGCACCTAGGAAACCGCAACACCATGTTTAATCGCCCAGCTTACTCGATCGAGTTAGCACTAGACTACCAGAGTTATCCCAACAGACTCCCATGTCTCACTGGTCCAAGAGATTCTCCTGACTGGTCGACTGGCTAAGAGCAGCCTAGCCCATGTTCGCCCTCAAGATGACCAAGCCAAGAGGCTCCATTCACTTGGTCTTCCATAACAGACGATTAGGCGACCTACGATCAAAGCTCGCACATTTTGTTCGGCCCTATGGCACCCAGTACAGAGCCTTGAGATATCAAAAGTGCACGTCATACGGTCCAGCTAGCCGGTTGAGTCAACTCCATCACACTCGATCATCCGAACACCTCGACTGAACGAACCTTCAGTTCAGTATCCTCTCCACTTCACTCGACCCGGTATACCAAGCGGACACCCCTGCTATGGGGGTCCAGCTCACTTCTCCAGTCGGCAGGAGACACCGAACGAGCACATAAGCCCTTGAAGGCTCGTTATCTCAGTCCCTTCGGCCCTTCACACCAATCAATCAAGCACGCCCTCTTAGGATGATGGCATACACTGGATTGGTAATGGATACCGAACGACGCTTGACTACGAACCACCTACATCAAATTGTTCAGCTACACTGACAATCAGTCATCCAGGAAAGGAGACCGAGCGCGCTTCGATCGCTCCTACTCTCTGACTTAAAAAATTCTTAACTCAGAGAGTGGGGGGCAAACTGTTAGGGCCAAAAATCGTCATTGGCCCAAATAAGAAAACGGGCCTAAGTGTGTGGAAGAGACCAGGCCCAATCCCGGTGCAGGCCCATTTGATTTGAGATACAATCGGCCCAAACCATCTAGGCACAAGCGTCCAAATCCCAGTTGATAATCCTATTTTTTCCTATGATTTTGTATTGAATTTCGATAAGATTTAGGATACTTCTCATACAATTTGGGCTATAATTGCTACCTAATTCTATTAATTTGTCTTTGCAGGCCTAAACGATGATTTTGAGCATAAATGACAGTTTTGAGCTTAAATTGTGTAACCTGAGCTTGGAAACTCGGAATGACCTGACTTTAGAAGCTTTGGAAAGCTAAGAAGAAGAGCTACAACGTTCATGTTTTGGGTTTTTCCTAATTCTGACTGGACAAGGGTGAAAACTTGGCTTGAAGTTGTGAAAAGTACGTTGGGAACTGAAGAAAAATGTCTTTGGACGTGCTTTCGTATTTCTGCTATAACTTGATCTGTAGACCTTAGATTGTGCTTATTCTTGAACGAATAGAAAGATAATTGAAAGGGCTACAATTCATATGTTTAACAATTTTCCAGATTCAGACTCTATAATGCTCAAATTTGGCCCGAAATTCCTCGCCGTGGCAAGGAAAAAGCTTCGCAGCGGCGAAACCTGCATCAAATGTAAAAATAAAATGACGCATTTTGGCTTGCTAGGGCTTCATCCTTAAGTGAGAGAGGTATAAATTAGAGCAAAAAGGAAGAGAAAAAAGGTTTGGTTCATCTTGGAAGGCAGCTCTTGAAAGAAGAAGATTAATGAAGATTTGGGTTTCAAATTAGAGAAGATTTATCCATCTTTTGCTTGTTTTTCAATGATGAATCTTGATTCAGCTTGTTTTTGTTATTTTAATTCATTTTTGAGTATGAACTGAGTTGTTTAGCTAGGGTTTGATGTAATCTTGATACAATTATTCAAATTTATATGAATTGATTTACTTTGAGTTTTAATTTCATGATTGAGTGTTTATCTCTTTGCTTAATGACTTTTGGATGCTTGATTACCATTCAAATGTGTGTTGTTCATAATGAGACTGAGAAGTGATTTGTGATTGTGCCTCTTGGGATAAATACCATAGATTAGCAAATGCTAGAGATAGGTTTAGCGATCTATGAAATCTAGATAGAATTTCATAAAACTTAAAAGACTTTGAACTATTAATCTTCAATTTGTTGGGTGTGGAAGCTTGATAGGGATAAGTAGGGAAATGTAGCCTGAGAAGGTATGTTTTACAACTTAGGGAATTCGATTTTTAATCAAGGAATTAGAACTTGGGTAATAGATTCTATGATTTGGGTTAGCGTATCTAGGTGAAATCAATACCCTAGCATTTTTTAGCATTGTTTAATTAATTAAGTTGTTGGGTTTTGCTTTAATTTCATTATCATTCATTTATATTTTGTTAAATTGTATTTAGTTTGTTAATTTTCCATAAATCTAATTTATTGTTGCTTCAATTAGGACTTAAACTAGAGAAATCGGTACTTAGTAACATTATCCTAGTGGGAACGATACTCACTCATCACTTTATTACTTTATACGACTAGTGCACTTGTTATTTTTGAATGTTGTAGTAAACACGCATCACCAGCTCACTTCTTGGACCTATGATCGAGTTCAGAGCCCACGGCCCCCACGGATCGTTTCCCTATTCCTGATCAATCTCCTATTCAAAGGTCACCTTCCTGTTCAGATCACTTTCCTACTCGAAGTTACTTTCCTGTTCGGGATCACCTTCCTATCCGAACATTAGTAAGACAGCTCACCACCGCCCTAACTTCTCTAGGGTTTGTATCAGAGTCACACTAGGACTCCTACTCCCACCAGGATTGTGAGATCGGACAGTCACTCTATATAAGCAGAGGCCAGCCCTCTCACAAGACAGATTACATTACATCTTCTCACCCGAAGCTCTTACTTGAGAGCTACACATCACTGCCGTAGTCACAGTCCTCGACTAGACTTTCGGTAACCTCTTTACTCCCTAGCCCTCATTAAATTAGCCTCTTATAGCCTTGCTGACTTGAGCGTCGTAGTGCCTATGGTAAACACCACCCTGGTGTTTTCCGTTTGCTTCACGCACTTGTTTCTCTATGTGTGCAGGTGCAGCGGATCGCTAGTGGCCTCAACCTCACGGGATCGACCCCCCTTCTGTACAGGTAGATTTTTACGTCTACAATATTATAAATCTATAATGTAATGTTATAATTAATTAAATTTTTAATCATTTAATTAAGTAATGTAATAATGTAGTAAATTGCTAATGTTTATAATGTAATGTTATAAATTTATAACTAATTAAGTAATCATTTAACTATGTAATGCTGTAATTAATTAAGTGATCATAATATAATGTAATGTAATAATGTAATAATTAATTTCATAATAATTTAATTAAGTAATCATTTGTTTATAATGTAATGTTACAATTAATTAAGTAATCGTACTATAAATTTATAATGTAATGTTAATATGTTATAATTAATTAAATTTTTAATCATTTAATTAAGTATTGTGCTAATGTTTATGTAGTAAATTACTAATGTTTATAATATATTTTCATAATCGATTAAGTAATAATTTAATTATGTAATGTTATAATTAATTATGTGATCATTCTATAATGTAATGTTATAATGAATTAAATAATCATACTATAAATTTATAATTTAATATTGTAATTAATTAAATTTCTAATCATTTAATTAATATACTAATGTTTATAATGGAATGTTATAATTGATTAAGTAATCATACTATAAATCTATAATGTAATGTTATAATTAATTAAATTTTTAATCATTTAATTAAGTGATGTAATAATGTAGTAAATTACTAATGTTTATAATGTAATGTTATAAATTTATAGCTAATTAAGTAATCATTTAACTATGTAATGCTATAATTAATTAAGTGATTATAATATAATATAATGTAATGTAATAATGTTATAATTTAATTAAGTAATTATTTAACTATAATGTAATGCTTAATTAATTAAATTTCTAATCATTTAATTAAGTAATCATTTGTTTATAATGTAATGTTATATTTAATGTTTATAACATAATGTCATAATCAATTAAATAATCATCTAATTATGTAATATTATAATTAATTATGTAATCATACTGTAATAAAATGTTATAATGAATTAAGTAATCATATTATAAATCTTTAATATAATCTTATAATTAATTAATTTATAATAGAATATTATAATTAATTAAGTAATCATTTAATTATAATGTAATGTTACAATTAATTAACTAATCGTATTATAAATTTATAATATAATGTTATAATTAATTAAATTTCTTATCATTTAATTAAATATTGTGCTGTAATAAATTAGTAATTACTAATATTTATAATATAATGTCATAATTAAGTAATCATTTAATTATGTAATATTATAATTAATTAAATTTTTAATCATTTAATTAAGTATTGTACTAATGTTTATAATGAAATGTTATAATTGATTAAGTAATTATATTATAAATCTATAATATAATACTATAATTAATTAAATTTTTAATTATTTAATTAAGTAATATACTAAATGTTATAAGTCAATTAATTAAGTAGTAATCAATTAATGTAATGTTATAATTAATTATACTATAAATCAATTAAGTAATATTATAAAATTATAATTAATTAAGTAATTATTTAACTATAATGTAATGTTATAATTGATTAAGTATGATATTTAACTAGTAATTAAATTTATTAATATTTATCAATTTATCATATATAATTAATTAATTTCTAATTTACTATAGATATACTTAAAACTTGATAATTGAAGTAAATAACTAAGTATATTATTATTCAATCAAATATACTATTTTATTCAAAAATAATTCTTTTAATAACATTAAAATACTTTTTATTGGATCCTAATTCCAATTATACACTTAATTAATCAAAACTTTAATATTAATATATTAAAGTTTTCAATATAGTGTAGTTTATATGTAATAAGTATAATTGTATATTTATTTAATTAGGTTACTCTAAAAATTTAGCTTTTTCTATTTTAAATTTTTTATATGTAAAATAATGAAACCCCCAATTGTTCACAAATATTTCATTGCAGCCCAAGTTCCAAAACAGTTCCAAAATAGGTTACAAAACAGGTTTCAAAAATCGGTTCCAAACAGGTTCTAAACCAAGTACCTGCTATAGGTTCCAAGCAGGTTCCAAACCGGGTACCCGTTTCAAGTTATTTTTTCAGGTTTCGATTCCGGCTCTGGTTCCTCCACAGATAAGAACCACAGAACCGGAACCGCACAGTGTCGATTCCAATAAAATGGAACCGGAACCTACTCGCATAGTATCGATTATGGGTAAGTTTCGGTTCTAGTTGCGGTTCTACCCACTATCTATGCTCACCCCTACTTGAAGCATCGTAATCAATAATCATATAAAATATCTATTTACCCTACCTTTCTAAGGCTTCCAGGAAGGCAAATAAAAGAGACGTTTTTTTTTTTTTTTTCCTTTTTCTTTAGAAAGCATGAAAATTGGCACATCCTATTCAGCATTTTTCACAAATATCAACTTTCTTTCTTCACAATGCATTTTGGCTTATAAATCAACAATACATATAACATATTTCCAGCACACAAAATTGTCACCAACGTTCCTCAATTTAAAAAGATTCACAAAGTCGTCATTTAGCAAAGCATTATACTCCAAATAATTTCCCAGCAATAAATCACAACCCAACACTCTTCAAGCCACTCAGCCGAAGCAAAATAAGTACAAATTAGTTATGCATCAGTTTAACTAAAAATCTCAGCCACAATTCTTACAATAAACATTTCCAACATCATTCAATTCATGTAAAAGTCATACCTAATTATAAGTAACATGCAACGCATAAGTACCTCTTTTTAATAGCAATTTACCCGATATTTTCATAAACATAATTTCACACTCTCAATTCCAAACACATGCATGTCACGGAGATCTTCAATTTATTAGAAATTCAAAACTAAAGAATTAAAATAAAACCTCAATCAATCGGGTATGCACATGCATATGATCATTCCAACCAACACATGATTTTAAATGCAAGTTTAATAATATTCCACTCACCCACAAAACCTTCTCTTTTACTTGATCAAATTAAGGCTCCGGTTCCTTCCCTCCTTCACCTAATGTTTCCAATTTTAGCCAATGATTAAGAAATTCCCAAGGAAAGGAAAAGAAATTGAAAATGGAACCATGATTTGGATGCCTACCTTTATCCCACCGAAATCACCAAAAAATTCACTCAACTTCCACTCCCTCTCTTATTTCTCTTTCTCGGCATTCTCTCAAGTCTCTCTTCAATTTGCTTCTTTTTTCATTTTGTTGCAAAAATGAACAAAAATGGGTTTATACGGTGGCCCGGAAATATTCCACTTAACGCCGTAATTTTGTTTTACCCAAAGTATTCAGATGTCACATTTCACCCCCTGAAATCAAATAACAAAAGTTTTGATATGTCACAAATTAACCCTGGAAAATTATCCATGCACCCCTATTTGATAAATTAACAAGTCCTTCAACTTTGAAACTTTTTAACAGCCCCCTTAAAATACTACTTTTTCATTTGGGTCCAAGTCCTTTTGCTAAACTTAACTGGTCCTCCAGTCCTTATTTCCTGTCCAAAGCACTCTTAAAAGTTTTCAATTTCTTACAAATTACCCCAAAAATAAACTTTAATAAAATCCCATAAAAAAAGGGGGTTTTACAACAAATGGTTAAATAGACATGTAGAAATTAGAAAATTTACTTGAATATCCATTGCACAAAGCCTCATAAAAGGAATTAATGGAGGAATCAAATTATTTATCCACTTGAACAGTGTTATACTTATAACTGAGTCATACAAATAGACAAAAAACAAAAGACAGAGTAGTCATTTTACATAAATTTTGTACAATTTTGATCTTGTTGTATGACTTAGTTGTAAGCAAAACATTATTGTATCTACTTACAACTGTTGATATTGTAGATTGCTGTCATATTTGTTCCCATATGAAATTGTATGTCTTTAGGAAAACTATTTGGTAAATAATACAATTGTAAATAGGAATAAATTTTATGAGTCCTATTAGGAATTGAAATATGAATTCCATTAGAATTAGAATATCTCATATACAACCTATAAATATAAGGGTGAGAACCAATTCAAAGTTACGAGAGTATGAGAGAATGTGATAACAGAGGGTATTTGATGTACGAGTTATTAAACATCATAGGGGAGAGGGTCATAGAAACTGAGATTATTTTCACTCTGGGTATTGAGTTGAGCACGCTTAGAAATTAGGATTGTTTTCACTTTATTAATTGTACTGGGTTTTGTTGACAGAAGAAGATGTTCAAGCTTCAAAACTTAGCAAAAAATATGAACTACATGCATGCAAAAAACCTGCTGGACCACGTGCATCAGTTAAAAATATAAACTGCATGTTTTTGGTTAAATGCAAGTTGCAGTCTGTTAAAGCAAGTTGCAAATTGTTAAAGCAAGTTGCAGAGCAACTTGCACGCAGTTAATGCAAGTTGACAATCAACTTGCATATGGTAGAAAAAGTGTGTTTATCTGTTATGATCGAATGGTGTATATTGAAGCTCTTGAATTTTGGTTAATGGTGTAGATTTAAACTTGACTAGAGTTTGTTACATACTCTCGCGTGTATATAAGACACAAGTGTACCTTAGTTTTATTCACTGAAAAAAGATGGAATAAGATAAACTTTTGCTTCCAGAATTTTCTTTTGCTATGTTTTCTTTCTGTTTTTCATTTCTCTACTACTCTGTTTTGTTTTTATCTCTGTTCATGGTATCAGAGCTATTGACATACGTCAATGGCAGATCCTAAGACACCCCTCACATCAGTTCTCAACACAGAAAGAAAAGCCATGAATTCAACTTCAGTCTCAACTCTGAATAGCGCACTACCTACCATTACCGTAAAGCTTGGAGAACGAAACTATGCCTACTGGAAATCCCAAGTCCTTCCTGCACTAAAAGCTTACGAGCTAGAAGGTTTTGTCATAGGTGACAAGCCTTGTCCTCCTCACTTTACTATTTCTGAAACCGATGAATCAAAACAAACGGTCAATCAAGAACAGTAAGCATGGAAAAGAATTGATCGTTGCTATTTAGCTGGTTGATATCCACCATTTCAGAAACTATGTTCAGGCACGTTGCTAACTGTGGTACAGCATTTGATATATGGCACACACTAGAGATGCATTTTCTAACAGACTCTAAGGCTAGGATCCTACATCTAAGAAATCAACTACAAACGACTAGGAAAAACAGCTCTAACGTAAATGATTATGTGCTCAGGATGAAGGAAATTGCAGACTCTTTGACCACCAGTGGTGTGGTTGTAGCAGATGAAGAATTACTCTTATACATTCTTGATGGACTTGGAACTGAGTATGATGCAATGGTGGCTACTTTAACTGCAAGGAGTAGTGAAGTATCATTACAGGAAGCACAATTCCTGTTACATAAACACGAAATGAGACTGGAGAAACAACATTCTGCCTATATTGGTTTTCATGAAGCTGCTATTTTCTTGGCAAACAAACGGCCCTCTAACTCTCAACTGACCACGCCAATGCCAAACACCTCAGGACCACAAACAAATCAACCTATGCATCATCTCTCTCACTCCCAAAATCAACATGAATCAAAACACTCCTATCTACCTACTCAAAATTTCCAAACCTATAATCAAAGTTTCGGCAGAGGTAGAGGAAGAGGTCGAAACTTTTATAAGCCCAGTCTGTTTTGTTAATTATGTGGAAAGAATGGACACATGGCCTTGCAATGCTACCATCGGTTTGATACTTCCTTTTAAGGAAACCAAAATCACATACCACATTTTGGGATAGAATACAATGCCTCGCAGCAGCATACTCAATCCACAACTCCTACACAAGTGTTTTTTGCAACAACTCAGCCTACTCACTCAAGTTACTATCCAAGACAGTCTTACCAAATTTCCTCACCAATGACACATCATCCACAATCATTTCAGAACAATATTCCAGCAAACTCCTCTGAACGAAATCTATCACAACAAAATTATGGATATTTAGGAGAAAATGAATTGAACAAGCAAACTACAATAATTCAGCCAAATCAGATAGCAACTCCTCTAACAGTTTCAGATCCCAACTGGTTTATTGACTCAGGTGCAACTCATCATATAACACCTGATCTTCAAAATCTCTCAGTCAAAAATCAATATACTGGAACCGAATCTCTCTAAGTTGGGAATGGACAGTGTCTTGACATCTCACATACAGGTTTGACTATTTTACCCTCCTCTTGTATGAACAAATCTATTCAACTTAAAAACATATTATGTGTTCCACATGTGACTAAGAATTTGCTGAGTATCTCAAAAATTGCAAGCGATAATAATGTGCTGGTTGAGTTCTCTGCTGATGATTGTGTTATAAAGGACAAGACTTCTCAGGTTGTTCTTCTTAAAGGAACTTTACACAATGCCTTGTATCAACTTGACATTCCAAGTGGAAATGAAATCTGCTGACAATAGAATTCTATCCCATTACAACATCCTCTTCAGCAACAATCACAAGCTACAAAATTCTTTTCTGGATTTTCTTGTTCACAAAATTCTGTAGGACAGCAAGGTTCTCGTGATACATTTACCAAAGAAAGAAATAACAACCAAGCTCCCACATCAATTAGTGAAGGAGACTTGTGGCATAGGAGATTAGGCCATGCTCATATTTCAGTCCTTAACTCCCTTGTATCAACATTGCATGTAAAGGACGGCATTAATAAAATTCAATTTTGTGAAGCATGTCAATATGGCAAACTCCATCAAAACTCTTTTCCTTCATCACATTCTCGGGCAAGCAAACTATTTGAGTTGATATATACAGATGTTTGGGGACCTGCCCCTGTAGTTTTAGCTACTGGATTCAGATATTACCTATTACTTGTTGATGATTATACCAGGTACTCCTCGATTTACCTCCTCAAACTGAAATCAGAAGTAACTTTAGTTGTTAAACAATTCATAAAACTAGTAGATCAACAATTTGATGCCAAAATCAAGATTTTTCAGTCAGATTCGGAAGGTGAGTTCAGACCACTTGCGGTTTTCTTTGCTCAGTAGGGGATCCATTTTCAACACCCCTGTCCTCATACACATCAACAGAATGGGAGGATTGAACGCAAACACCGTCATGTTACTAAAATAGGACTCACATTACTAGCACAAGCTTCCATGCCACTACAATTTTGGTGGTTTGCATTTCATACTCCTGTGTACCTGATTAACAGATTACCATCTTCAGTTGTGGGAAATCAAACTCCCTTTTATCTTCTGTTTCACAAAGCACCAGATTACAAGGCTATCTGCATCTTTAGGTGTCAATGTTTTCCTTTTATTCGATCCTATCAAAAACAAAAATTTTCCTTTCATTCTGAGGAATGTGTTCTCCTGGGGTACAACACTATTCACAAGGGTTATCTATGTCTCAACACTCTTGGATGAGTCTACACCGTACAAAGTATCAAATTCAATGAATAGATTTTTCCTTTTGCTAAAGGTTTCTCTATTTCTCATACTTCAACAACCGAGACACCCCTGACATTTCCATCTAACCCTTGGAAGCTTCCTGCTACCATTCCTACTCAGCATGCCCCTTCTACAGCAACTTCTACAACACAAAATCTATCCACACAAAATCAGTCCTCGGCTCCACCATTAACCCTTGAAGTTGATCTCAGCTCGTATACCACTCAAGCCCCTTCTTCTCAAGTTCAACCTACCACCACCACTATCTAGAACACGCACCCTATGATTACCTGAAGAAAAGCAGCATCCCTTGTTAGCACTCTCACTCCTGAATCTCATAAAGAACCAACCAGTACAGCATCTGCCTTAACCAATCCTCTATGGGTGCAGGCTATGCCGAATATGAAGCCCTCCAACAAAATCACACTTGGTCTCTAGTTCCATATACAAATGATATGACTCTTGTTGGAAATAAATGGGTTTTTAAGGTAAAACATAATTCAGATGGAAGTGTTCAACGTTACAAGGCAAGACTTGTTGCCAAAGAATTTCATCAAATTCTCGGAGTAGATTATTTTGAAACTTTTTCTCCAGTCATCAAAGCATCCACCATTCAAGTTCTCTCACTTGCGGTAAGTCATGGTTGGGAGGTCCAACAAGTTGATGTTAATAACGCCTTTCTCAATGGTGATCTAATTGAATCAGTATACATGCCTTAACCAGAAGGATTTTTTGATCCACACAAGCCTCAATATGTTTATAAATTACACAAGGCCTTATATGGGTTAAAGCAGGCCCCGCGTGCATGGTATGACAAGCTAAAGACTGCATTATTGCAACAGAACTTCCGCAATTCAACCTCTGATTCTAGTCTATTCTATTATCATAATAGCAACAAAGTTGTACATATCCTTGTTTACATTGATGACATCTTACTAACGAGAAATGACACTTCAATCATTCAGAAAGTAATCACCAATTTGGACAGCATGTTTGGTCTCAAAATACTTGGCTCCATTAACTATTTCCTCGGCATCTCTGTTGTTCATACCAGTTTTGGATTATTACTTAATCAGAGCAAATATGCACATGATATTCTTCTCAAGTATGGCATGACTGAGTGCAATCCTTGCTCTACTCCAATGGTGCTTGGTTCCAAACTCTGTCTTGAGGATAGCCCTCCATTTGACCAACCTTCTGTTTACAGGAGTCTTATTGGAGCTCTGTAGTACCTCACCATGACCAAACCCGATCTCTCCTTCACGGTAAACAAACTCGGTCAATTTCTCAAGGCTCCAACTATTAATCACTGGCAGGCTTGCAAACATGTTCTTCAATATATTAAAGGAACTTTATACCATGGTCTAATGTTTTATAAAGGCTCCAGTCTACAGCTTGAAGAATATGCTGATGCTGACTGGGCAAGTAATCAATCTGACCGAAAATCAACCAGTGGATATTGCATCTTCCTTGGCTCCAATCTGATTCAGTGGTGCTCCAAAAAATAGCATGTTGTTGCCTTATCCTCTACTAAAGTAGAATATCATGCCTTAGCCCATGCTGCTACTGAGATTTCTTGGATTCAAAATCTGTTTCAGGAACTTCATATTTCCATTCCTGGCCTCCCAGTTCTCTGGTGCAACAATACAAACGCAGGAGCTCTTGCTTCTAACCCCATCTTCCATGCGCGCACTAAACACATTGAAATTGATGTGCACTTTGTCCGAGAAATGGTTCAAGCTAAAGGTCTCGTAGTCTAGTATGTTGCTTCCACCTTCCAAGTTGCTGATATTCTTACCAAAACTCTCTCCAGCTCTCGGTTTTGCACTCTTTGGGATCAGCTTCGTCTTTTTGTCTCTCCCGAATTTGAGCTTGAGGGATGAACTGACCATCCTGAACAAGCTGCAAATTCAAAGACAGTTTAGTGTTAACTCAACTGTGAGAGAAAATTTAAAGACGATGAAGGTTAGGTTGTTCGGTTCTCAGCTCGCTAAAGGGGCTGTGAGAGCTAAATTTAAAGACGATGAAGGTTGAAGGATGTTTGCATCATCAGCTCGCTAAAGGGGCTGTGAGAGCAAAATTCAAAGAAGATGAGGGGTGAAGGTTGTTTGCTTCATCAGCTCGCTAAAGGGGCATGTTGTCTTGTTCGCTTCATTTGTTTGTTGTTGTCTTGTTTGTTCGTTGATTGTCCTGTTCACTCGCTGTTGTCTTGTTCGCTTCATTAGCTCGCTAAAGTCAAAAACTTGGTTCGCTTCATTAGCTCGCCGTTATCTTGTTCGCTTCATTTGTTTGCTGTTGTCTTGTTTGTTCACTGATTGTCCTGTTCGCTCCCTGTTGTCTTGTTCTCTTCATTTGTTTGCTGTTGTCTTGTTTGTTCACTAATTGTCCTGTTCGCTCGCTATTGTCTTGTTCGCTTCATCAGCTCGCTAAAGTCAAAAAATTGTGTTCATTGTTATGCTTGAAAGACGATGAAGGTGACGACGAAGTTTTTTTTGTTGTTGAGTTTTTTAGCTTGAGGGACGATGTTGACAGAAGAAGATGTTCAAGCTTCAAAACTTAGCAAAAAATATGAACTGCATGCATGCAAAAAACCTGCTGGACCACGTGCATCAATTAAAAATATGAACTACATGTTTTTGGTTAAATGCAAGTTGCAGTCTGTTAAAGCAAGTTGCAGAGCAACTTGCATGCAGTTAATGCAAGTTGACAATCAACTTGCATACGGCAGAAAAAGTGTGTTTATCTGTTATGATCGAATGGTGTATATTGAAGCTCTTGAATTTTGGTTAATGGTGTAGATTTAAAGTTGACTAGAGTTTGTTACATACTCTCGCGTGTATATACGACACAAGTGTACCTTAGTTTTATTCACTGAAAAAAGATGGAATAAGATAAACTTTTGCTTCCAGAATTTTCTTTTGCTATGTTTTCTTTCTGTTTTTCGTTTCTCTACTACTCTGTTTTGTTTTTATCTCTGTTCAGGTTTATAGTGTTGTATATATCATATTCATGAAACTATAGTGGATTTCTCTCATCCGTAGATGTAAGCGGATTATGCAAAATCATATAAACATATTTCTCTTTGTATGGTGTGATTTTAATTTTATGTTTTTCATCTCAAATGTATATTTCTCTTTGTTGCACGATCTCCTAACAACAACACTATAGACAAAAAGCTTTTTACGTTCCTATTCAGTTGTAGCTTTAGACTTTTGTGCATAAAGGTTGCCAATAGTAACAGCTTAATGAGTGAAGGGTGTTGATTAATCAATTTATACCACATAAGTGAGCACGTGTTTCATTTTGAGTGGATTATATAGTTTTTCTTAATATATACATCGCATGATGATATGAAAAGAAAAGAAATCATATTAATAATAAAGACATCTAATAATAATGATTTAAATTAATTAATGTTTAATTCCCAATGCGAAAATTAATTAATTTATTGCTGCTTTTTCTTTTTATAAGAGAATCATCATTGGTCTTAAATTTTTAATGCTTTTTTATCCATGATTGGCGTTCTTGTTCTGAATCAAGCGAACAATAAAAATGGCCCCAAGAATTGCACCCTGTCCCCTAGACATCAACTTTTTCAAGAAAAAGAAAAAGAGAGAGAGATGCCAAGTATATCTCAATGTGAACATCCTAGCCACTACTGAGGTTCTGTATCTCATCTTCCTTCATTAACATAAGACTGAGAAAGTGAATCTTTGACTTCTTCCTCCATAGCTCCACAGGTACATGTTTCATAGTTCTTGTTTCAATTGTATGCTTTTAAGTATATGTCATGTTGCATACATAAACATATATACACATGTGCAAATTAAAGACCACACATGCATAGATAATGAAAACAATAATAGCGAGAGATCAGATCGTATTTAGAGAAGGAACTATAAGCTTATACATAATACAATTAATTGACCCATAATTCTCTTATATATGTAGACGTCCTGATTTTTATAAAACCCAGATGAAGTTTGCTAAAATTTTGTAACATATATATATATATAATTGAAATTTACTATTGATGATAATCTATTTGACTTGTCAACGTAAAGCAACTAGCTACTGGTTGCTGGTACAACCTTTTTTTTTTTGTTTTTTTTTTTAAGTAAGTAGTATTATTAAAAGAGAAAAAGAATGTATAGAAAAGTCACAAAAAAATTGGCCATACTACCTTAGGACAGGCCGTAGGATAGGAACAAAAACACAAGTTTAATAGACTAAGAACTTATTATTCTCTTGTTTATCTATCTTAAACACGCGAAGGATATGCGATAAGAGAAGAGGAGCAAGTAAAGGAACACAAAGAAAAAGACCTCCTACCACAGGACATGCCCTAGGATAGGATAAAAAAAAAAAAACAAAACCTAAACAAGACTAAGAACAATTATACACAACATCATTCCTACCTCAAGACAAGCCTTAGGTTAAGTCACAAAAAAATTGGTCATACTACCTTAGGACAAGCCATAGGATAGGAACAAAAACATAAGTTTAATAGACTAAGAACTTATTATTCTCTTGTTTATCTATCTTAAACACGCGAAGGATATGCGATAAGAGAAGATGAGCAAGTAAAGGAACACAAAGAAAAAGACCTTCTACCACAGGACATGCCCTAGGATAGGATTAAAAAAAAAACAAAACCTAAACAAGACTAAGAACAATTATACACAGCATCATTCCTACCTCAAGACAAGCCTTAGGGTAGAAAAACTTATGTTCGTCACATGTTAGGTTTTGAAGATAGTCATAGTTAATCTCCAAATTTTTGCAAGTCTTCTATTGGCCATGAAAGATAATCATACTAAGTTTTGAAATCCTCTTATCTCATACCATGATGTCATATGGTTGATGAAATTATAAAACCTCAATTATTATTTATTTGTTTATTTAAAAAATCTATACAATATCTTCTTCATCCAACTCCAAGTTTTTAAAAAAATCTATACGATGTCAGTTCATAAGTTTTTTAAAGTCGTTTTCGGTATATGTTTATCCATTTCATTATATACTCATCTCATCTGTTACTGTTAGTGCTATTAGTTAATTTAAGGGCATCTTGGCTTCTTTTGATAGTACTAATTAATGGGGTGTTAATATTAATTAATGTATAGGCTATCTGGTCCCCTTAAATGATAACTTTATTGATTAATTTGAAGAATTAATACCACTTAAATTAAATTCAATTGGGGTTTTTGATAAAAAGATGGAGACGGGGATCAGTGCCCCAACTCTTCAGCTGTGACAGGAAGCATTCCACTAAAACCTCAGAAATTGTCTGTCTTGCTGTAATCATTCTTCGATTCCTTTAGATTCTGATGTCCTTTGTTTTTGCCCACAAATCAAAAACTGGTCTCGTATACATATATAACATTATTGTTCAACTGAAAAGTTAGTTGGATGCCAGAATGATTCATTGAACTGGG
Source organism: Pistacia integerrima (assembly GCA_026225825.1). Classification (NCBI taxonomy): domain Eukaryota; kingdom Viridiplantae; phylum Streptophyta; class Magnoliopsida; order Sapindales; family Anacardiaceae; genus Pistacia; species Pistacia integerrima. Next base: position 25,187,476 of record CM047739.1, read on the forward strand.
GGAATTAAGATGTATGAATGATTAACTTTTGCTAAAGTAGAATTTAACAATTCCTAATAATAAGCATGTGAAAATTGAGTTAAAATAGTTGATCTAATTGATAGTGTGAATTATTATTCTTGAACTTGTTCTAATTAAGCAAAACCAACATTGAAGATGTGATATCTTATCAGTTAATTATTGCTTGTCCTGCAGGCCATGGCTACCATGAAAGTCATCTTCCATCAATCTTCTTTGGAATTTCTTCCAAATTTCTTCTCTTTCATGCACTCATCAATTTCGACGTAATTCATTGGAACCAGATTTTCTAATGCGTTTTCCACACCAAAAGGTTTTTTTCTCTATCTTTCCTTCTTTTTTCACCTCAGGTTTTAATTAGTCAAGATGAGATGCTTTAATTTCTCTCTGAAGTTTCAGCAGAAATTTCTGCTAAACTTGACAATTCATCAGTATAGTTTGTTTTGTACAGCAAACCAAAACCGTTCATTATTATTAAACTTCTCTCCAAAAAAAGATAGAAATTTAAGCTAGATATGATTGAATGCTCGACAATCGGCTCCTTTTGAGTTATGAATTGATTAAGAAACTACAACAGAAACCATCTCAGTAATTAGTTAATTAAAACAATATTAAACATCTATGCTGCTGTTATTAATTCCTTCAGGGGTCAGATACATCATACATTGTTTATTAAATCATATTTGGCTATAATTATATATGTGATTAATGATCAAATTATCACTTTCGAAAATTTGGTTCACTTGCGTGCAAACCTTAAAACAAGACTTATATATTCAATGTCCTTATAAATATATAAGTTACTTCCCGTCAAAAAAATAGCTGGGATGAATATTTTTGTCTATATAACTATGCCATAAACGTCAATCATCCAACTTGATCATCCTTTGATGTCATTCGGACGAAAGAAATGAAACTTAAAGCTACACCCCAAGTAATCATATAGTATGTTGCTAAAAAGAGAGAAAAATAAAAGATTAATTTATAATCTACATCATCTTCTTGCAATATTAGGTTTTTATTGACAGGGTTTAAATATAGTTTAATTAATAATAGGCATAAAGTCCTAAAAAAGGGTTAAGGGTTTTGTGTATTCTGGGTTTGCACTCTCTTGTAGAATCTTAATTCTTTGGTTCATTGAAGGTTTCCATGTTCCCAAAAAAATGAAGAAGTAAATTGCAAAACAATCAAAAGTGTAATAACTTTGATGAAAATTAGGAAAGCTATAGCCGAAATTGAAAGATAATTATGCACAAATACCTTGATTAATGTGATAGAAATGATTTTTCTTCTTTTTTGTTGGTTCACCAAAAGTTGGAGGGTCTCAGCTCGCAGAAGGATGGAACCAACTGGGTTCGTAACTCAACCACAGTTACAAACCCAGTTGGTACCATCTCTTCTGCGACTAGAGGCCCCCAACTTCTTCATTAACCCTCAGCTTTCTCTTCTCTATTTCTTCGCCCTTCTTTATATGATATTAAGATAAATTTCTGGGCCATGAACAAAAGTTGCTGAGGGCACTGTCACAGAGAGACGTCACAATTTCTAGCTTAATCAATAACCATAACTCAAGAATAAACTACACTAAGCTAGCTTGCTAGTGCCTTCTCTTCTGTGACAGTGGCCCCAAAAACTTTTGTATGAACTTGTGTATGGCTTTGCATACATTTGATGCATATTTATAGAGGGTCGCCTCAGATTTTTTTATGAAATTTAAGAACCACGAAATGACTGAGAAATTAGTAAGTCTTTGTAGAGGTATCCATGTTTGTTCCCTTGTGTTATGCCTAAAAAATATGAGGGCTGACGTCAGGTCCAGTCAGCCTATAAGAGTCAGATCATGGGTACAACCACAGCTTGCTTTCGTCAAAATAGTGGGTGCACGTCAGGCCAACCAGAAGCTGTGGTGATCCCACGTGTCCAATCCCTACTCTAAATCGCGCAAATCGCTCTAGAAGGTAGGCAATGTGACATAAAGAAGGATTTGCACGGATAATCTCATCAACTTACAGATTTAGTGATCATTGCCTCAAATCCTACTATAAATGGGGAGCTTCTCTCTCATTAAAGGGGGGTTCGCACATTTTTACACTTGATTAATTACTCTCTCTTTCCCTAGAATTCTTAGCATTTGATACCTTGTAATATCATTGTAAAGTCAGTCAGCTAAAAGCGACCTGACCCTTATCATCAATATAAGCATCAGTGGACGTAAGACTTGCGACCTTAGCATCCGAATCACTTTAAAAACTGTCCCCATTGCATTTATTATCCTTTTTCTTTTCATTCACGTGTGTCCTTTGAGCCTACTCAACATTTCACACGTGTGTTTTGTTGGTGTAAAAATCACGCATCAACACCTTGTGTTCTACAAATTAGGCCTCTTTCAAGATTCAAACGTATGAACCTTGTAGTAAGTTACCTGGAAATTATATATATATGTTTTCTTGAGAAAAAAATGGAAATATTTTCACTGTTTTAAGATTAGTAAGTCAATAAATAATTGGAAAAATACTTGGAGGTTAGAATAGCTGGCCGACCTGAGAAATTAAATTGAAACGTATTGGTAATTTTGTTATACGTTGGGGGTTCCAAATGAATGTTTGTCTCTAGATGACAAACCTGCCAAATTAATGCCATAACGAGCTGGGCACAGCTTTTGATTTTGTTTTGGAGACAATTCAATGAGCCAAATTTGCAACCTAGGTGGGACTGAATTAAGTTTGAGGGTGACAGCCATTAGGGTTAGGGGCTGCTCAATATATTAAGCTTGAAATTAATAATATTAATTCTCCACTACTGTAAATTATAATGAACAATTTGATAGGAAATATATCGTAACAGGTGTGAACATTGTGTGAAACTGAAGCAGATTATGACTCATGAACATTGTGTGAAACTGAAGCAGATCATGACTCATACTTCATGATTAATTACCTAAACTTGTTTGATTCCAGAGAGTCAACGAACATCTTAATTACTTAACTGTAGAATTCAAAGTTTGATCGAATCGTTATGGAAGGCTAGCGGTTTGACTCAGATACTAGTTGGTGGGCTCAATAGTCAGTAGTCCTAAGACTTTCAGAAAGCTACTGAAAACATTCAAGTTGTCCTGCATATATGTATTGAATTGTCTTCAATCGTTTCTTATTGGATCAATGGGTTCACACTCCTTCACAAAATATCTTGTTTTGCAGTATCTTAAACTTTTTTTTTTTTTTTTGTACATGAATTATTCAGTCTCATATTAGAATCTTTCTAATCCTCAGAGTTATAGAATACCCTAATTATAAACTTAATAGATCAAAATAATTACATAAATATATAAATACCTCTCTTACGACTCAAATACAAGACCTTTTGATTATAACTAATTTCAATAGTTAAAAGATTTGCACCTCAAAAGGAGAGGTTGTATCTTAAACTTTTATTCTTTGCTCATAGAGTTTGTCATTTTGATTAATAAATTTAAAAGAAAAGTATTCCAGTATGGAAGGTCCATCATGGAATTGGTCAATGGCACATGCATTCCATTCAACATTAGTTTTAGGCTAAGTCCCATCAATTTGATTTATTATCAATTCCATGTCATGGGGCCATAGATCAACGTCGGTGTTGATCTATGACCAAATTTAAGAACCTTTTATTTTGCATTATGGCATTGTTTTAGGCTAAGTCCCATCAATTTGAGCCACGTGGTTAATGGTTGATTTAATAACCTTCTATAATTAGTTTGTGGTCGATACAAAAGCTGCCACGAGTTTCTTCTTATATTATAAATTATTCTCAATAGATTCTCCAATCATATTTGCTCTCTTTTCTATAACAAGACCAACTCGAAAGCAATGAAATCAATTATGTTAAATGATTACTGACCTGTAATTAGGTAGGATATTAATAATGAAAAAATTAAGAAAGAAAAATACAAGAGAGATAAATAAATAAGACAAGATTGAGTTTGTCTTTTTATTCCTTTCTCAGGTTTATCCTAACATTAGATAGTCAGTTTTTTAATGAGCTTTCTGTATTTTTTTCTTCTCTTTTAATGATACTATTTACTTAAAAAAAAAAATGAAAGAAATTATAATCCAACAGAATACAAGAAATTGAAGAAATTAAATATCTCAAACCGGCCACATAAATTTCTCATTTTATATTACGGTAACTCTTTTATTAAACAAAAACCTGGAAATGATCGTGATTATAACTCAAATCAACCTTAATTTGCGTTAATGGTTCTAATTAAGCCGACAGTTTTTCTTCCAGACACCTGCATGGAATTTCGAGGAGTGAACTTTACAATGACCAATATTAAACTAACAATGAATGAGATGGGAAATGGGAAATGGGTAATTGACCAAGAATAAGTTGCAAATAATTAAAGAATAAAGCTACAAAAATATAATTAAAAATACGTGGAATTGACCATAAAAATTGTGCTCTAAATTCCCAAATATAGTCTCCATTTTAGTCATGAATGACAGATTAAGGAATGTCTGAACTCGGAAGAAATTTCAGTGAAATTGTATTAAGTAATACTTTTCTCTAGACATTGATTAATCACTACTTTGATTATCTTCTTAATTATTGTTTAGGGAATGTTGAAGTACATATATATAGCATTTTGTTATACATAGTTTTGTATGGATCCATGTATTTGAAGTAATATTCCAAAAGTATTCCATGCATGTATTCCCATATAATTCACAATTCAAAAAGTCTCTTTTTACAACGAGAAAACTGTAGCAAATTACCAAAGCATATGTATATGCTTTGGAGTAATATTCCGACCAGATCCATAGTCATTTGGTCATTTCTAGCCATTGATCTGGCTATACAGCCAAATCGACACACAATCGACCATATCCGATTGGTTGTGCATCGTTCTGGTGACAGATGTCGATGGTTGACGGTGGTTGCCGGCGGCCAGTTGTGGTCTTGGGTAATTTGGTGGAAGTGCAAGGGTATAAATGTCTTAATATTTTTTTTTTGTATAAGTTTAAAATTATCCTTGAAAATTCTTCTAAATTGTTTAAATAACAAGGACATTATTGTCCTAAAATTTTATTAAGAAAGAGTAAAATTCTAACAAAAATAAGATTACCAAGTAACCTCAAATATTTAAGAAAATTATGTTATTCAGATTATCACATATATAAACAATAGTGACTACTATTAGTTTTAAAAGATTACCAGAATCTTATATTATTTGACAATCAAACATAGTAATATTAGTAACATAAGATAATATTATTAGAGTAACGAGGGATAACCTCTAACCAAATAGCCCCTCGTAACTTCAAAAGATAACACATTCCATGGCATGTGGGGAAGCTTGAAACAAAGTATAATATATTAATATGTGAACAATTAGTAGAACAAATTGAACAAAGCCAAAAGATAACCCCCAACCAAACAGTCTCTCACAACTTCAAAAGATAATAAATGAGCCTATAAGTTTGTGGCTTCTTTTTAAAGAAATATTAACTATATTTGTGAAGTTTTAGAAATTAATGTGTACCATCAAGTCCATTCATTAATTATAAATCGCATTAATTCCAAGACAAAAAAAGGGTGAAAATGTATATCATTATTACTTTCATGCATGCCCTAATTGGGGCCATAAATTTCACCATCTAAGAACTTGCAAGTTTTATTATAATGTGTGTTATGGTGAATATTAAACCTTAATTCTATATAATTAAACTTGGTGAATATTGAATTGGTGATGTATATTTTTCCCATATCGCCAATTTAATAGGCTATTATGGTGTATATATATATATATATATATATATATATATATATATATATATATATATATATATATAATTGAACTTCTTCCTCATTTGAATTAACTTTTGAGAATAAGTTTCACGGCCAAACGACTTATGCATACCCAAGGTTTGTCGAAATGATAGATTGGTATCTAAAATGTTTCAAAACGACAAACAGGTACATTCCGTCATGTTCTGTTAGTGATTTCCGTTTGCTAATAGTGAAAAGACTAAAATGCCCTTTGAGAAATATTAGTCTATTTTTTTAATTATTTTTAGACCCCTTAAGTTTATTAATTTCATCAAATACCCCCAAAAAAAAGTTTAAAAATTAACAAAAACACCCCCACTCACCCATACTTGCCAGATTCCGATAGCCACCACCGGTGTAGCCGGAATCTGTCTCAACGGTTTACGCCACCATCCAAAATTGTCGGTAATTCACCGATCTGGCCTTTTCTGGCCAGATCCATAGTGGATCTGGCCGGAAAGTGACGGCCAAAGAAATGGTCGTCGTTGATTGTCAACGACGGCCAAAGAAATGGTCGTCGTTGATTGTCAACGACAGCCAAATCTTGGCCATTGTTGACAGACAACAACGGCCACATCTTTGGCCGTCACTGACAGCCAAAGATGGAGTGTTGCGGCGTCGACGACCAGATCTGGTCGTAGATCTGGCCTTATCTGGCCAAATCTGTGATGGATCTGGCCAGATCTAGGCCCTACCCACCAGATCCGACAAATCTGTGGTGTAACGTAATTTTTCGGTCAGATTCTGACGGTGATGGCCAGAATCTGGCACTACGATGGCGGGCGTGTTTTTGTCATTTTATAAAAAATTTTATATATTGGGGTATTTAGTTAAATTAGCAAACTTAAGGAGTTTTTTAAAATTTAAAAAATAAACTAAAATATCAAACTTTTAAGGACATTCTAGTCTTTTCACGATTAGCAAACGGAAATCACTAACAGCACATGATAGAAGGTACATATTTATCGTTTTGAAACCTTTTGGATACCAATCTGTCGTTTCACCAAACCCTGAGTAGGTATAACTCGTTTCCCCTAAGTTTTACTAAAAAAGTGGGGCGATGGGAGGTCCAGTCAATATATATAATGACTATGATGGGGGCAATAAAGGGTCCTGGTCAATATATATATAATAATAATAATATATCTAATGACTATCTGAATCCTCAATATATATAATATATGACTATGGAAACCAACATGAAATTATATATTATAATATATTTAATGGCTATGTGATTATGATGACTATCCTAGCCCAAGACCCTCGAAATTTCATAAACCACCTGACAAATATCTCAAACCCCCTATAATATATAAAATATATAACAAATTTAGGAATTAAAAATAATTTTAAAAAAACGAAAAGAAAAAAAAAATTCTAAGCCCATAGGACCCATGACTGGTCCAGATCCTAAGAAAACTCATGAGCCCAAGACCGGTCCTTGAGGATTTGAGCTCGGTCCCTCAAGAAGCAGTCCCAATTTGGGACCGGATAGACATCTACATCAATTTTTCACATTCATTGTACACTTCAGTCAATGAATGACTTTGATTATTCTCAAGCCAACAGAGAAGGAGAAAGTTCAATGAACTTATGGATCAAATATTTTCTCCAAAATTGAGCCTAAAGTTGGGCCTGCTGGATCAGATTGGTTAGCCCAATATTAGCCCACACAACCATAAAAGTCAACCTTTTGTGTTCTCAGCCAGGCCCATATCTTCTTGGCCTTTTGAATAATCGTTACATAATAATGTTTTTGGGCATCCAGTTTCAAATTTGATTTAGTCACTCGGTAATTTGTTGCAGGTTAAACATTCCATACGAAAACAGACATGTTCAGTCAAGCTATAAGCTTCCAATCCTTTAAATAAGGAGAAGGTTTTGGGAGACATTTTTTGTGAATTCGGAAGATAAATTTGTGTAGGTTAAGGCCAAAATGATCAATATCTAATCAACAATTAGATTGTTCAATCAAAATCAGTGGAAATTGCACACTATTTTCACTCTAGAGTGATAAAACCTGGTTCACCTGTTAGCTCTTTCTCTTTTTCTTTTGCTTCTTTCTCGGCTTTCAACTTTGCTTCTTCTTTTGCCTCTTCCAGGGCCTGGATTAAGCTTCTCAGCCACATCAGGTGGAATTTTTTTTGGCATCAATGCTCTGCAACATCCGCTGGGGTATATTTTGTTTCTTGCACAATTCACAAACTGTTGCAAACAAATCATGTGAATCAATATTTAGGTAGTTCTTGGCAAGAACTTTGAATGCTTCAAAGCTACAATATGACAATTCTATATGCTTATCCATTCTGCCTTTCCAAATTAGCTCTGGATCGAGCTTCTCTATGTGATTTGTTGTGAACACTATTAATCTTTCACCCCACAAGCCGACCAAAGTCCATTTATAAAATTCAATAATCTTGAAAGAGTAACCGGGCTACTTCTTGTCTCTCTTTTTTCTTTTTCAAGTTTCTGTCTCGGATCCTTCTCTGTGCTATTTCCCTCTTCTTCTTTCTCCTTTTTCTTCCTCCTTTGACCTGTAAGATCAACGAACAATCGATGTCTTCGATGACAATAACCGACTTGCTAGATGTGTCAATCAGTAGCTTCCTCAGTTCAGTATTGTCTTTGACAGCAGTGAGCTCAGGATCATACAAATCGTAGCCTAAAAGTTTGGCCATGGCAGCAATCATAGTAGACTTACCAGTCCCCGGAGGTCCATACAAAAGATACCCTCTTTTCCAGGCTCTCCCAATTCTTGCATAGAAGTCTTCAGCCCTTGCCGAATGTTATCAAGTCTTCAATAAGTTGTTTGTTCTCCTCGGGTTCCATGGCGAGTGTCTGGAATGTTGCAGGGTGCTCAAACACCACATGGCTCCACATTGAACCAGTACTGTTTGTGTTAAGCTTTCGCATCCGCTTCCTCGGTTTTTCTTAATATATATATATATCGCATGATGATATGAAAAGAAAAGAAATCATATTTATAACAAAGACATCTAATAATACTGATTTAAATTAATTAACTTTTTCAAGAAAGAGAAAAAGAGAGAGAGATGGCAAGTATATCTCAATGTGAACATCCTAGCCACTACTGAGGTTCTGTATCTCATCTTCTTCATTAACATAAGACTGAGAAAGTGAATCTTTGGCTTCTTCCTCCATAGCTCCACAGGTACATATTTCATAGTTCTTGTTTCAATTGTATGCTTTTAAGTACATGTTACATACACAAACATATATACACATGTGCAAATTAAAGAGCACACTTGCATAGATAATAAAAACGATAATAGCAAGGGATCAGGCCGTCTTTAGGGAAGGAACTATAAGCTTATACAGAATACAATTAATTGACCCATAATTCTCTTATATATGCAGATGTTCTGATTTTTATAAAACCCAGATGAGGTTTGTAGCTACTGGTTGCTAGCACAATCCTTTTTGTTTTTTTTTTTTTTTTTTTTTTGTTTTTGTTTGGGTAAGTAAGTAGTATCATTAAAAAAGAAAAAGAATGTAGAGATTATAAAAAAACCGACTATCCTACCTCAGGACAAACCCTAGGATAGAAATAAAAACACAAATCTATTAGACTGAGAACCTAATATCTTTTTTCTTATCTATCTTAAACATGCGAAATATAGGAGATGAATAAGTAAACGAACACAAAGACAAAGACAAAGACATCCTACCATAGGACATGCCCTAGGATAGGATCGAAAAAAAAAAAAAAAAACCCTAAACAAGACTAAAAACAACTATACACAACATCATTCCTTGCCTTAGGTTAGAAAACACATGTTCGTTACATATTGGTTTTGAAAATAGTCATAGGTAGTCCCCAAATTTCCGCAAGTCTTCTATTGGCCATGGAAGATAGTCATACTAAGTTTTGAAATCCTCTTATCTCATACCATGATGTCATATGGTTGATGAAATTATGAAACCTCAATTATTATTTATTTGTTTGTTTAAAAAATCTATACATAATATCTTCTTCATCCAACTCTTAAGTTTTTTAAAAAATCTATACGATTGTCAATTCATAAGTTTTCAAAGTCGTTTTCGGTATATGTTTATCCATTTCATTATACACTCATCTCATCTCTTAGTGCTATTAGCTAATTTAAGGGCATCTTGGCTTCTTTTCATTGTACTAATTAATGGGGTGTTAATATTAATTAATGTATAGGCTAGCAAGTCCCCTTAAATGATAACCTTGTTAATTAATTTGAAGAATTAATACCAGCTCAAATTGGCAAATTTCTAATGCGTTCTCCACACAAAAAGGTTTTTTTTTCTCTATCTTGCCGTCTTTTTTCACCTCAGGTTTTAGTCAAGATGAGATGCTTTAATTTCTCATGAAGTTTCAGCAGAAATTTCTGCTAAATTTGACTATTCGTTATATTATTGAATTGATTAAGACACTACAACAGAAAACATCTCAGGAATTAGTTAATTAAAACAATGTTAAACGTATATGCTGCTGTTATTAATTCCTTCAGGGGTCAGATACATTGTCTATTAAATCATATTTGGTTGGCCACAATTATATATGTGGTTAATTTATATAGTAATTGAACTGATATTGTGCAGTTGTGTTATACATGCTTCATCTCATATAAGCAAACTCTTTCAGTGATATCAACTTTTCTGATATAAATTAACCAAATAAACAAAGTTCTGGATAATCAGGAGATAAAAACATTAAAACAGAAGCTATTTAACAAATTGAACATATGAATATTGGCTTGTCGACCATGCTTATGCTGAAAGATATTTAATTTGAGAGATAGTAGGACTATATATTTAATCAAATGTAGAATCACCTCTCCTATATGTAGATGACAGTAGACTTTTTCAGTGATTTCCCTTTCGTTGCTCTTAATCTACTATACTTTCTCCATTTAATAATGAATTCATATAGGTAGAACGAAAACATTGATCTGTATATGGATCTTATCCTACCCCTAGGATGAATATTTTTATCTATATAACTATGCCATAAACGTCAGTCGTCCAATTTCATCATCCTTTGATGTCATTCCGACGAAAGAAATCAAACTTAAAACTACATCCCAAGTCATCATATTATATATTGCTGAAAAGAGAGAAAAATAAAAGATTAGTTTATAATCTGCATCATCTTCTTGCAATATTAGGTTTTTATTGATAGGGTTTATATATAGTTCAATTAATAATAGGCATAAAGTCCTATAAAAGGGTCAAGGGTTTTGTGTATTCTGAGTTTGCACTCTCTTGTAGAGTCTTAATTCTTTGGTTCATTGAAGGGTTCCATGTTCCCAAAAAAATGAAGAAATAAACTGCAAAACAATCAAAAGTGTGATAATTTTGATGAAAATTAGGAAAGCTATAGCTGAAATTGAAAAAGAAATTGTGCACAAATACCTTGATTAATGTGATAGAAATGATTTTTCTTCTTTTTTGTTGGTTCACCAAAAGTTGGAGGGTCTCAGCTCGCAGAAGGATGGAACCAACTGGGTTCGTAACTCAACCACAGTTACGAACCCAGTTGGTGCCATCTCTTCTGCGACTAGAGGCCCCCAACTTCTTCATTAACCCTCAGCTCTCTCTTCTCTATTTCTTCGCCTTTCTTTATATGATATCAAGATAAATTTTTGGGCCATGAACAAAAGTTGCTGAGGTCACTGTCACAGAGAGACGTCACAATTACTAGCTTAATCAATGGCCATAACTCATGAATAAACTACACTAAGCTAGCTTGCTAGTGCCATCTCTCCTGTGACAGTGGCCCCAAAAACTTTTGTATGAACTTAATTGTGTATGGCTTTGCATACATTTCAAGCGTATATATAGAGGGTCGCCTCGGATTTTTTAATGAAATTTAAGAACCACGAAATGACTGAGAAATTAGTAAGTCTTTGTAGAGGTAGCCATGTTTGTTTCCATGTGTTCCACAAATTAGGTCTCTTTCAAGATTCAAACATACGAATCTTACAGTAAGTTACCTGGAACTTTTATATATATGTTTTCTTGAGAAAAAAATGGAAATATTTTCACTGTTTTAAGATTAGTAGGTCAATAAATAATAGGAAAAATACTTGGAGGTTGGAATAGTTGGCCGGCCTGAGAAATTAAATTGAAACGTATTGGTAATTTTTTTATACGTTGGGGGTTCCAAATGAATGTTTGTCTCCAGATGACAAACCTGCCAAATTAATGCCATAACGAGCTGGGTACCATTCTTTGATTTTGTTTAGGAGACAATTCAATGAACCAAATTTGCAACCAAGGTGGGACTGAATTAAGTTTGAGGGTGACAACCATTAGGGTTAGGGGCTGCTCAATATATTAAGCTCCACTACAGTAAATGTAGAAAAAGTGGCTTAAATAATGTAAAGTTGTGTTCACATGTTTTTAATCTACAGCCCATAAATTGAACATTTTTTGTCTCACATTCAGACATGTTCAAACACTTGAAATTATACTTCTATGGAGACATTTAATGCCACTGAATTGAAAGCAAAATTTTAAATTTTAGGTCCATGTCTCTCAAATAAATTGAACATTCTCAAGCTAAGATAGCGGCTATAAGTCTTTGCAAATCCCTTGTTTTGTCTTGTATATTTTGACATGAAAAGCTTTCCTCCACTATAAATATGGGTGCATTTTGGGGGGAAGATCATCACACACATTCTTAAGCAATACAAACATTAGAGACAGAGAGCTTGAGTTTAGGGGTGTTCAAAAGCAGTTAATCAAACCAATTAACTGTTTTCTTGAACCAAAGCGGTTTTTCGATTCAAGAAAATTTTCAACCGAAAGGCAAGAAATCCGAACCGGTTTAGGGTAAAACTGGTTTTGAACCGGTTTTTCCCATAAATTGGATTAAACTTTTTTTTCTTTAATTTTTCCTGAATTAAATTGTAAACATCAACAATACATATCCAAATAAAAATTAAACATTTATATATATTCATTGACCATAACTAACAATACATTAAAAATTGATATAAATAAATTTAATTTTAATTTTAATATATAATATCCATTAAGATTTTTTTATTTTTATTATTAATATATATATATTTATATTAGTAAACCCATTAGTAAAACTGGTTTCGGTTAACCAGTTTGCATTTTCACCCATACCGAAAACCGAACCTAAAATCTAGTTTTTTGAATTCTTTGAACCGTAACTGAATCGGTTTTTCGGTTTGGTTCGGTTTTTGTATTTTTTTGAACACCTCTACTTGAGTTAGAGAGATTAGAGCATGTGAGAGTGTGAGAGATATTGGGTGTACTTGGGATTTGGGATTGAGAGTTTCACCAAATGTTGTATACTCCATTTTATCAGTGAAATTCTTCTTTTATCTTCGCTAGTGGATGTAGGCTAAAGAGCCAAACCACGTAATTATAGTATGTATTGTGTGTTATTATTTTTCCCTATTTTTTCTTGCCGTTAACTTTATCCATGGGGTTGGGTCTATCACGACAATAAATTATAGTGAACAATTTGATAGGAAATATATATGTATCGACAAGTAATATATAGTAATAGGTAGGGTGTTCAAAAGAATCCAGGTTGGGAAGGGCGGTGGGTACCCGGGGGTTTGGTTCTTGTTCCTACCTAGAACCGACCGTCAACGGGTAGGTTCTGGTTCCAAATATTTGGAACTGTTATTGCGTGATTCCGGTTTCGGTTCTGGTTCCTATAGTTAGGAATCGTAACCAGGAACCAGAACAGGCAGACTAATATAAAATAAAATTAAAGATTAGGGGGGTTAATAAAAACTTTTGTAGAAAAAGTAATGTGAATACATTTATATTTATATTTCATATAACATTTAAAGTAAGTTGGTTTGACTTTTAAGAATTTACCTTTACAAAGTAATAAAGTTTGTAATTTTGAATTTATAATTTGTAATTTTATTTTTGTTAACAAGTGCCAGGTGGGGGGTATTTGTAAGTTTTTAAGAGTTTTTTTTACCATTTGAAAAACTTTTGGGGGTCCTTGTAAATTTATAAGGTACCTAGAACCGGAACCAGAACCATTGTTACAAGTTCTTGTTCTGAGTACCTAGGAACCAAACTGTCGGTTACGGTTCTGGTTCCAAATTTCAAGGAACCGATCGGTTAGGTTGCAGGTTCTAAATTTCAAGGAACCGCTGCCTTTGCCTTGCCTTCCTTCAAAAATGTAGGGTATTCAGAACCGAACACCCCCTAGTAATAGATGTCAACATTGTGTGAAACTGAAGTAGATAATTATGACTCATATTTCATGATTAACTAATGAAGCAAACTTAGTTCAGCTCTCACTTAAACTTGTTTGTGCTATAATTGCGATGAACGCTTTCAACCTGGGCATCGTTGCAGGGCCAAGTTCTTTCTCTTGTTGACGGAGGAGGATGATGATGAGCACAAGGATGAACCAGGATAACTGTTGTTGATGGTGTCGTACCTTGCAACCTTGAGGACAAGATTGAGCTAAAGGGGAAGACAATGTTATGATTATTTTAGAATTAGGATAAAATTAAAATAATTAGGTTAAATCCTTTTATAATTATGTTATTATCTAATTAAAATATCTTTTGAATTAAGCAATTAGATTTGAATTAGACAATTAAAGTCCTTTTAGAATTAGAATAATGTGTAAGGCTATATAAAACCCAAAACAATTAGGGTTTGGTCAACTATAATCAATGAAGTTTTCTTCCCTTAGCTATGAATTATCATTTTTCTTGGAGGTTTTATTTCCTCGTATAAAACATAAACACTATCCTAACACAATCCTTCATAAAATATTTTGTTTGGCAGGTGAGAGAGTTTACCCTAATTTTATAAGGCAGTATCTTAAACTTTAATTCTTTGCTCATAGATTTCGTCATTTTGATTAATAAATTAAAAAAGAAAAGTATTCCAATATGGAAGGTCCACCACGCAATTGGTCACTGTCACAATCACATGCATTCTATTCAACGTTAGTTTTCGGCTGAGTCCCATCAATTTGATTTATTATCAATTCCATGTCATGCCTTTGTTGACCTATGACCAAATTTAAGACATTTTATTTGCATTGTGGCATTGTTTTAGGCTAAGTCCCATCAATTTGAGCCACATAGTTAATAGTTGATTTAAGGCGGAACGATTTATACCTAACAAAGGTTTGACGAAACAATATATTGACGGCTAAAAGGTTTCAAAAATACAAACAGATATCTTCCATTAATAAAAAGATTAGAATGCTCTTTAAGAAATATTTATCTATTTTTTAATTATTTTTAAACCCTTTAAGGATATAGGTGGGTGAGAGTGTTTTTATTAATTTTTAAACTTTTTTTTTAGGTATTTGATAAAATTAATAAACTTAAGGGGTCTAAAAGTAATTAAAAATAGACTAATATTTCTCAAAGGGCATTCTAGTCTTTTCACTAACAGAAGATACCTATTTGTCTTTTTGAAACCTTTTGGATACCAATCTGTCTTTTCGTCTAACCTCGGGTACGTGTAAGTCGTTTCCCCATTGATTTAATGACAAAAGTTGCCATGAGTTTCTTCTTATATTATAAATTTTTCTCCAATTATAATTTATCTTTCTTCTTGATGATTACTAACCTGTAATTAGGTAGGATATTTGCATATTAATAATGGAAAAATTAAGAAAGGAAGATACGACAGAGATTATAAGATAATAGATTGATGGTGAATGCGATTTCAGTTCATTGAATTATAAGATAAAACAATATTAAACAGGTACTTGGAAATTATCCTGATTATAACTCAAACCAACCTTAATTTGCTTTAATAGTCCTAATTAAGCCGACAGTTTTTCTTCCAGAAACCTGCATGAAATTTCAAGGAGTGAACTAATTATTTGTATGTGATTTCGGTCGGGTGTGTCTTACTATTATCCATTTTTGTGTAAACCATATATATATAATGCTAGCACTAAAGGTGGGAAAAAAGCTCGGGCTCAAAACCCGGTCCCAGGAACGGATCGAGCCTAGGCGGTCCCTCCTCTAGGGTTCGGGCTCAGGGACCGATCTTAGGCTCGGGCCCGTTAATTTTTAAAACCCCCACTCAATTACATAAACGGATAAACCTCTTGACAAATATCTAAAACTCTCTATAATATATAAAATATATAATAAATTTAGGGATTAAAAATAATTTTACAAAAAAATTATACGCCCATAGGGCCCATGACCGGTCCAGGCCATAAGAAAACTCATGAGCCTAGGGGGTGTTTGTCTGAGCTTATGAAAATTAGCTTATAAGCATTTGAAATTTTAAGCAATTACGTGTTTTGTTAAAGTATTTATAAGTGACTAATAAGTAGTTGACGTGTTTGGTTAAATGTAGCTTATAAGTACATTTTATTATAAAATGACTAAAAATGGTATGATATCAAACAATGGTATACTATGAAATTTTAAAATTTAATAAGGATAATGCGATAATATACTTGGTCAAACTAGCTTATAAGCAAAAAAAAAAAAAAAAAAAAAAAAAAACTCCCCCTCCCAACTTTTTTTTTTTTTTGCTTATAAACTCAAAAAAGTTATAAACAAACAAGTCAGTTTAATTTTAGAGCTTATAAGCTAGTTTGACTAGCTTATAAGCTTAGACAAACACCCCCTAAAACCAATTCTTGAGGATTTGGGCTCGGTCTCTTAAAGACCGATCCCAATTTGGGACCCGACCTTAAGGTCCTAGGCTCAGGACCGCCTGGGCTCAAGCCTTGCCCACCTCTAGGTAGCACTAAAGTATTAGGTGCAAAATTGAATAGGCATTTTATGTTTCAATTTCAAAAATACTCACATGTTTGTGTTCTAACTTTTGGTGTCAAAAAATTATTTATTAATTAATTAATTCCCCTTCTAGGCAGGACATCTACATCAATATTTCACCTTCATTGTACACTCCAGTCAACGATGACTTTGATTATTCACAAGCTAACAGAGTAGGAGACAGTTCAATGAACTTATGGATAAAATATTTTCTCCAAAATTGGGCCTGCTGGATCAGATTGGTTAGCCCAATATTAGCCCACACAACCATAAAAATCAACCTTTTATGTTCTCAGCCAGGCCCATATCTTCTTGGCCTTTTGAATAATTGTTACATAATAATGGTTTTGGGCATCCAGTTTCAAATTTGATTTAGTCACTTGGTAATTTGTTGCTGGTTAAACATTCCATATGAAAATAGATATGTTCAGTCAATCTATAAGCTTTCAATCCTTTAAATAAGGAGAAGGTTTTGGGAGACATTTTTGTGAATTCCGAAGATAAATTTGTGTAGGTTAAGGCCAAAATGATCAATATCTAATTTATTGAACGGAACTATTATAACAAATGCCAGAACGAACTTAGGGATCGAATCTAAGTTATTATCCATTTTCCAATCCTTTATCCTAATAGCATCTAGCCTGTCAAGAAAAATCACATTAATCCAGCATTCATGTACACAATCTAATCAATAATTAGATTGTTCAATCAAAATCAGTGGAGATTGCACACTATTATCACTCTAGAGTAACAAAACTTGGTTCACCTGTTAGCTCTCTCTCTTTTTCTCTTGCTTCTTTCTCAGCTTTCAACTTTGCTTCCTCTTTTGCCTCTTCCAGGGCCTGGATTAAGCTTCTCAGGCTAAACTCCACATCAAGTGGAAATTTTTTTGGCATCAAATGCTCTGCAATATCAGCTGGGGTCAATTTTGTTTCTCGCAGCAATTCACTAACTGTTGCAAACAAATCATGTGAATCAATATTTAGGTAGTTCTTGGCAAGAACTTTGAATGCTTCAAAGCTACAATATGACAATTCTATATGCTTATCCATTCTGCCTTTCCGAATTAGAGCTGGATCGAGCTTTTCTATATGATTTGTTGTGAACACTATTAATCTTTCACCCCCACAAGCTGACCAAAGTCCATCAATAAAATTCAATAATCCTGAAAGAGTAACCTGGCTGCTTCTTGTCTCTCTTTCTTCTTTTTCAAGTTTTTGTCTCGGATCCTTCTCTGTGCTATGTCCCTCTTCTTCTTTCTCCTTTTTCTTCCTCCTTTGGCCTGTAAGATCAAGTGAACAATCGATGTCTTCGATGACAATAACCGACTTGCTAGATGTTTCAATCAGTAGCTTCCTCAGTTCAGTATTGTCTTTGACAGCAGTGAGCTCAAGATCATACAAATCGTAGCCTAAAAGATTGGCCATGGCAGCAATCATAGTAGACTTACCAGTCCCCGGAGGTCCATACAAAAAGATACCCTCTTTTCCAGGCTCTCCCAATTCTTGCATAGAAGTCTTCCGCCTTGCTGAACGTGATCAAGTCTTCAATAATCTCTTGCTTCTTCTCGGCTTCCATGGCAAGTGTCCGGAATGTTGCGGGGTGCTCAAATGTGACATGGCTCCACCTAGAACCATTGTTTGTGTAAAGCTTTCGCATCCGGTTTCTCACCTTGATCGCGTTGCCTTCTTTCAGGACATTAACAAGATAAGGCCCCAAGATGAGCTCCCTGTATCGCTTATGAAAAGTGAGCTTGTAGAATCTCTTTTCATCCGTCACAGGATAGAGAGAAAATACCTGAGACTTTGTTACGTTTTTCCCTGAATTCCACCACAGTTTGACTTCCTGGAACTCATCAGAAACCTCTTCATAATCATCCATGCTCAGCACAAGTGACTGATTACTGTTCTTGACAATATCAGCTTTGAGTCTCTTAGCTTGAGTAGAAGACTTGGAGCTCAGATAATTCTCAATCGCTGAGTAAGCTTCACTGCGCATGAAACGCTCACCTGTAAACTCATGAAATGTGATTTGAATATAAGGGTAGATGACAGTGACCAATCTTTTTGAGTATTTCTCAACGGAACTTCTAAGTTCATAAGGAAAATATTGCTGAAATATTGCCCAGACAAACATTAAACTAGCCAAAACAGAACCCAGATGAGCGAACAAGTCTTTCGTGACATACATTTTTGAACTTCTGGGAAATTCCAAGGTGTTGTCAGGGTTATGTTGTGTTGAGTAAAGGGTTATTAATTTTGAGTGGCTTAAATAAGAACACTTGGGGTATCTTCTGTGTGAACACATTGCAGAATCTAATCTGAAATTGACTAGAGGTTCCGTCTGCTAGTCCTGTGTCGGCTACAAATGGAAGGTGTCGTAACCGCGTTTATCCTAACAATCTTCTGAGCTAAGCAAAGTATTTTGAAAATTTTCACTTGTAGTTAAATTATGATTAAATATGCCGCAAAATCTATTAAATTTGGGTTGTGGTATAATGGGGACCTGTACCGTGAGATCATAGCACTGATGTCAAGGTGGGTCCTTTTAGATAAATTAGAAATAAAGTATTTGTTAACTTTGCAGGTTGAATCTCAGTAGCATTCAAGATCATTTCTCCTCTCCTTTACCTTCCTTATTGTTGCTGACAAAACCATTCTCTTTGTTAAATTGGTGAAGTCTGCGACGTCGTTTAGACCCAAGACAAAAGCACTGTTGTTTCATTCATTAATCAAGTTAATCTCAGCCATTCAATTAAACATGATCCGATGGCTCCAGTCCAACCAACAGTCAACAGTATAAAAAGTAACTATTCACGCATTTTGGCAGACAGATCGAGTTTAGGGTTTTCTCTTCGTTTTCTTTGTAAAGTCGTTTTATCTGAGTTAGGGTTTCACGTTCATTCTGGTTCTTCTTTGTGTGAATCTTTTTAGAGTCTTGTTTGAGGGCAGGGGTTCCTCAAAGGGTAGAGAGCACTTTAGTGATTGTTGGGATTTGCGGCATAAAGAGAAGTGAATGAGTGTGTGATTCTGTGGTTGACAGTGAAGAAAATTCATCTGTAAATTATAATCTTTGAAGTGATTAATCCTAGTGCAGCAAGCTCCATATTCTGGAGTTCAACGTGGATGTAACTTGTTCTACATTGAACAAGCGAACCACGGTATATCTTGTGTTGTGTGATTGTTCGTTGTTCTTATTTTTCTGTTTTGTATTGTGACTAATCTTGCAAGGTGAAGGGTTGGTATTGATTTACAACAGTGGTATCAGAGCCTTTTAGGTCTAAATCGACTCTAGGGTTAGAAATCGTTCAACTCTTGACAAATTTGAAAATTAAGGTTTGTCAGATTTTGGGGGTTTTTCAATTTAAAGGTCCTTAGATCATTAGGCTATCAAATCTTGCTGAGTCTTAAGATTAATTCATGAGATTGGGTCACATACACAAGGGATCGACGAAAATAGGACAAAATCAGAATTAGGGTTTTGTCAAGATTTAGGGGTTTTCTTTTCAAATTAGGGTTTCGAATATTTCTGAGTCTGTTTAAGGGTATTTAGGCTGGAAAACCAGTAACCGCCTTAAAAACTACATAGCAGTATTTGGCAACCTCTGGTGTAACAAAGCCACATACTCCTTAGACTGTTCTGTCCTATCATTGTAAGCATGATGAACATTACCACGCGTGTAGAGATATCCCAGTATGATGGGAAGATGGATTTCAATACCTAGAAGAAAAAGATGAAGGCACTTTTATCCCACAACAAGGTGGAAATAGCACTGGAGAAAGATGAAACCAAGTGGTTAGAAGAAAAGACGAAAAAGAAAGCAGAGAAATATGAAGAAGCATACAATCTGATAATCATGAATTTATCAGATAGTGTTCTGCGAAAGATGGATGGTCTTGACACACCAATAGAGCTCTAGGATAAACTCGAAACTCTGAATGCATTGAAATCTGCTCCTAATTTAGCATTCTTGAAAGGTGCCCTGTTTTCTTATAAAATGGATGCCTCTAAGTCATTAGAAGAAAATTTAGATGAATTTCTAAAAATGACATTAGTGCTAAAAGGAACTGATCAGGAATTAGGAGATTCTAGTCTTGCAATGATTTTGTTAAATTCTATGATTTTGTTAAATTCTCTTCCTGATGAATATTTAGTAGTAAAGAATGCATTATAGTACATTGGAACAGTCCCTAGTGTAGATCTAATAATGGCTGGCTTAAAATCCAAAGAACTAGAGTTGAAAATACAAAAGAGAAATAGGAATAATCTCTTTGTAAAAGGAAAACAAGACACTGGTCATTTTGGTAGAGATACTGGAAAGGGGGTTCAACAAAACCTAAGGCCAAAGAATAAGAAGAAAGGCAAAGGTTATAATAACAATAAGTCTAAATCAGAGACTAGAAAGTGCTTCCATTGTAACAAACCTGGTCACATCAAAAAGAATTGTTATGATTGGATTAGGAAGCAAAAGCAGAATAGTACAGAGAGTAACCTAGCATCCTCTAGTAATAGCATTGAAATCACTGAAGCCCTTACTGTGTCCGGTTCTGAAATTGCTAATGAATGGGTGTTAGACTCAGGATGTTCCTTTCATATGAGCCTCAATAAAACCTGGTTTCAAAACCTTATAACTAGTGAACCTGAAATGGTGTTTATGGGAAATAATAACTCATGTAGGGTTCAAGGAATTGGTAACATTACTCTTAGACTTAAAAATGGAAAACTAATAATGTTAACCAAAGTTAGGTACATACCAGAGCTTAAACGTAACCTAATCTCATTAGGCACACTGGATGAAGCAGGCTGTATCTATAGAGCTGAAAATGGTTGCATTACAGTTTACAAGAATGATCAAATTCTGTTTGAGGGTGTTAAAAGGCATGGTCTGTACATATTGAGTGGTCAATATCATCAGTTGAATATTAATTCTGCTTTCATATCTATTAACATTTCAATTGCAGAGAAATGACACTTAAGGATGGGCCATATAGGCCAAACTAGTATGAGCTACCTTAAACAACAGGGTTATTTTGGTAATGAAAATGTGTCAGACTTAGGATTCTGTGAAACCTGTGTCATGGGTAAACAACACAGACTGAGCTTCCCAAAAGGAACTCACCTGTCTGTGCATTGTTTAGAATACCTTCATGCTGACTTATGGGGTCCTGAAAGAGTCAAAACACATGGGGGGAACAGTTATTTTTTTGCCATAGTGGATGATTTCAGTAGGAAGGTGTGGATTTACCTTCTTAGGACCAAAGATGAGGCACTAAGTAAGTTTAAGAGTTGGAAGACTTTAGTAGAAAACCAACTGGGGAAAAATGTAAAAGCACTCAGAACTGACAATGGTCTGGAATTTTGTAACACTAAGTTTGATGCATATTGTAGAGACCAGGGGATTATGAGACATAGGACAGTTAGGAGAACACCTCAGCAAAAAGGAGTTGTTGAGAGAATGAACAGGACACTATTAGAGAAGTTTAGGTGTCTCCTCTTCACAGCTGGACTACCTAAGTCTTTTTGGGGGGAGGCTTTAACCACAACTGCCTATTTGATAAATAGAATTCCCTCTAGTGCAATTGGTTTTTTGTGCCCTGAAGAAAAATGGACAGGAAGAAAACCTTCACTTAGCCACCTAAGAGTATTTGGCTGTGCAGCCTATGCACATACAGTAGATGGAAAATTAGAACCAAGGTCCCTAAGATGTGTATTTTTGGGGTATCAAGAAGGAACCAAAGGATATAGGCTGTGGGAGAGAGAAACCCCAAGGGTTAAGGTTATCATCAGTAGAGATGTTTTTAACAAATGTGTGTTCCCTTGCAGGGTTACTAATAATAGTGCAGGTACCTCAAGCCACCATGGGGAGACTCCACAGCAAACCGACAGTACTCAGTTTGAGGTGGAGTCAACAAGGTAATAAGTGAGCTCGAGACCAATCTTGATGAACCAAAATATGGCCCAGGCACACTACAACTAATACTGAACCTGATGGTGAAGATGAAAATGAGGAAAACATTGACAATGCCCAACAAGATGATTTGGCTCACTATCAACTGGCCAGAGATAGAACCAGAAGGGAAATAAGACCACCAATAAGGTTCAGTTATGCAGACCTCATCTACACAGCCTTGTTGGCTGGTGTAGAGACCTAGAGGACAGAACCTGACTCCTACGAACAGGCAATCAACTCAAAGGACAGAAAACATTGGCTTACTGCCATGAATGGGGAGATGGACTCCCTGAGGCAGAACAAAACCTAGATTTTGGTCCCAAAACCCAAAGAAGTCAAACTGGTGGACTGTAAGTGGCTGTACAAGCTAAAGGAAGGTATAAACAAAATTGATCCACCAAGGTATAAGGCTAGGTTGGTAGCCAAAGGCTATACCCAGCGACCAGGTATAGACTTTACTGAGATCTTTTCACCTATTGTTGAATTCAAAACTATAAGATTGATGTTATCTATAGTAGCCCATTATGACTTAGAGTTAGAGCAGTTAGATGTAAAAACTGCATTTTTGCATGGGGAATTAGAAGAACAGATTTATATGAGTCAACCTAAGGGGTTTAAGGATAAAAGGTTCCCTGATCATGTATGTTTGCTGCATAAATCTCTGCATGAACTTAAACAGTCACCTAGGCAGTGGTACAAGAGATTTGACTCCTTTATAGTAGGCATAGGATTTACTAGAAGAGAGCATGATAATTGTTTCTATTTTGCACATGTGGATACAAATCCTGTATATTTGTTATTATACGTTGATGACATGCTATTAATTAGTAAATCTAAGGCCCAAATTGAGGAGTTGAAAGAAAAATTGCATGCTCAATTTGACATGAAGGATTTGGGCTGTGCTAAGAAAATTTTAGGTATGCTAATAGAAAGAAACAGGAAGAATCACAATCTAAAACTGCATCAGATGCCTTATCTGCAAAAACTTGTGTTAAAGTTTGGAATGAGTGACTCTAAGTGTGCCACAATGCCCCTAGCTAATCACTTCATCCTGAGTAAAGCCCAAAGTCCAAAAACAGAACCTGAAAGACTAAAAATGGAATCCATACCATATGCAAATGCCATTGGTTTGTTATGTACTCTATGATCAGTACAAGACCTGATTTATCATATTCAATATCACTTCTAAGTAGATTCATGTCAAATCCTGGATCTGAACATTGGAATGCTTTGAAATGGCTTGTAAGATATATTAAAAGTACTGAAAATGTTGGTCTAAATTTCTGTAAAAGAAACTCCACACTTGATCTAGTTGGGTATGTAGATTCTGATTTTGCAGGTGATAGAGATTCGTGGAAATCCACCATAGCATATCAGTTTACTTTGGGAGGAAACTGCATCAGTTGGAAGTCCCAACTGCAGCCACTAGTAGCATTGTCTACAACTGAAGCTGAATACATGGCTGTAACCGATGCATTCAAAGAAGCCATATGGCTCCAAGGATTCCTGAAAGAGACCAAGCTGCTGGATGGGACTGTGACTGTCCTATTCAGATAGTCAGAGTGCCATTCATCTGGGAAAGAACCATGTGTACCATGAGAGAACCAAACATGTTGACGTAAGGTATCATTTTGTGAGGGATATGATTTCCAAAAGAGAAGTAAGCCTGTTGAAAATCCCAACCGAAAACAACCCAGTAGACATGGGAACCAAAGTTGTAACACTTGCAAAGTTCAAGCACTGCTTGAACTTGCTGCATGTGGGATAACCCATTCGAACTGTGAAGGAATATGGAAACTGCTTCCTGCATAATGAATATACTGCCAGAAGAGACTACCACAGACTTCAAGGTGGAGATTGTTAAATTGGTGAAGTCTGCGACATCGTTTAGACCCAAGACAAAAACGTTGTCGTTTCGTTCATTAATCAAGTTAATCTCAGCCATTCAATTAAACATGATCCGACGGCTCTAGTCCAACCAGCAGTCAATAGTATAAAAAGTAACTATTCACGCATTTTGGCAGATAGATTGAGTTTAGGGTTTTCTCTTCGTTTTCTTTGTAAAGTCGTTTTATCTGGGTTAGGGTTTCACGTTCATTCTGGTTTTTCTTTGTGTGAATCTTTTTAGAGTCTTGTTTGAGGGCAGGGGTTCCTCAAAGGGTAGAGAGCACTCTAGTGATTATTGGGATTTGCGGCATAAAGAGAAGTGAATGAGTGTGTGATTATGTGGTTAACAGTGAAGAAAATTCATCTGTAAATTGTAATCTTTGAAGTGATTAATCCTAGTGCAGTGAGCTCTATATTCTGGAGTTCAACGTGGATGTAACTTGTTCTACATTGAACAAGCGAACCACGGTATATCTTGTGTTGTGTGATTGTTCGTTGTTCTTATTTTTCTGTTTTGTATTGTGACTAATCTTGCAGGGTGAAGGGTTGGTATTGATTTACAACAATAGACTTAGCTATAATATTGTAAAATATTTGAGATTCAATGAAGTAAAAGCAAATAGTGGCTCACAGGTTACAAGTCTCCACCAGTTCGGAAACTATTGTTGTTAAAATTTCTTCTTCCTATTTCTCTTGACCCCTTTTTACCTCATATTATCCCTAACCTCGTTAATTTTCCTCTAGTCATCAAGTGCAAGCCTTCCGAAAAGAGCATTTGTTGTAGCTTCAGATCTCTGCAAGGCGTCGTCCTCGTTTAACGGATCTTCCAGTTGTGTCTACAAACCAGAAAATTGAATTAAAATAACAGTTGTGTTTAGAAATGGGACATTTAAATACAAAACAATTAAGACAAAAGAAACAGCAAGAAGGTATGACAGTAAACCTGTAAGAATGACTTAAACAAAGGCACAATGATTGAACAATAATCAAAAGTAGATAACTTCTCAAGTATTTGTTCATATTTCTGTAACCCATCCCAACACCGCCAGGCAATTGCATCAAGAAAAGCCATCTGCAGGGATCAACATAGTGAGAAACAAATATGCATAAACAAGAATCAAAACAGTTGATAAGATTGTCTTGGCTAACTTGGATAGGAAAACTCACATCTCTAAGATGATTCTTCTTCATCCTCCATATACCTAGTTTGGTCCAATTGTCAGATTTTTGATAACCCGGAGGTCTCCTTATTTCTTCTTCTGCAAGCTCTTTAAAACATACAGATCGATCAAAAACAAGAGCTCATAATGCTTCAGTCAAAACATCATATACAGAATCTGCCACAATTTTACTAGCAGTATCATTACAATCTACAAAGTGGATAACAGGGTCCTATAAGAGATTCATGTAATGCTGTTCTACATGCTCGGGACATTGGTCCCTATTCTTAGTTTCCTCAAGACATATGTTGTCAAGAGTTTGAATTGCTTCTATCTTGCTTGAAAGCTCAGCTAATTCGAGGTTGAAAAGTAGGCACATTCTTCACAAATTTCCCCAATAAGTTGTTCTGCTTTTCCTCTTGGAAACTTTCTTACACTTGTCCTCAACTCTAAACATTTTTCGATCATAGGCACATCATATTTGCACATATCAATGCTGGAAGATTGATTGGTAATATTAAGTTGTTGCTCATCTAAAAAAAGACACAAGAAGTCATCACTAAAAGTTATCCTCTCTTTGATGCCAAGAGCACTACTGCTGAGCTCAACATCAACGAAGCCATCTACATCAGAATGTTCACTTCCTCCAAAAGTACGAGCCAGCAGTTTCAAGAATTCATGAAGTTCTTCTAGCTTACAAGCTCCCAGAAAGCATATAATCTTAGGGGATTCCAAGTCATGACACCTAATCTGGGACGACGAAATTATACCCTCAAACTGATGAATGGTATATTTTATCGCCAAATGAACAAGTCTAGCTGCAAAAGTCTTGTTGCTTTTGATCAGCGAGAGAAATATGCCACGGACTCTCTCAAGAGTCACTGCACGCTCAGCATCATCACATAACAGCCACTGCTTAGCATGCTCAGCATTATCGAGATGATTGACAATGATATTTACAGCAACGTCAGTACCCACAGGCTTCCACATACCATTCATAATCATCTCATTCCACTCTGCCCCAATTTCTGTTGCAAATATGGCTGGAAATTATTCAAATGCATCTTCCTAAAATGGTCCTGGTACCCTTGGCAATCGCTAAACTTCTCACTGCAAACACAACACTCTATGAACTTCCAAGTTTTATGTTGTTTAGCAAAACCTACATGTTGAAGAATAAAGACGAAGATGGTTAGCTGAGTCAGTTAGCTTTTATAACTGAGTTAGCTAGTTGTTAAGAAGTTAGTTTCAAGTAGTTATTAGTTTGTTATAATGTTAGTTAATTAGTTAAAACGGTTAGTGTTTGTTAAGTTGTTAAGTTTGTTGTAAGTTTGAGAATTTTCTTAACAGCTTTGTTAACAAACACTTTAGCAACTCCAAAATCCATCTGTCTTTCTTGTTGCAAAACTAAAGAAAAAACTTTGTTGATTGGAGGAAGTGGATCCATGAGCATGATTTGAGTTCTGACCACAGCAAATTGATCACTAAGTCCTTTAAGAAACCGAATGACATAATCACCATTTTGATACTTCTTGAAAGTTGTCAATACTCCACAAGAACAAGGTGTTGTACAGGTACATGCAGGAAGTGGCCTTAAGTTTTTCAATTCATCCCAAAGAATTTTTAATTCAGTAAAATAATTGGTAACACTTCTATCCCCTTGTTTGAAACCATAAATCTCTTCTTGAAGATCTGAAATTCTAAGAATATCTCCTTGTGAAAAACATTCTTGAAGGTCATCCCATACATCATAAGCTTTATCTATCCATAATATGCTACTAGTAATGGATAATGAAAGAGAATGAGTGAGCCAAGAAAGTACCATAGTATTGCATCTTTCCCAGACAGAGAACAAAGAATCAGTGGATGAAGGGGCTTTAATAGAGCCATCAACAAACTTCAACTTATTTTTGGACAGCAATGCCATCTTCATAGCTCGTGCCCAGGTATGATAATTGGGACCATCAAGGACTGGAGAAACAAGAACAACAACTGGATTTTCATTAGGATGGAGATAATAGGGATTGGAAATGTCTTGCGTTGAATTGGATGTTAAGGCCGCCATTGATAGAATGCAAGAAGTAGTAAAAAATTGGAAGAAGAAAAGTTTGTGTTTAGAGGAAGCAAAAGTGCTCTGATACCATGATGAGAATAACTCAGATATGGAAAAATGATATTGAATTCATTTTGAATTAAGAAAACAGAGTACAGCAGTGTATTCTTTATATACAACAAACTTAACAACTTAACAAACACTAACCGTTTTAACTAATTAACTAACATTATAACAAACTAATAACTACTTGAAACTAACTTCTTAACAGCTAACTAACTCAGTTATAACAGCTAACTGACTCAAACTGAGGGTATAGACTATTTTGATACATTCTCACCAGTGGCCAAAATCACAACTGCCAGATTGCTTCTTGCTTTGGCTGCTGCTTCTCATTGGCACCTTAAACAACTTGATGTCAATAACGCCTTTCTCCATGTTGATTTACTTGAAGAGGTATATATGGTCTTACCTCCTGGTTTTAATTCTTCAAATCCTAGCAAAGTTTGCAAGCTTCAAAAGTCTCTTTATGGACTTAAACAGGCCAGCAGACAATGGTTCTCCAAGCTTACCTCTGCCTTAATTTCTTTGGGTTACACACAATCTTCATCAGATTATTCTCTCTTTGTTAAACATTCTGTTTCTTGTATCATAGTCTTGCTAGTATATGTAGATGATGTTATATTAGCAGGTAACAGTTTAGCCGAAATTGATGCTGTCAAAGCTTATTTAGATGATACTTTTCGGATTAAGGATCTTGGTGACTTAAAATATTTTCTTGTCTTGGAGATGGCTCATTCCCAGTCTGGTATTGCCTTATGTCAAAGAAAATATGCTCTTGACATTCTTTCTGATGTTGGATATTTGGCTTGCAAACCTGCCAAAACGCCAATGGCCAACACTTGTAAACTCACTCAAACTGCTGGTGATCCTTTATCTGATCCCTCATCTTATAGAAGATTGGTTGGTAGACTGTTATATTTGACTTCTACACGGCCTGATTTGTCTTTTGCCGTTCAACAACTTAGTTAATTTCTTGACAAGCCTACATTGGTTCACCAGCAAGCTGCTCATCACGTTCTTCGATATGTAAAGAACTGTCTTGCTTCTGGTTTATTTTTCCCAACTGACTCATCTCTTTCCCTCAAAGCTTTCGTGATTCTGACTGGTCTGGATGTTCTGATACACGGAAATCTATCACGAGTTCATGTGTTTTCCTTGGATCTTCCTTGATTAGTTGGCGTGCCAAGAAGCAATCTACTGTCTCTCGTTCTTCATCAGAAGCTGAATACCGTGCTCTTGCATCCACAACATGTGAACTTCAATGGATTCTTTACTTGCTAAAGGATCTTCACGTCACTCACGTAGGCTCAGCTCTTCTTTTTTTGTGACAACAAATCAGCTCTTCAAATTGCTGCTAATCCCACCTTCCATGAACGTACCAAACACATTGAAATTGACTGCCATATTGTCAGGCAAAAAGTTCAAGACGGTTTGATTCATCTCATGCCATGCTCTTCTTCAGACCAGTTAGCTGACTTGTTCACAAAAGCCCTGCCACCTGCTCAATTCCATACCAATTTATCCAAGCTGGGAATGCTTAGCATCCATTCTCCAGCTTGCGGGGGATGTTGAAGAATAAAGATGAAGATGGTTAGCTGAGTTAGTTAGCTGTTATAACTGAGTTAGTTAGTTGTTAAGAAGTTAGTTTCAAGTAGTTATTAGTTTGTTATAATGTTAGTTAATTAGTTAAAACGGTTAGTGTTTGTTAAGTTGTTAAGTTTGTTGTAAGTTTGATGTATATAAAGAATACACTGTTGTACTCTGTTTTCTTAATTCAAAATGAATTCAATATCATTTTTCCATATCTGAGTTATTTTCATCACTACAGCCTCCCCTAAACCTTCAACCCCCAATCCCATCCAGACCTTATCAAAAACCTTTCAAACTCTAGTATGTTCACAGCTTTTGTAGCACAAGTTTCTCTAATTACTGCTTCAATGTTCGTCTTCCTCTTTTTAAGTATCATCAAATCTCTAATTATTGCTTCAATCTTCGACTTCCTCTCTTCAAATCCTGGATTACTAGTTGTAGTTTCAGTGTATGTTCCTTATTAGGATAAAGAAGACGGTCAATAACATGTAACATCTCAGCCAATCGTTGCCTAATACCCTAAAAGCCTGGACTTTATGATTTCAATTGAAAGACAAATTTTCCACATAAGGGTTCTAGTGGGACGAAATTCGAACATTTAAGTTGAATTAATTGCTTGAAATAAATTAATTTTTTTTTTCAAATTTATCCCTAATTAATTTTTTTTTCTTTTCTGCCCTTGAAATTTTAATTATTTTATAATTATTAAAATATTAGAAAAACAATTAAATTATTATTCTCTCCTCACCATTATTACCAGTAAATAGCTATTGCCATGTAATTATTGTTGGTCAATGTCACTCATTGTCGATGACAGTTCATCATGCTGTTAGCGTAATTGGTTATTGGTTAATGTCATTTATTGCTAACGATTGTTTGTCACGATATTAACATGTCAAAGAGTAATGATTGACGATTTATCGATCTGATTGAATCTTGACCATAAAAAATTGATACTATAATGTCATATACGAAAATAAAAAAGCCCTGTGATTATCGAATATACATGACTCCTTTAATTAAACACTTATCAAACAGTTTTACTCTTAAAATCGAAATAATGAAATTGTCCTTAATTTTTTTTTAATAATCAAAATAATGGCTTTTTCTGTTGATGTTTGCTGCTATCTTCAAAGAGAAAAAACTCATCAAAGTTTGTCTTTGGGAGGTGGCCAAGTTGTATTCGGCTTGGGGCCTTTGTGGGCTGATGACCAAGTGGTTTAGAGATAGGCTTTTTGGGATTTTAAGTTGGTTCTGGGCCATCATCTTTGTCTGTCTTTTTCCTTTGGGCTACTTTTGGGAGTTGCAGGTGGGCTGTAAGTGGTGGCCTTTCCTCCTTCTTGGGCCGTGTGCTGGCGGTGGAGTTTAAGGCCTGGTTTTTATTTGGGCTTTGTTGTAGAGGATTGTATATCCTTCTGTCTCTTGACCTTTTTTGTTGAGCTCTTGGGCCTGTCCAAGTTGCTTGAATAGTCTGAACGGTAGTCCCCTCAAGTGTATTTTTTTTATACCCCACCCCCCCCCCCCCAAAAAAAAAAAAAAAAAAAAAGGTTTGTTTCCCCTTGTGAGTTTTCTAAAAGAATAATATATATATAAACAAACTTTCAAATCATACCACCCAAACTGTGCTTCCGTTTACTCTGCTTAAAGTGTAGTTTATTTATTTACTTATTTTTATTGCTGATTTATTGTTAGTATTTTGTTGTAAATATTGAAGTCCATTTAGGTATACTTTATTTATTTACTTATTTTTATTGATTATTTATTGTTATTTTGCTTTAAATGAGCTATTGTTTACTGTCGTGATTTTTTTTAAAATTATTTTTAAGATATTTTAGTGAGGAAAAATCTGAGCGAAATCGCAAATGTTATTTTTTATAGTTCTTGGTTAAGCGACATGGAACAAATAGATTAATAGATGTTTGATATTTTGTAGTTTAGAATTGATCTAGATGATTTCTTCTTATAATATAGTACATTGAAATTTACATATATTTCAAGCCTTCCTATCGAATTAACATGGGACTAGATCCTCCACCAATTGTTAAATTTGAATATCCTCTTGAACTTGTGATATCGAAAGGGATAAGAGAAACTTTTTGTAAATGTGATAGACAAAACCCCAAGATGGCGTTAAATGTCATGATAGAGCTATTACAAGTTCTATGTGGTTTGTTTAGGTGTTCTCGTAAACCGCTAACCGAACCGAAAAATTTGTTTTTGTATTTCTTTCAACCAAAATCTGACTAGTTTTTCGGATAACCGAAAAACCAATTCGATTCGGTTTTTGCATTTATTTGAACACTCTTACAACCATTAATACAACATATGCATGAATACAATTATGTGTTTCCACCTATAGTGGAAGATGGTTAGAGCAATATTGGATTGGATTTCTTCCAGCAAAATTTAGGTCCATGGATTTTAAACTTACCTCTCATGTGGGACTTGAATTCAAAGAGAGGATTACATTTTCTTCAGACTCGTCTACCCTTATGTTGGATATGCGATTGTTAATGGGAGAAGATGAGTCCATTGGTTCACATATCAACTTATCATGGCTCTATCAAGAACACACAATTGAAGAAATTACAGAATCTTGGTCCAAGGTAATAGTGTTATGGGCATTAAATTTGATTCTAGCAAATCCTAAATCCCTATGAAAGCAAAAATAAAGCGAGTAAAGAACAAATAAACAACCACACACACAACACAAGATTTATAGTAGTTTATTATCCGTATGATAGCTACGTCTTAGTTAACACTATGAAATTTCACTATGAAGAAGAAACATGAAATAAATAATTTTTTGGTTGTAAAGATCTCCTAGAGAATTCGAAGTCTATAGGACTTGATTCTGAAGTTCATTTTTTTCAAGAAGCTATATGGAAATTTATGCAGTGCTTTGTATTATGGATAAATTTGTTTATGTTGAGACTTATAGGAACCATCTTTGGCACAACATATACACGAAGACGATTATGTGTTTCCACCTATAGTGGAAGATGGTAGGAGCATTTAGATTAGGTTTCTTTTAGCTAAACTTAGGTCCGTGGATTTTAAACTTACTTTTCATGTAGGCTCTGAATTCATCGGGAGGATTACATTTTCTTTTGACTCGTCTATTCTTATGTTGGATATGCGATTGTTAATGGGAGAACATGAGTCCCTTTGTTCACATAGCGACTTATCATGGCTATCATGAACCCAAATTAAAAAAAAAAAAAAAAAAACTATACAATCTTGGTTCAAGGTGAGAGTGTTATGGGGTTTTCATTGGATGCTAGCAAATCCTAAATCTCTATGAAAGCAAAAATAAAGTGAACAAAAGGACAAATAACTAACAACAACTTGAAGAATTATCAACATAATCATTATAAGTTCTTCTTGTTGCCCATGTTGAAGTCTCTTTTGAAGATTTGATTTTATCGTTATCATCTTCTTGTATTTTTATGATTTTCTTAATCAAACTTGATGAGTTATTCTTGTACTTTGCTTTTGTGATAGTCTAAGATCCCATACCTTTGATATTACTTCATTTGATAAGATCATGTAAAAGGTAGATCCTCTAAGTAAATGTTTATGGTAAGTTTCTCATTAGACTTCTAATTTCAGAATTATTGTCTTTGACGATAAATTCCTAGTTTCAGCACCAGTTACATTCACTTCCTCTACTCCAAGGAATGCCATGCAAATGATGTCTTAGACATCGAAGTCTTATACTTAAGGTTTTATTTGTGGTTGTTAGATCTGAAGCAGCTGTCATTAGAAGAGATAAGTTTTGAGGACATTAAGAAGGTTGTAACCTATCTGTAGGTTAATTTATTGTTCCTCTTCATTTCCCCTATGCATCTTTAAACTATTATGTCACAACATTGCTTTCTTATTTTCTCTTCTCCTAATGTTTCCATAAGGATATAGGGATACCAACTGATACATCAGAGGATGCATTTTTCGTAACATATATAATTTCATGTGGTTATTGAGGTTTTTTTTCGTAACTATTTTTTCATGTTTATGTAATTGTGTGTTTATGAAACCGTTTGTTAATAATGTGCTATGTTGCAGTCCCTATTTAGACTAAGAAGCCTTGGGAAATTTGGTTGTATTCGTGACATATTATAAGCACATTATCACACTACTTCTCTTTATTTTATCTGTATATTACTTGTCTTCAAAGAGTTGGCCCAGGAGCTTATTGTAGTAGCTAAATGTGGACTCCTACCGGGAAGTTATGAGGTTCCTAATGTCATGTCAAACCCAAATTCAAAAATCCATTAGACCTAATCCATGGTGGGAGTCCTAGATAAAAAAAGTATCTGAAGAATATGTCAAGAAGCTTCTAAGATGCTCTAGAATATTCCTTACCCAAATAGACAGCAAAATAAGATTAAGATTCATATTTTAATATGATTAACCTTGGCCATCCAATCTATTGGATTTGTATGGATCTGGTTTGTCAAATCTATTTGTAAAACTCCTATATAAAGCTAGCTAGTGTTAGATTATTTTCATTCTAAGAATTATATTATTTTGAGAGCTTTAATGATATAAGAGATTTTTCTCTCCATCTCTTTCTTTCGATATTTTTATATTTTCTTGAGTTCTTTGTGTGTTTTCAGGCTTACTTAGAGCCAAACATCATTGTTTGTGCTCTAAAGTCACATGATTGTTTAGGGTTGATATAGTTGGTATAACAACCAAGTTTAGATCTTAAGAAAGGAGAGCCACGGTTGATGAAAATAACATGATTGATGTAAGTTTGGTGCAAAAAGAGGCACACAAGCAAGGGATGAAACCCTGTGGCCACTCGAAATCTCACGATGCATAAGGATCCATGGAGATCAAAATGGTCTAGATGGAGCTAACTTTGGCTAATTTTCTTGAAAGGCAAGATCGCCCATAACAATTGTGGAGGAAGTCGATGGCAAGATAGACACGCAATTGGAGGAGTGCTACTAGTCCATAGAGATATAGTTGGAAAGTTTTGCAAGTCCATACTTGATGCCATTAATAGAAGGCTCATAAAACAGATTCGGGAGAACGTAGATTTCAACAAAGCTTTCGAGGGGAAATTATTTGAAACATTTGCCAAGCATCAAGAGCAAGTAGATGACATGAAATGGGGCTTGGAAGAAATTTGACTAGGTTAGGCAATTTGCAGAAAGGCAATGACTAATAGCTCAATCGTGATTAGACCACTATGTCCAGCTCCAAGAGTGAAGACGCAAAAATCTAAGAAGTTTAGTGGTAAATGAGATGCCAAGGAGCTAGACAACTGTATATGGAACATGGATAGATACTTTGACGTAATAAGTTGTTCGATGAAAAGGAAAAAGTAAATCTAGCTACTTTTTATCCTTTTGACCTTAGAAAGAGCTAGTGGTTTTGAAAGTTTGTAGAAATCCAAATAGAAACTTGCATCATGGATACTTGGAAGGATCTCACAAGAGAATTGAAGCGGCAATTCTATTCATAGAACATATCTCATGATGCTAGGAAGGATGAATGAATTGAAGAATGCATGCTCTATTAGAGAGTATTGGAAGACTTTTCTATGCTGATGCTGCATATTAATGACATGAGTTAGTTGTTCTTCTCTTTAAATTCATGGACAGGTTGTGACCGTGGGCTTCCAAAGAGTTGAGAAGGCGAGGAGTGAAAGATGTGGTTGTTGAGATTGTGGAGCCAAATTCAATCCAAATTAGTGTTATAGTAGACCATGGGTTTTCCTAATATGTTTTTATGTAGAATTGTTTTTCCTTTACGAATACAATTAGGAATAAGATTATGATTGTATTAGGAATTAATTAAATTCCTATTAGGATATGAGATTTGAGTCTTTTTAGGAATAATATCCCATATATTACTTATAAAAAGGGTTTAAGTCCTAGAGTTAGTTATATACAATAAGAGAATAGAAGACAGCCACAATTAGAGAGTGAGAGCCGTGAAAGAGGGTTTAGTGAGTGAGCTAATTTGTGAGGCTTGTGAGAGACTCTTATATTTTTTCTTTTTCTTTATAGTGAAATTCCATAGCGGCAAAGTAGACGTAGTTTCATACGAAGAGTGAACCATTATAAATCTTATGTTTGTTTGTGGTTATTTATTTGTCCTTTGTTCGCTTTATTTTCGCTTTCATAGGGATTTAGGATTTGCTAGCATCCAATTAAATCCCCACAACAACTGTTAACGCACTTACCACTGTAGAAACATTAGAGGATTTTTAAAAGGGTAAGTACTTGAAGACTAATAACTCTAAGTTTGAGCAAGAAGATAGTGAGGGAGGGGGTTCTCTGCATCATCGTCCAAAGAAGGATCGAATGATGGAGAGAGAAGCAAGTGGAAACCAAGCCATAGGTGTTTTCATTGCAATAGGGATAATTGATTTAGTGATTGTCCACAAAAGAAAGCATTAAACGACATGCTTGCGGAACATGAGACTCTAGAGCATGCATAAATGGGTAGCCTACAACTTCTCAAATCCCTACGAGTAAGTTCTACACCTCTCAAGCTGACATACAACTCTTTGATGCACTTAGGTGCATAGGTGGATGGTAAGAGAGCTAAAGTTATGGTTGACATGAGACCAACTCATAACTTCATTAAAATTGGGGAGGCCAAACGGTGTTTCAAGCTTGAAAAGGGGCAAGGAAGGCTAAAGATAGTGCACTCGATAACCATACCTGTTGACAGCATAGCTCATGGAGTAGAGCTACATTTGGTCCACTAGAAGGGAGTACTAAATCTCTCAGCAATACCGATGGATGAGTGCGACATCATGTTGAGCATGGAATTCATGGGGCAATACAGTGTGGCAGTAATGCCTCGTAGCACTTTGGTTTGCATAATAGATGTAGGTCCATCCATCATTTCTATAGTATTTGAATGAAAGTCTAATGTAATTCATCTAAGTTTGATGCAACTAGTGGGGGATGAAAATGTGGGAGCAAGGGTGAGCTACACTAGGAAGAACAAGCCATTGGGTGATATCGCGAAGTCTATATGGGGCCAAGACCATGCAAATGGGAATCGGCAAAAAAAAGAAAAGGGGAGACGACATAGGCCTATGTCTACAAGCATTCAAAATTCGAGACAACTTCGTGAGTGTGATGAGGGAATCACACAATTAGTGGGTGTCACACAATGGAGCTAAATACTAGAGACTTAACTCGAGAGTGAGATAATGACTATTGCATAGAATTCGTTTCAGTTCATTTGTAGTTGTAAATTTTTAAGTCACATATGAACACTAGTTGTGTCATAAACTTTCTAACCAATTTGAATTGGATTTAGCCTGTAATCATTCAAGTTGATCATCTCTGAAACAGCTACGAGGATCAACATTGTGTATTTGTACATCTATACTTAAAACAATATTTAAGTTTTAGGTGTTTATATAAATGGTAGGAGGGTAATTCTGTAAAAAAATATTAACTCATAATAATGTGTATTCTAATGACTTATTAACGGTTCAGTAATAACACGAGGAGTTTTGTTGTTTTGAAAATCTCAAGGGTATTTTAGTTAGTACTTCAAACCTCAGAGGGCTCATGAAACTCCATTATTTATGTCATTACTATTCATTATACACTAACTTAAAAGATAGAATTAATAACAAAAATCCCCCCTTGCTATGATTAAATGACAAATATTTCAATTAGTTTTCTAAAATGATTGAAAAAAGCCTTTATCATTAAGTTTAAATTGTTAAAATAAACCATAAAAAGGAAATTACATAGGTATTTTCTTGTGTTTTCTTTTTGCTGTCTCATTTACATTGTCAATGAAGTTCTTATACTCAGCCTGCCATCTTTGACTAATCCGCCTTACTTTTGTGAAATCGGCAAATTTTGTATTGATCCATAACCAAAGAAATTAAAGTAAAGTCGATGATCTATCGAAAACACTCAATCAGAAGTAAAGTTATATAGAGGTTTAGGGTAATTTTCATCTTCATACAGAAATATTAGGTATGATGATTCCTTAACATTTGTTCTAATATAGCTAGGAATCAATCCAAGTGATGATTTTAAGAAAAAAGATTGAATTTACGGAAACCATGTTTAGATTTAAGCAAATTACAGGATTCATCTGGAAAATTTTCACGCAAAGTTGTCAAATCCGGATCTGAAACCAAATCTTATAAACTAAATCCGTGACTCATTTTCAGCAGCGATTTGAGATGTAACAAATTCCTCACCTTATAGACCTCGCTTCTTCATGAGGTCGTCACATCGGCCCTATTGGACACGGGGGCCCTTTGGTATCAATTGTCAACTCTTGGGTCCCAAACAAGCCCTTATAAACTGATTACCAAATCCGAGGCTCAGTCTCTAGTTATGTAACGCAAGTGTTTCATTCTAAGCAGTTTCCATGTACACAACTTAACATGAATATACTGCTTAGCGGCTATCATCAAGTATTGACTTGCTTATGGCATGTCATTGATTCAAAGATAATGGAGGGTGAGAACAGGATGAAATCAAACCAACAGTTCATCAACTTATATACAAACAAGATCATGATATACACATAGAATTCAAACTAAAACCAGTCATATTCGCTAGCTTAAATTGTTTAAATTGTTTTTGTACTAACAATTTGTTCAGAAACTGGACAACCTGATGAGCAATTCACTGTTCAATCAAAGTCTATTTAACCTTTAAAGTAACAAAGCCTGGTTCCCCTGTTAACTCCTCCTCTTTCTCTTTCTCTTTCTCTTCTGCTTCTTTCACAGCTTTCAATTTTGCTTCTTCTTTTGCCACTTCCAGGGCCTGGATTAAGCTTCTCAGGCTAAACTCCACGTCAGGTGGAAATTTTTTTGGCATCAAATGCTCTGCAACATCAGCTGGTGTCAATTTTGTTTCTCGCAGCAATTCACTAACTGTTGCGAACAAATCATGTGAATCAATACTGAGGTAGTTCTTGGCAAGAACTTTGAATGCTTCAAAGCTACAATATGACAATTCTATATGCTTATCCATTCTGCCTTTCCGAATTAGAGCTGGATCGAGCTTCTCTATATGATTTGTTGTGAACACTATTAATCTTTCACCCCCACAAGCTGACCAAATGCCATCAATAAAATTCAATAATCCTGAAAGAGTAACCTGGCTGCTTCTTGTCTCTCTTTCTTCTTTCTCAAGTTTCTGTCTCGGATCCTTCTCTGTGCTATTTCCCTCTTCTTCTTTCTCTTTTTTCTTCCTCCTTTGGCCTGTAAGATCAAGCGAACAATCGATGTCTTCGATGACAATAACCGACTTGCTAGATGTCTCAATCAGTAGCCTCCTCAGTTCAGTATTGTCTTTGACAGAAGTGAGCTCAAGATCATACAAATCATAGCCTAAAAGATTCGCCATGGCAGCAATCATGGTAGACTTGCCGGTTCCCGGAGGTCCATACAAAAGATACCCTCTTTTCCAGGCTCTCCCAATTCTTGCATAGAAGTCTTCAGCCTTGCTGAACGTGATCAAGTCCTCCATAATCTCTTGCTTCTTCTCGGCTTCCATGGCAAGTGTCTGGAACGTTGCAGGGTGCTGAAACGTGACATGGCTCCACCTGGAACAATTGTTTGTGTAAAGCTTTCGCATCCGGTTTCTCACCTTGATCGCGTTGCCTTCTTTCAGGACATTAACAAGGTAAGGCCCCAAGATGAGCTCCCTGTATCGCTTATGAAAAGTGAGCTTGTAGAATCTCTTTTCATCCGTCACAGAATAAAAAGAAACCACCTGAGACTTTGTTACGTTTTTCCCTGAACTCCACCACAATCGGACTCCCTGGAACTCATCAGAAACCTCTTCATAATCATCCATGCTCAGCACCAGTGACTGATTATTGTTCTTGACAATATCAGCTTTGAGTCTCTTAGCTTGAGTAGACGTCTTGGAGCTCAGATAATTCTCAATAGCTAAGTAAGCGTCACTGCGCATGAAACGGTCACCTGGAAACTCATGAAACGTGACTTGGATATAAGGGTAGAAGAAAACGACCAATCTTTTGGAGTGTTTCTCAAAGTATTCCCGAAGTTCATAAGGAAAATATTGCCGAAACATGGCCCAAACAAACATCATACTAGCAAGAACTGAACCCATATGGGCAAACCAGTCTTTAGCGGCTTCCATTCTTGAGCTTAATGCGGCTTTTGTGATGGTTATGTTGTGTTGAGTAAAGGGTATATTTGAGTGGCTTAAATAAGCACACTTGGGCCATCTTCCATGTGAATACAGTACAGAAAGAGATCCGAAATTGACCAGTAGCTTTGTCTGCTAGTCCTGCTGAGTCAGCTACCGAATCTTTTGAGATAAGCAAAGTGGGTCGTAAAACTTTTTTAGACTTGTTGAAATGTGAGTAAAGCACTTAGCACTAGTTAGCAGAGCTTTCCAGGTCATTGAACTCTGACACATTGGTGACATCTACCATGATAGCTCAGCCTCTGATGTAAGGGTCATTTAGTCGTTAATTAATAGTAAAATATTTCTATTAGTCGGAAAGAACAAGAGAGAGAATAAAGGCTAGATTCATTGCCATTCAATTTCCTTTTAGTGTTTTTCTTCGTGTCATTCACTCAGGTAAATATATTCAGCCTGCCATCTTTGACTCTACCTCATTTTTATGCGACCGCCATAACTATTATATTCGACAGCCAAAGAAATTAAAATTGTTCATCTTTGTAAAAGACAATAATAGTAAATTACATAAAGCAGTAAATAAAGCACTATTAAAATAATCACTTTCATTGACAGATGTGGACTGCGAAATGTAGCTTTCATTCATGTTGAAATCTGTAATATAGATAGTGAAGTTCAAGGTAAGTCCCTTTCAGTTTCAACCCATGATTTCCTCGTTGGAAATGAAATTGGTAATAGCTAAGAGATAAATTTACAATATCTTGATAATAGGTCCGGGTGTTTCGGAAACGTTTCATTGTTTTTCACATAACGTAAACCTTTTTTTATCTTCAAAACAGAATAGGTTCGATCAAGGGCAGAGTTATGTGTTGACTTCACCGCCACCCTAGGTCCCACGATATTTTTTTTAAATATCTTTTTTACCCCTTTATTTTCTGAAATTCACTTTTTCACCCTTTAATGGAACTTTCTAACATCCTCTCATTTGTTAAACATTACAGTTTGCCCTCCTAGAGTAAATTTATTTGCTCCGCCCCCCGGGTTCGATGATTTCTTAACAATTGTTTTGATAATTTACTCTGTTGTCATTGATTCAAAGACACTAATAGAATGTTTACAACATATATACTTAAACGATTCTAACGTCGCGAAACAACTAAGCAGTATTAAATAGATGGCAAATTTTACATACTAATTATCAGTTTGGTTGGATCAATCTTAACATAAGATGTAGCCTACTTTGTGTTATCAGCAGAAAAGCCAAAGCATAAGTGTTAAAACTTGTGATATTTTGCTGGAAAAAGTTTGCTGCTCAAAGTATGTATTTCGGGGCCAAGTTTGAATGTGTTTGGCTGTTGTTCAAATGTTGTATCTGTTTGTCTTTTGAAATATTTATGTGATGTTTTTAGGCAATGACAGCCGGTGATTAAGGCCTCTTTTTGATATTGTGAATCAGAATTAGTTAGAGTTGTTTGGTTTGCTTTGTATTTGCTTAAATTACTCACTGCAGAGCTGTTGGAACAGTGAGAACTTTGTGTATAAATCTCCCCTGTTCTATGAACGAAAACAGAGCAGATTTGTGTTTCATTTTTTCCCTCTCTATAACTCTCTCTCACATGCACTTAAGCCTTCATTCTCTTAGGATAATCCAGCTCTAAAACCTACAATAAGAATGGCATGAAAATAGAGAAAACAATGTGTAGATTTGTAACCTCCCCTTCACCTTATTGCCAGTAATCCGCAGCTTGAAACCAATAAGATAAATTGAGGATGAATACAGTGTAAAATCAAACCAACGACATTTTATTGACTTATATACAAACAATATCATGATTTACACACTGAATACAAACTAAAATTAATATCGCCTTGCTGCTAATCAGGTCCAGCATATCACAATAAACAATCACTACTGATCATCATAATTTACACACATTATATACATATCAATCTAGCAACAATCACTATGCAATTTCAGTTGCTTATTCTACAAGATATGCACATTATGTACCAAATTTACAAGATTATATCCAAGTCTTTTCACAAGCTGTGAAACCATTGTTGATTAAATTCTGGGTAAAGCATTCAAGATCAATTCTCCCCTCTTTTATCGTCCTTGTTGATGAAACCATTCTCTTTAACAGGCTTAGCTGAAGTTTCATCGCCCTTCATATTCTCCTTAGCAGAACAAGTACACTTGTCCTCATCCTTCTCTTTCTCTGCCTTTAAAAGCGCCTCTTCCTCAGCCTTCTTAATCGCTTCCTCCTTTGCCTCCTTAAGAGCTTCAATTAGATTCTTCAAACAAGTCTCAGCATCGTCTTCATCAGACTTTGGCATCAAATTCTCTGCTACATCTGCAGGTATCATATTGGTTTCTGCCAACTGATTGCCAATTTCTGCAAACAATTCATGTGAGTCAATATCTAGATAATTCTTGGCTAGCATCTTGAATGCATCAAAGCAACAGTAGGACATTTCAATATGCTTGTCCATCCTTCCTCTCCTGATAAGTGCTGGATCGAGTTTCTCCACATAATTAGTAGTGAACACAATGATTCTTTCCCCCCCGCAAGCTGACCAAAGGCCATCAATGCAATTCAAAAGCCCTGATAAAGTAACCTTACTTTCTTTGCTTTCACTCTCTTCTTTCAACTTCTTTTCGATGAGATTCACCTCCGCTTCATCTTCCGCTTTCTTCTTTTTCTTCTCGCGCTGACCAGTAAGATCAAGTGAGCAATCAATGTCCTCTATAACTATGACAGACTTATTTGTTGTCTCAATTAAAAGATTTTTCAACTCTGAGTTGTCCATGACTGTGGTTAGTTCAAAATCATAGACATCATAGTTCAAAAAGTTAGCCATGGCAGCAATCATGGTTGATTTGCCAGTTCCTGGAGGACCATACAGAAGATACCCTCTCTTCCAAGCCTTCCCAATTTTTGCATAGTACTCTTTCCCCTCGCTGTACTTCTTGAGGTCTTTCTTGATCTCTTCCTTCTTCTTTGTCTCCATTGCCAACGAATCAAATGTCGCAGGATGCTCAAACGGTACATGGCTCCACTTTCTTTGTCTCCAGCGATACCAATTCTTGCTAGGATTGTTACTGAATAGCTTTCGAACGCGGTTCTTCACTGCAACATCCTTTCCACCAGCAAGCACATGCTTAACATAAGGCCCTGTGATGAGTTCTCGATGACTTTTATGGAATTTGAGCTTGTAAAACCTCTTCTCATCCTCACCTCCATAAAAAGAAATTGATTGTGTTCTGGAAGGGGGCTTATGACGCAATTCCCACCAAACTTTGACCCCTTTAAACTCATCTGATACCTCTTCTTTTTCTTCCATGCTAAGGATTAAAGACTGGCTATCTTTCACAACATCAGCCTTGAACCTTTTAGCATGCAAATTGGCTCTGGTACTGAGATAGTTTCTTATGTCAGCAAAGGCTTCATTACGCTTGAGATATTTACCAGAGTATTCAGGAAATGTAATTTCAATGTAAGGACTAAAAAAGTGAAAAAATTTGTGACTACATCTTTCAACATAGAACCAAAGGTGAGGAGGGAAGTAAGCTTTAATCATAGCTGTTGCAGTGACAACTGAGGTTAGAGTAACCCAGAACTCTGCCATTGCCACCATTTTGCTCTACTTTGTTGCTCTTTAAGAACTTGTATGTCTACTGTTATATAGAGCCTTGTTGCTTGCTGTTTAAGTTACAAAAAGCCGCCGCCATCGCCTATTTTTCCTAGGTGGCTTCCTATGTGAAATTAAATAAGTGTTAGGTGGAACGAACAACGGAAGCAACCACAAACACTAGGTCAATGGCCGTTCTTC
The DNA here is from genome assembly GCA_026225825.1 of Pistacia integerrima. Taxonomy (NCBI): domain Eukaryota; kingdom Viridiplantae; phylum Streptophyta; class Magnoliopsida; order Sapindales; family Anacardiaceae; genus Pistacia; species Pistacia integerrima. The sequence continues at coordinate 25,230,738 of CM047739.1, forward strand.
TTCCTCTGTTTTTTCTGTCATTTCTTTCGTTGTCCATTCATCCTGTCGCTAACTCAAGTAGTTAAATATATTTTCAGCCCGCCGCCTTTGACTAATATCTCATTCTTATGAAACAGAGTAGGTTTGCAGAAACAGACATGTCAAGTACTTTTTCAAAGTGCATGATTCAAATCCTTGAAAGGGTTCCTTAAAAAAAATTATTTAATACAAACAAGTTGCCTAGAACAAAAGCATAGAAAATTTTTCATTGTTGGCTTTCTAGTAGGAATAGAAATAATCAGAATCACGCACATTCACCCCTTTTATTTATTTATTTGTTTTGTTGGGTTCCCTAGAAGAGAATTGAAACTAAAATTCTTATGCAAGTGTTTAACACTAAGCAGGGTACATTTCTTGAGAAATTCTTCTTTTGTTTAAACAAGAACAAGAGCCATGCAGGTGAAAACAACTTAATAGGAATCTACTGCTTAAAGGCTATAATCAATAAGTTACTTGTTTCTGAAGTCACTGATTCAAAGATGATATTTTTTATCTGCCATTAGCAATAGTTTTTGGATCTTAATCTGTGGCATGGAGTCAGATTCCATTGTACTTTTCAATCTTAGAGAAAGCTTTAGAATCCCTTTGGTTTGATTCATTTGGACTACCTCATCAATTTGATTGGACCAATCATGTATAAATTGTAGCTATGAGTATTTAAGCAAGTTTTATCTGGTATTGTTGCTTTTCTGCTGAGTATTTCTGATATTCTTGTTGCAATTAAGATCCATGCTCCCATCTGTGGCCTCCTTATGGATGAAACCATTCTCTTTCTGTTAATTTTAAAAGCATCTCCCAGTTTAGGGGTTTTCTGCCAAACATTCACAAAAAGTCACCTACAAAGTGGGACTAAAAAACCTATATAAAATTATTAAAACTTGGATCATCTGAAGTTACAAGAATGATGTAAGAAAGGGGACATGGAAACTTCAGCAAAGGTTCCAATAGAATTGTCATGAGGCTGCTTTAATTTACAACTTTGGACTTTAATTGAATGTTGATTAAAATATTTATCAGATGACTGGTGATTGGATTCTGAAACATTAATGACATGTAGCTGATATCATATCACTGATGTAAAGGTCCTTTGGTGTTAATCAAGAGTTGCATACTTTTATTTTGTTTTAACAACTTTGTTGATCTTCCCATTCAAAGCAGAATCTGTAACATTACAATTCTACACGTCTCTAATAGAATATGAATCAAATCTAATAGTTCAGCTCCAGCTAGCATTCACTATAAACAACACAAGAAACCACAAACACCGGATTCATGGCAATTCTTTTTCCTTTGTTTTTTCTTTCTTTTCTTTTGTTGTCCCATTCATCCTGTCACTAACTCAAGCATATAAATATATATTCAGCCTGCCGTCTTTGAATAAATTTCTCATTCTTACGCAAGTGACATTATTTATATTCAACAAACAAAGAAAAACTAAAGTTGATCATGCATGAAAAAGATAGAATCAACAATGAATTACACATAAAGTTTCTTCTTAGTTCTCATCTCGGAACCGAATAGGTTTTCGAAAACACACATTTCAAGTACATTTTTGTTAAGGTGATTTTCATTCAAGATAATACCTTAAAAAATACAAAAAAGTTTACTAGAGCTAGAGCAGAGAAATTGTCACTGTTGTAGGGTATCAGGAATAGAATTAATCTGAATCATGCACCTTCAGCCCTCATATTTGTTTATTGTTTTTTTAGGTCCACAGAAAGAGAATTGAAACTAAACTTCTTATGCAAGTGTTTAACACTTAGCAGTATCCATTTCTGGAGAAATTCTATTCTAGTATGAACAAGAACAAGAGCCATGCAGATGAAAACAAGTTAATAGGAATCTGCAGCTTAAAGGCTATAATCAATTAGTTACTTGCTTGTGAAGTCACTGATTCAAAGAAAAGAAATTTGATCCTCCTTTAGCAACCATTTTCGGATCCTAATCTGTGGGATGGAGTCAAAGTCCATTACCTCATCAGTTTGATTGGATCAATCTTTACATAAATTATAGCCTGGTATGTATAATCAGCAAAAAAGCCACAATTACTGAATAAAACTTGCTTAAACACTCATAACTTATGCTTATAGTAGTTCTGAAATCCTTTTTGATTGATTCGCAACAGCATTTAAGATCACTTCTCCCCTCTGTGCCCTTCCTTATCGATGATACCATTCTCTCTTTCAGATATTAGATAAGCACTTCCCTGTAAAATGCTTCAGGAGTTTACTGTCAAAAATTCACAAAAAAGTCCTGCTCATAAATGTACAAACTTGGATCATCTGAAGTTATAAGAATGATGTAAGAAAGGGAATATGGAAACTTCCGCAAAGGATCAAATAGCATTGTTATAAGGCTGCTTTAATTGAATGTTGATTAAAATATTTATCAGATGACTGGAAATTGGATTCTGATACATTGATGACATGTAGCTGATATCATATCACTGATGTAAGGGGTCCTTTGCTGTTAATCAAGCGTTACATATATTAATTTTGTCTTAACAAATTTATTGATCTTCCCATTAAAGGCAGAATCTGTAACATTACAATTCTTCACGTCTCTAATAGAATATTAATCAAACCTAATAGTTCGAATCAACTCCAGGAACATTCACTACAAACAACAGAAGAAACCACAAAGACTAGATTCATGGCAACTCTTTTTCCTTTGTTTTTTGTGTCTTTTTTTTTTTTTTTTTTGCTGTCCATTCAGATTGTCACTAACTCAATTATATAAACATATATTTAGCCTGTCATCTTTGAATAATATCTCATTCTTATGCAAGTGGCATTATTTATATTCCACAGACCATGAAAAACTAAAGTTGATCGTGCATGAAATAGACAGAATATATTAGAAGTGAATTACACATAAAGTTTCTTCTTAATTATCATCTCGAAATTGAATAGGTGTGAAAAAATACACTTTCCCTGTACTTTTTTGTTAAGATGCTTTTCATTCAAACCCTTAAAAAAAATTCCTTAAGAAATACCTATTAAATACAGAAAGTTGCCTAGAGCATAGAACCTGTCACTGTTGGATATGTAGCAGAAATAGAATAATTCAGAATCATGTATTTTCACCCCTCTAATTTATTTGTTTTCGTTTGTCCCTTAGAAGAGAATTGAAACTAAAATATGCAAGAACAAGGGCCATGCACTAGAAAATTAGTTAATCTCATATGTGATCTGTAACTTCTCTTTTTCCTAACTGCTAGTAATTTGCAACAAGAAACTATCACTTGCTATAAAGATAGAAGACAAATTCGGAATGAATATAGTACAAATCAAACCAACAACATTTTATTGACTTATTTCCAAACAATAACATGATTTACACACACAATACAAGCTAAAACCAATATAGCCTTGCTGCTGATCAACTCCAGCATATTCAGAATAAACAACCACTGCTAATTGTTGAATACTGATAATTGGCTGGAAATGTAGCAGTTTATTAGCTTGTTTCAAACATGTTCTGGCGCCAAAACAGAAATGCAACCTGCCGTTTGTCCATTTTGTGAAGCAGCATAGTATAATTCATTTTGTAATGTTTAGATATGTACTGCCAGGTTATAAGGGATGTGTTTGTAATGGTTGTTGTAAGTTGGTATTAAGGTATGGCTTTAGATTAATTTAGGATAAAATATGTCTGCAAAGTTGGTGTAAATAGTAAGTTATTTGCTTTATTAGTTATGCTGTAATCTCAGTTGGATATGCAGAAAATATAACTCTCTTTATTCTCTCAAGTTGCTCTCTTTCTTTTCTTTGTATTCTCTGGTAAAGTAACATCAACATGGTATCAGAGCTGAGTTACTTGAGCTGAAAAAACTAAACCTTTTTCCTTCTCCTGATCACCTCATCTGTCTCTCCGAAAAACAACCCTGCATTAGACCTATTTTTTCTTGAACAAATGGCCACTCCGACAGCTTCCCTTCTACCTCCTGTATTTAATGGTGAACAGTATCATATATGGTCTGTCAAAATGAAAGCATACCTGAGGGGTCAAGGACTCTGGCAGTATGTAGAAGAAGAGAAACAGCCCCTTCAGTTGGGACCAAACCCCACTCTCAACCAAATCCGGATGCATGAAGAAGAAGTTTCAAAGGCTCCAAGAGCCTTGTCCCATATTCACTCAGCTGTCACAAACCTTGTTTTTACAAGGATCATGGCATGCGAAACAGCCAAAGAATCATGGGACAAATTAAGGGAGAAGTTCATGGGAAGTGATACTACAAGAAACATGCAGGTTCTGAATTTGAGAAGGGAATTTGAGACATTAAGAATGTAGGAGGCTGAGAAAGCTAAGGAATATGTTGATAGGTTGATGAACATAGTCAACAAAATCAGACTACTTGGAGTGGAGATGTTAGATAGCAGAGTAGTGGAGAAGGTGATGGTAAGCTTGCCGGAAAGGTTTGAAGCAAAGATCTCATCCTTGGAGGACTCAAAGGACCTGACTCAGATCACATTGACTGAGCTGGTCCATGCTCTGAAGGCACAAGAGTAGAGAAGGCTCCTAAGGTTAGAGGATGCGAATGAATGGGGCAATGTTAGCAACTCACAAGGGCAAATCTGCGCAAGGAAATAGCAAAAGGTTTACTAGAGAAAAGAGAGGAAAAGAAAGGTCCAACAATCAATGGAACAAAGCTAGTGGAATGAAGAGTTTTCCAGCTTGTTCTCATCGTAAAAGAAAGGGACATGCAGAGCACAAATGCTGGTTCAACCTGGAATACAGTGTAGGGCCTACAAACAATTTGGCCACATCGAAAGAGTATGCAAAAACAAGGGAGAGTAGTTCCAACAGCAAGCTCAGACAGCTGATGAACAACAACCGGGGCAGGAAACAGAGCAACTATTTGTGGCCTCATCCAGCTTGATCCAAGCGTGTGATGATACATGGTTGATTGACAGTGGATGTACACATCACATGACACTAGATTTGAATAGTTTTGTGAACCTAAATCACTCACATTGGTCAAGGATTAAAGTGGGAAATGGAGAATTTGTGGAAGCAAGAGAGAAAGGAGATGTTGCAATTCTGACTCCAAAAGGTACAAAACTAATCTCAAATGTACTTTATGCTCCTGATATAATTCAAAGTCTCCTGAGTGTGGGACAGATGTTGGAAAAGGATTATGCATCGCACTTTCAAAACCAATCTTGCATTATCCAAGACAGTGAGGGAAGTGAGATTATGAGAGTGAGAATGGTAGGGAAAAGCTTTCCAATCATGTGGAGAATTACCCCACACAAAGCATGTAATGTTAGAGAAGATGAAATTGAAATATGGCACAAGAGATTAGGCCATGTACATTATAGAAGTCTAAGGGAAATTCAATCAAAGAATTTAGTCCAAAATTTGCCCATTGTTGAACAACCGAGAGGTGTCTGTCAAGTGTGTCAATTAGGAAAAATGAATAGAAAACCTTTTCCAGTGAATCAAGCATGGAGAGCTTCTGAAAAACTCTAGCTTGTTCACTAGGATGTGTATGGCCCCTTGCAAACCTCATCACTTAATGTGAGTAAATGCTTTGTATTTTTCATAGATGATTGGTCTAGGATGGGCTGGGTTTACTTTCTAAGGTAGAAAAATGAGGTGGCTGGAGTGTTCAAAAGGTTCAAACAGGAGGTGGAAAACCAAACAGGGAAAACCATCAAAACCTTGAGAAGTGATAATGGCACTGAATACACTTCTCAAGAGTTTGAAAAAATCTGTAGAGAAGCTGGAATTAGACATCAATTCAGCAGCCCTTATACTCCACAACAGAATGTAGTTTGTGAGAGGAGAAACATGACAGTTATGGAAATGGCAAGATGCTTGATGGCTGAAAAATACTTCCAAAATTCTTCTGGGTAGAGGTTGTAAATACAGGTGTGTACCTACTCAACAGACTTCCTACTAGAGCATTGATTAGTCAAACACCATTTGAAACTTGGATTGGAGTCAAACTAGCAGTGGATGATCTGAAAATTTCTGGGAGCATATGCTATGTTCTGGTGCCACCTGCAAAGAGGACAAAGCTGGAGGACAAGGCAGTGAGAGGAATTTTTATTGGCTACAGTAGCCAATCCAAAGCCTACAGACTATATATTCCTAACTCAAAGAAAGTAATGGTGTCCCAGGATGTTACAATTGATGAGAGTGGAGTCTGGAATTGGGAAAAATGCAAGGCTGATGTGGAAACAAAACCTCAAATGAATGAGGCTCCAACTGATCAAATTGAAGAAGATTCAGGGGAGGAATCAGATGAAGAGGTTGCTGTTAGAGGAGCAAGGTCTCTAGTTGATGTATATGACAGATACAATATGGCACAAATGGAACCTTCAAGCTATTCAAAGGCTGTAAAGTTAGAACCTTGGAGGATTGCCATGAAGGAGGAGCTAACCATGATTGAAAAAAATCAGACTTGGAAGCTTGTGGACAGATCAGAAAACAGAAAGGTGATTCAAGTGAAATGGATTTTCGGAAAAAAAGGTAAATCCGAATAGGTCAGTTCTGAAGCATAAGGCTAGGCTTGTGGTCAAAGGATTTGCTCAACAATATGGAGTGGATTTCCTAGAAACATTTGCTCCAGTTGCTCGGCATGACACCATCAGACTGCTACTTGCTGTGGCAACTCAATTTTCTTGGAAAGTTCATCAATTGAATGTAAAATCTGCCTTCTTGAATGGCTGGTTAAATGAGGAAATTTACATTGAACAACCTGAAGGGTATGAGATCCAAGGAGAAGAGGGAAAAGTCTATTTGTTGAAGAAGGCCTTGTATGGCCTAAAACAGGCACCAAGGGTCTGGTACAGTAGGATTAATGACCACCTACTCAACCTAAACTTTGTGAGGAGTCCAAATGAATATACTCTATACATTAGAGAAGCTGAAGATGATGTAATGATCATTTTTATGTATATAGATGATCTTCTTGTGATTGGAAGCAATCAAGCACAAGTGGATTAGTTCAAAAAATCCATGCAAAGTGAGTTTGAAATGACTGACTTGGGTAGAATGTCATATTTTCTTGGGTTGGAAATTGATCAAGAGGTAGATGGTATCTTTGTGAACCAAAGAAAATATGCAAATAAAGTCCTGAAAAAATTCTGCATGGAGAATTGTAAACCAGTGGATCTGCCATTGGTCCCTAATCTGAAATTGTCAAAAAATGATGATGGTGAGAAGGTTGATGAAGGATTGTATAGAAGCCTGATAGGTTGTCTATTATACTTGACAGCAACTAGACCAGATTTGATGTATGCCACCACCTTGCTGTCCAGATTTATGAGTCAGCCAACCGAGACACATTTCAAAACTACAAAAAGGGTGCTGAGATACGTAAAGGGTAGCTCTGACTTTGGGATGTGGTTTAAGAGATCAGAAGACTTCAAATTGGTTGGTTTTTTTGACAGTGATTGGGCTGGTTCAACAGATGATATGAGGAGCACTTCAGGATATACATTTTTCTTAAATCATGGTGCTATCTGTTGGCTCTCCAGGAAACAAGAAACCGTGGCTCAATCCATAGCGGAAGCAGAATATATATCTGCTGCTGCTGCTGTGAATCAAGCCATTTGGCTGAGGAAGATCCTTGAAGACTTGAAGCTGAAACAGATCAAACCTACTGCCATCATGTGTGACAACCAATATGCGGTAGCTATGGCCAAAAATCCAGTGCATCATGGGTGTACAAAGCATATCAAAATAAAGTTTCATGCAGTGAGAGTGTTGGTTCTTGAAAGAGAAGTTCAAATGAAAGGATGAATGTTTTGCAATGAAAGGAGACGGCAAAAAGGCACTTTTCAGTCTATGTTTTTCATTCATAAAACAGAGTCATTTATACGGACTTTTAGCACTGTATTACCTACTGCAATATAATAAACTTATTACAAATCAACTTTAGCAGAAAACAAGCACCTAACCAAGTCTAAGTCTCAACTAAACAAGACACAAAATCTGCATTTAAATGGCTAAATATCGCTCCACAACCACCGCAAATTTAACAAAAATAAACTTGAGCTGCAACTTTGGCTCCAAAACATATTTGAATATTCAGCAGAAAGGTTGTCCCATTTCCAACAGATTATCACTTACATCATCACTCCTCCTTGATAAGCTTGCTGGAAACACCAAGTCTAAGTCTCAAACTCTCAAACTTGGTTTTAGGTAGTCCCTTGGTCATGATATCAGCAAGTTGATCTTCACCCCTGCAGTGGATTAGTTTTACTTCAGCATTGCTTTCGGCTTCCCTCACAGCATGAAACTTGATCTTGATGTGCTTTGTCCTGCCATGTAAGATTGGATTCTTAGCCATGGCCACTGCTGATTGGTTGTCACAGTAAATTATAGTAGGTTCTTCTTGAACCTGCCTCAAGTCCAGCATAATTTTCCTTAACCAAATAGCTTGGTTAAGCTGGCGGCAAGCGAAATATATTACCGTCGCCGTGGACTATGCTGTGGTGTTTTGTTTCTTGGAATGCCAGCATACGACCCCTGAGTTCAAGAAGAACACATAACCAGATGTACTCCTCATGTCATCAATGCAGCCAGCCCAATCACAGTCAGAGTAGCCAAGAAGCTGCAATTTTTCAGCCTTCTTGAACCATATTCCAAGCTCAACACTTCCTTTAACATATCTCAGCACTCTCTTGGCTGCCTTAAGATGAATCTCACTAGGATTGGACATGAACCTAGAAAGAACACTAGCAGCAAACATTAAATCTGGTCTGGTGGCAGTCAAGTACAAAAGGCAACCTATGATGCTTCTGTACATTGTTTCATCAACTTTCTCAGCCCCATCATCCTTACTCAATTTTAAATTCACTGCCAATGGAGTGTCCACTGGTTTGCATTTGTCCATGTTGTACTTATGCAGAATTTGAATTGGATACCTCTTTTGATTGACAAATATCCCATGATGACTTTGGTGGATTTCCATCCCAAGAAAGTAGGACATCTCCCCTAGATCAGTCATCTCAAATTCCTTATGCATGGCTGATTTGAAATCATTAAGGTGATTTAGGCTGCCTCCCATGATCAGTAGGTCATCAACATAAAGAGAAATTATGGTACACTCATTTTCCAGCCTCCTAACATATAATGTGTGCTCATTAGCACTCCTTGCATAACCCAAACTCATCAAATACTCATTGATTATCGCTGTACATGCTCGGAGCTGCTTCTTTGTGCCATATAAGGCCTTTCTCAACAAATACACCTTATGCTCCCCGCCCTTCCACTTCATATCCCTCCGGTTGCTCCACAAAAATTTTCTCATTGAGCCAACCATTTAGGAATGCTGACTTGACATCTAGTTGGTAGATTCTCCACTCAAATTGGGCAGCCAATGCAAGAAGAATCCTTATAGTATCATGTCTAGCCATCAGTGCAAAGGTATCCGAAAAATCCACCCCATATTGTTGAGCAAAACCCTTAACAACTAGTCTTGCTTTATGTTTATACACTGAACCATCAGGCCTTAGCTTCCTTTTAAAAATCCATTTTACTTGGATCACTTTCCTGGTTTTTGGTCTATCAACTAACTCCCAAGTTCCATTCTTCTCTATCATGTTTATCTCCTTCGCATTGCATTCCTCCGAACTTGGATTTGGCACCTCCTTGAAGTTTGCGTGGTTCAAGCATGGCTGCATTACATCTCTCATAAACCTCGTCCAAGGACCTTGTTCCCCGATTGGAAAATCATCATCCAAGTCTGCCTCTTCTGGAATGTCAAACCTGTCCACTGGAGCATTTGTAATCTACTCTATTCTATCCATTTCAGCTTCATTTTTCTCCCAGTTCAAGGTCCCTTTTTCATCCACCCTCACATCCCTTGTGATGTGTATCTTCTTGGCTGCAGGATCATATACTCTATAGGCTTTAGCCTGCTCACTGTTTCCTATAAACACTCCTGTCAAAGCCTTCTCATCAAGCTTGCTTCTTTTGGGTCAGGCTTGGAATGAGAGCATAACACACACTCCCAAAGATCTTGATTTCTAAGCGAGGGTTTCAATCCATACCAAGCTTCATAGGGTGTTTGATTTGTCAAAGCTTTAGTAGGGAGTCTATTAAGCAAATAGACTGCTGTATTTACAGCTTCTGCCCAAAATGATTTAGGCAGCCTCTTCTCAGCAACCATGCACCTTGCCATCTCCATTACTGTCCTATTCTTCCTCTCACTAACTCCATTTTGTTTGTGGAGTATAGGGACAACTGAACTGGTGAATAATTCCAGCCTCCCTGCAGATTTTTTCAAATTCATTGGAAGTATACTCACTCCCATTATCACTTCTAACATTCTTTATGCCTAAACCTGATTGCTTTTCAACTTGTATTTTAAACCTCTCAAACACCACTGCAACTTCACTCTTTAATTTCAAAAAGAACACCCAGCACATCCGGGAATAATCATCAATGAAGAGGATAAAATACTTGCTTCCATTTAAGGATGGTATTTGCATAGGTCCACACACATCCGTATGGACAAGTTGTAGCTTTTAATTAGCTCTCCAGGCCTTGTTTACAGGGAAGGGAAGTCTGCTTATCTTGCCAAGTTGACAAGTAGAACAAATGGTTTTGCTTTCACCAATTTCGGGCAGATCACAGACCAATTCTTTGGTTTGAGTTTCCCTAAGGCTATGGTAGTTTAAGTGGCCTAATCTCTTATGCCATAAGTCAGTCTCATCTAAGCTCACAACATGTGTTTCTATGTCAGGTTTGTTCAGCCTAATGGGAAAACTTTTTCCCATCATCCTAACCTTCATTAATTCATTCCCTTCACCTTGTCCCAAGATTGTGCAAACCGATCCTGGAAGTGCGGGGGCATATTTCCTCTCCATCATTTGACCAACACTCAAGAGATTATGACTTAAACTAGGCACATACAAGACATTGGAATTGAGTTTGATACCTGATTTTGTTTGTAAAGCAACATCTCCTCTCCCTTTCACAGCTACAAATTCTCCATTACCAACCTTAACCTTGGAATGGTAAGACTTGTCCAAATTCACCAAGTCTTCCAAGTTTGCTGTCATGTGATTTGTGCAACCACTATCTATCAGCCAATCATCATTTTGAGCTTGAACAACACTGCATGAGGCCACAAACAATCGCTCGGATCTCGAGTTTGGTTCTCGGGTCCTCCACAACTGAGCTTGCGGTGTTGATGAGTTGGTTTGCTTTTGCATACCTTTTCAATGTGACCATAAAGCTTGCATGATCTACACCGAACATTAGGCCTAAACCAAAGACCTCTTTTCACTATGCCCTTCTTCTTGTAGTGAGCACATGGTGGAAATTCTTTCCCTCCAGTCGGTTTATTCCACTGGTTTCCCATTCTCTCATTTCCTTTCTTTTCTCCCACAGGTCTCTTGCTTCCACCCCGGCCTGGTTTACCTTTGAATCCAGCCACCATTGCACCTTCAGAGTGTCCTCTTGCCTCAACAATCTCCTTTGTTCTTGAGCTTGCGGGGCATACACCAAATCGATGAGGGTGATTTGTGTCAAATCCTTAGAATCCTCAAGTGAGGATATCTTAGATTCAAACCTTTCAGGTAGACTAACAAGAACCTTTTCAACTATCCTTTTATCTGTCATCTCCTCTCCCATTAATCTGATTTTGTTTACCACATTCATCAACCTATCCACATAATCTTTTACGGTTTCGAGACTCCGCATTTTCAAAGATCTCAAACCGCCTCCTCAAGTTCAAGACTGCATGCTCTTTGTTGTATCACCGCCACCGAACTCTTTCTTTGAGTTTATCCCATGCTTCCTTGGCTGACTCATATGCCATGATTCTAGTGAATACTTGCTCACCACATTGCATGAATATGGGATAGGGCTCTAGGTGATTTGGTGGCTTCTTCATCATGTAATCTAATCGGTTCAGGGGTGGGGTTTGGCCCCAATGCGGTGGTCGTTTATCCTCTTCAACATACCGCCATAATCCTTGTCCTCTCAGAACGTTTTCATTTTGACAGCCCGATGTGATATTGATCCCCATTGAAGGTTGGAGGAGATAGAGAGGTTGAGGGTTGTGCCATTGAATCGGTTGTGTGGTGCTTGGAACCGATTTCTGCGTAATGAGGCTTGAGAAAATGTAGAAGTAAAGATGATATTATCAGGCCCTTAAGATCAATGAAGCTCTGATACTATTTGTTGGTTCTTGAAAGAGAAGTTCAAATGAAAGGATGAATGTTTTGCAATGAAAGGAGACGGCAAAAAGGCACTTTTCAGTCTATGTTTTTCATTCATAAAACAGAGTCATTTATACAGACTTTTAGCACTGTATTACCTACTGCAATATAATAAACTTATTACAAATCAACTTTAGCAGAAAACAAGCACCTAACCAAGTCTAAGTCTCAACTAAACAAGACACAAAATCTGCATTTAAATGGCTAAATATTTGCTCCACAACCACTGCAAATTTAACAAAATAAACTTGAGCTGCAACTTTGGCTCCAAAACATATTTGAATATTCAGCAGAAAGGTTGTCCCATTTCCAGCAGATTATCACTTACATCATCAGAGAGAGGCTAAACAAAATGGTGAAGTGAAACTAATACACTGCAGGGGTGAATTGCAAGTGGCTAACATTATGACTAAAGCTGTCTCCAAAGCCAAGTTTGAAGAATTCAGATTCAGACTTGGTGTTTCCAGCCAACCATCAAGGAGAAGTGTTGAATACTGATAATTGGCTGGAAATGTAGCAGTTTATTAGCTTGTTTCAAACATGTTATGGCGCCAAAACAGAAATGCAACCTGCCGTTTGTCCATTTTGTAAAGCAGCATAGTATAATTCATTTTGTAATGTTTAGATATGTACTGCCAGGTTATAAGGGATGTGTTTGTAATGGTTGTTGTAAGTTGGTATTAAGGTATGGCTTTAGATTAATTTAGGATAAAATATGTCTGCAAAGTTGGTGTAAACAGTAAGTTATTTGCTTTATTAGTTATGCTGTAATCTCAGTTGGATATGCAGAAAATATAACTCTCTTTATTCTCTCAAGTTGCTCTCTTTCTTTTCTTTGTATTCTCCGGTAAAGTAACATCAACATCATCATAATTTATAGACATTATGTACAAATCAATCTAATAGTTAGGTTGCTGCTAATCAGCTCAAGCTGTCATTCTCTAGCAACAATCACTATGCAATTCAGTTGCTTACTCTGCAAGATGTACAATATATTCACACAACCACTGATAGCCACACTATTTACCAAATTTACAAGATTATATCCAAGTCTTAAGAAGTTGTGAAACCATTGTTGGTCGAATTCTTGGTAGCATTCAAGATCAATTCTCCCCTCCTTTATCTGCCTTGTTGATGAAACCATTCTCGTTCACAGACTTGCTGAAGTTTCATCAATGTTTACATTCTCCTTAGCAGAATCAGTACACTTGTCCTCCTCCTCTTCTTTCTCTTCTTTCTCTGCCTTTAAGTGCGCTTCTTCCTCAGCCTTCTTTATTGCTTCCTCCTTCACCGCCTTAAGAACTTCAATCAGATTCTTCAAACAAGTCTCTGCATCATCCTCATCAGACTTTGGCATCAAATTCTCTGCTACATCTGCAGGAGTCTTATTTGTCTTTGCCAACTGATTGCCAACTTCTGCAAACAGCTCATGTGAGTCAATGTCTAAATAATTCTTGGCTAGCATCTTGAATGCATCAAAGAAACAATAGGACATGTCAATATGCTTGTCCATCCTTCCTCTCCTGATAACTGCTGGATCAAGTTTGTCCACAAAATTAGTAGTGAACACAATGACCATTTCTCCCCCACAAGCTGACTAGAGGCCATCAATGACATTCAAAATCCCTGATAAAGTAACCTTACTTTCTTTGCTTTCATTCTCTTCTTTCAGTGCCTTTTCAATGGGATTTGCCTCCTCTTCATCCGCAACTTTCTTGTTTTTCTCCTGCTGATAACCAGTAAGATCAAGCGAGCAATCAATGTCCTCTATAACTATCATAGATTTATTTGTTGTCTCAATCAAAAGACTTCTCAACTCTGAGTTGTCCTTGACTGTGGTAAGTTCAAGATCATAGACATCATAGTTCAAAAAATTGGCCATGGCAGCAATCATGGTTGATTTGTCGGTTCCTGGAGGGCCATAAAGGAGATACTCTCTCTTCCAAGCCTTCCCAATTTTTGCATAGTACTCTTTCCCCTCACTATAGTTCATGAGGTCTTTATTGATCTCTTCCTTCTTCTTCATCTCCATTGTCAGTGAATCAAATGTTGCAGGATGGCCGAAAGGTACATGGCTCCACTTTCGTTTTCTCCTTCCACTCGTATTCTTGATATTACTGAATAGCCTTTGCTGGCGATTCTTCAGTGCAACAGCCTTTCCTCCATCAAACACATGCTTAACATAAGACCCTGTGATAAGAGCTTGAATGTTTATATTTTGTTAAGTGATTTAATTGGTTTATTTATGGAAAAATGTGTTTAAAGTGTGGAATTTGGATTATTTCTTTCATAAATACCATTTATGGGATCACGGGTGCATGTTGAGTGTTTTCAGGCTCAAACAGGTTGTTGAAGGGAAAAGAATGATGTCGATAGGATTCACGACGCGTAGGAACAAACGGCACAAGAATTAGGGTCGAAATGAGGGAGTTGTGGTACGTCGAAGATGTTACGGAAAATCTGGAAATTCTTTATTATGAGTATGCCTCGATGTTTCTATCATAACTTGAGCTGTAGAAGTCGGAATTTGATGATTCTGGTGGCGTTGGAAAGCTTATTCATAGAGCTACAATGTTCATGTTGATGACTTCATCTAATTCTGAAGTTTACGGATGCGTTGGACAGAAGGAACGATCGTCGCGGCGACCATTCCTATCGCCGCGGCGATGGGTCACGGGTTTGTGTTAATTCATTACCCTAATCCGAATCTGAATAAGTTAAGTTTTCTAATCTTTTTCCTAAGCACGAACAAGAACCCCAGGGATATAAAAGAGAGTTTTTAAGAAATTAAAGGAGACTTTTGGAGGAAGAAGGAGACGGCTATCAAATTGGAGATCGGGATCCTGGGAGCTCTCGTTCATCGATTAGAGAAGTTTTTATCTTTTTCTTTCTTGAACTGATGTCATTGAATAGAATGATGGATTTTGTTATTTTCATTATGAACTAATTCTCTTTTCTAGGGTTAAGATGTAGCCCAATTTATGAATATGTGTTGACTTGGATTGTTGTTAATTCTTATTGAGCTTTTAATTCTAAGTTTTATTATTGTGCATAATGCTTTCAATTCTCAAGGGTCCGAGAGTTGAATGATATCATGGGTTAGGTTGAGATCGAGAGATGAAACCTGATTTTTCTTAGGTAATAAAATCATAGATTGAGCGAACGCTAGAGATAGGTTACCGCGATCTGTGAGGCTCCGGTGAATTCTATAGAGCTTAATGATCTCTTAGCTCCTAAATCCAACTAGAGATATCTTGGGTTGTTGCTTAAGGGTTAATTTGCTAATTGCGAGAGAGAGAGAGAGTTAGTGGAATAATAGGGGATTTGGCTTTTAGAATACGCTTGATTAGGTTAACAACAGATGTCAATGCATAGGATTAAATTGGTGTGAAATCTATGCCCTAAGTTTAGTCATATTGATTTTTACTTTAAAGTGTTTACAAATTTTGCCTTTATTTAGTGCTTAGTTTTTAGTTTATTATTTTATTTCATTAAAGTCATTCTTAAAGTTCTGTTTTATCAAATAGCAATAGAATAGACTAGTTTGGTACTTGGTAGGTAGTTCCCTTGGGATTCGACACTCGTTTACTCGAGTTTTACTACTTGCACGATTTCGTACACTTGCAAATAGCCTGTCACCCTGTGATAAGTTCTCGATGACGTTTATGGAATTTGAGTATGTAATACCTCTTCTCATCCGTGTGTGCATAACGAGAAACTGATTGCATTGCGAGGGCACTGTTATGATTCAGTACCCACCAAACTTTGACCCCTTTAAACTCATCTGGTACCTCTTGTTTTTCCTCCAT